>CM062815.1:759611332-759948986 GCA_031772625.1 Pinus tabuliformis | reverse complement strand
CACCCACCTCACCCGCCCGGGTGCCCTCGCCCACCCGCCCGGCAACCTCACCACCCTCACCCGCCCGGGCGCCCTCGCCTGCCCGCCCGCCCGGCGCGCTCACCCGCCTCACCCGCCCTCGCCCTCCGGCCCTCGCCCGCCCGCCCGCACCCTCACCCGCCTGACTCGCCCGTGCGCCCTCGCCCGCCCGGCACCCTCACTTGCCTCACCCGCCCTCGCCCGCCTGGCGCCCTCGCCCGCCTGGCGCCCTCGCCCACTCGCCGTCGCCCGCCCGGCGCCCTCGCCTGCCCGCCCTCGCCTGCCCGGCGCCCTCGCCCGCCTGCCCTCACCCGCCCTCATCCACCCTCACCCATCCGGCGCCCTCGCCCGCCCGCCCTCGCCTGCTCGCCCCGCCCTTACTCGCCACACTCGCTCGCCCGCCCGGCGCCCTCACCAGCCTCACCCGCCCGGCACCCGCCCTCACCCGCCCGTGCGCCCTCGCCCGCCCGGCATTCTCACCCGCCTCACCTGCCCGTCCGCCCTCGCTCGCCCGCTCGCTCGGCGCCCTCGCTCGCCCGCCCCCGCTCTCACCCGCCCAGGCGCCCTCGCCCGCCGCCCGACGCCCTCACCCGCACCCGCCCCCGCACCCCCCCCCGCCCTGGCGCCCCTGCCCGCCCGCCCCGGCGCCCTCACCCCGCGGCCTCACCCACCTCACCCGCTCGGCGCCCTGACCGGCCCGCCCCCCTGCCCGGGCGCCCTGAGCCGCCCTCCCCCCCGGGTGCCCTCACCCACCCTGCCTCGTCCGCGCCACCCGCGGCCCCCCCCGCCCCGGCCCGGCAAGCGGCAGGGCGATTTTGGTAATCTCCCTGCCGCCTGTCGGGCGGGTGCGCGGGCCGCCCGGGTGGCGCCTGCCTCGGCCGCGCCACCCGGGTGGCTCGCGCCCCCGCCTGGCAGGGCGCCAGGTGACGGCGGGCGGATGAGGGCACCGGGCAGGGGGCGGGTGAGGGCGCGCGGGTTGGGCGGGTGAGGGCGCCCGGGCCGGTGGGGGAGCGGGTGAGGGTGGGTGAGGTTATACGTTCAATATCTGTAATATGTGATTTTCGCATTGATTTTTAAGTTAATCATTATTTTTTGAAAAAAAAAATGATTATTATTATTTTTTTAACATGAAATTCATAAAAAAAACTATTATTTAACCATTTTTAGTTAAAATTATCATATAAAATTGCGATTTTGACATGTCAATTCTAGCAAAAAATTATCAAAACGTGTAGTTTTTTAGTTATATTTATGTTAAAAATGGTTATTTTTATGTCCATTGTTAAAAAATATTGTTTTTTAGAAACAATTATTTCATGTGGATTGAAAAATTAATTAAGGATGTATAAATATGTAGAATATCGAAAATTCTAAATATCGACCTCCTAATTTAAAAATGCAAAACAATAAAAACCTTACTAAAAAAAAGTTGAAATTAAAATAAAAAACAAGAAAATGTGAAGAAAACGACCACTTCAACAATGATCAAATTTACAAAATAATTATTTACATTTTATACATTAGAAAATTTAAAGCCAAAAAACAGGTCTTTTAAAAAAAGGGGGTGATGCAGAATACTCACTTTTTTAGCATGAAAATCACTATGATTCTAAAACGTAATGTACATAAAAAAATTAAAGTGCCAAAAACTATGGTCTAAAAAAAACATGTTTGTTCTGCATCACCCCTTTTCAAAATCAGGTCACTTTTTTGCTATCTCTACGAAACGGGTAACAGTATCAGTTCCCGTTTCATAGTTTACATTGTTATATATATGTGATGGTGTGTTCAGCAAATATGGAACGGACATGAAAAAGAGAAGCAATGGACTCTTGGAGAAAAAATTGTGCCCTGCGCGTTTCTCTGAAACCTTGTGTCAGCAGCCTCACTGTTATGGTCATCTTCTCCCTTGTTATACCAGTTTTTCCTACCACGTTTGTCTTCAACGAATTCAATGGAACCAACTTGATCTTGGAGGCAGGTGCTACACTCATTCCCTCCCGATCTGCGGTGGCCCTCACAAATCACACGCACTGGGTGCTCGGCCGGGCGCTGTATTCAACTCCCGTGCAGATGAAAAGCAACGGGACACTTTCCTCCTTCAGCCCTACCTTTGTTTTCACCATGGTGAATCCCCACCTGGACGTTGGGGGTCACGGAATAGCCTTCTTCATTGCGCCCAACACAACTCTCATGGGCGGTCTGGCATCGGAGTATATAGGCTTGGTTAACGGTACCAGCAACGGGCAGGCATACAATCACTTGTTCGCTGTGGAGTTCGATACGACGAGGAGCGTGGAATTGGAGGACCCCAACGACAATCACGTGGGCGTGGACATCAACAGCCTCATCTCGGTGAAGACCGCAAATGCTGGATATTGGAATGGGGAGGAATTCCATGGAATCAATCTCCAGTGCGGAAGCAACATACAGGCCTGGATCGATTACGACTCTCTGCAGAGCCAGGTCAACGTTACAATAACGTTGGCCGGCTTGCCAAGACCGCAGAAGCCGCTTATATCACAGAAAATCGATCTGCAGAACGTTCTGCAAGAGAATATGTTCGTTGGCTTTTCAGCGGCTACGGGAAATCTCGTTGAAGACCATTACGTTTTGGCGTGGAGCTTCACCACAGAAGGCACGGCGGCACCACTCGATATCTCGCGTCTCCCTTCGTTTGCTAAAATGTATTCCAAGCGTCCCAATCACCGATGGATAGCCGGCGTTACAGTGGCCGTTCTGGTTATCTTGTTTGTGGTGGTTGCGGCCGTGCTTTTCAGAAGAGCCAAGCGCAGAGAAATAATAGAAGAATGGGAGCGTGAGTTCTGGCCGCATAGATTCTCTTACAGGGAGCTCAACATCGCCACGAATGGATTCCGTGATGAAAACGTTTTGGGCGAGGGGGGTTTCGGAAAGGTTTATAAGGGCGTTCTTAGGGGCAGTGGCCAGCAAATCGCAGTGAAATCTTTAATGAAGCAATTCAAGCAGGGAATGAAGGGGTTCGTGGCAGAGATCTCGACCATGGGGCGCATGCAGCACAGGAACCTGGTTCCTCTCCGGGGGTGGTGCAGGATGCAGAAGCAGCTGTTCATCGTTTACGACTACATGCCCAACGGCAGCCTGGATAAACTCATATTTGGGAACCCGATGACCATCCTGCCATGGCCTCAGCGATACGCGATCTTGAAGGGCGTGGCGGCGGGGCTGCTTTATCTGCACGAGGAATGGGAGAAGAGGGTCATCCACAGAGACATCAAGTCGAGCAACGTGCTGCTGGATTCTGAGCTCAACGGGCGGCTGGGAGACTTCGGCCTCGCCCGGCTGTATGAACACAGCGAGAATCCTGGAACGACTCATGTGGTGGGAACGCTGGGGTACATAGCGCCGGAGCTCACAAAGACGGGAAAGGCCACGCCGAGCTCGGACATGTTCAGCTTCGGCGTTCTGCTGTTGGAAGTGGCGTGCGGGAGGAAGCCCGTGGACCTGTCTACAGACGCCGAACGACTGTTTTTGGTGGACTGGGTGTGGGTGCTGTACGCGAATGCGAGTCTGCTAGATGCGGCAGATCCGAAGCTGGGGAATGAATACGACGCGGGCGAAATGGAGAAGGTGTTGAAACTGGGATTATTGTGCTCCAATACAGAGCCGAATGCAAGGCCAGGGATCCGGCAAGTGTGTCAAATACTGGAAGGTGAAGCTCCTCTCCCCGAACTCCATATGGATTCATTTAAGGTGAATTCTATGAGTCAGTCTAGTGTAGGTGTGAATGGGTGTCTTGCTACGGTTGATCCGGAGGGCAGACTTCTGGAAATTCCAAGTGGAAGTCAGTCAAACGGATGGATCAGTTCAACATCATTAAGTGGTCCACGGTAATCACCCACAGGGGCGATCACAAGACGAAGTTAATATTCTTTTGAAAGCTGAGTGCAGGTTTTTCTATTAAAAATAATATATTCAAAATCTTAAAGTTGTTTCACTAGCTCCTTGATATTAGTGAAATAAAAGATATTTTGATAATTAAAAGAAATTTTACACTGTTCTTCTGTTTTTTCTTCATTCATGTTAAAATACGTCTCCATATGAATTTGAACTTGTATGATGGTATGTTTGGACATACTTGAATTTGAATGGTTATTTTTTAATTGCAAATGCTATTTTTAAAATAATATACAGTTATTTTAAAATTATAAATTTTTCTGGTTGTTGGTGGTAGTATAATGGGTAAAAAAAAATATGTTAGTAAATCTTTGTGTATTTATGTCATCAGAAATTCAATCCCCCATATGTGTTATAAAAAATTATTAAATTTTTATTATAATAATTAATCTAAAATATAATTTTTAAATATATAATAAATCTAAAATATTATAATATATTGTGTTTTTATTTTATATAATTATATACGTAGATAAAATTTATTTTTTTTATTGCATTTTTTATTATTATAAATTATGAATATCATATTCTAAACTAATTAAAAAAACATTTTGGAAAAGAATAAACAAAATGTTTCATAAATATAAAATGAAAAAATTTAATTATTGATACCATCTCTAATAGAAGATAATATCTATATTGAATAATTTTTTACATAAAATCAAGTCGATGTATATTAAAATTATGATATATTTATATTAATCATGAGTTTAGTAAAGCAGATTAAAATTAAAATTAAAATTATATATATATCAATTTCGTGTTAATTATGGAAGGAATTATATATCTTATTCATTTTGAGTAACACACTCAAATGTTTTAACTACAATATTTTTTTTGGGTTTTATCTATATAAATAATTGATCTAAAATGACCATATACTAAAAACGAATGTAGAATTGATTAACCATTAAAGATTTGAATGTTATTTGAAGCACACAAATCGAGGAAAAGCTTCTTGAAAAGAACACTTTACGACAGCTAATTAAACATAAAATCGATGCATAACAAAAGTGAAAACAGGAAAAACACAACGATACCAAACAACAAATTGATGACGAAGTTCATCCCTGATAGACTATGCCTCCAGGTCTGCTTTCAAGATGGGCGACCGTTTTTATTAGGAATGAAAAGAAAGGAGTCGATTACATTGTGATTTAGCTAGACTGAACTTGCACACAGGCAATTCTGACCTCTGTCATTAGATAGCCCTTTGAACAAGCTTTCCAACGCCGCTTACGGTTTCCAAATCCGACCCCGGATACTCCCGAAACTCTGAAAACAAAATTGTCTATGTCCTCTAGAAGCTGCATACAAAAGTTGAAATCCACTCTAATTCCACTCTAATTCCTCTCAATGAGGAAAAAAAACTGCCTTTAATGAAACCCCTTTATGGTGAAGGGGTAGGTTCTGGATGTTTTGCAAGCTCGATCTGCTGCATTTTTTTTTCAGTTCCATCCAAGGGTTCTCATCAAGGGTAATCAAAAAACCATATCAAAAATAAAAATTTTTATAACCTGAAAATTGTTTTAACAGCATTAATTTGGCGGGGTTGGATTAATACTGAGAGGGGGGAAAAGTGGTGGTGGAGTAGGTGGTCAGTTTTTTGTGGTTTTTTTTTGGTTTGTTAGGAGATTGGAAAGAGTTGTTGCACACGGTTCGTTTGGACGTTGGAACCCGAGTTCACCGACATCATACTTCCGAAGTAACCGTAACCCACCTAAACAGAGTCCCCCCCACAGTTATCCCTTCCACTCATGTGAACACGACTAGGTTCCGACGCGGCTAACTCCGCGGTTAGGGACTGTTTTATATATATATTTGTAATGTTTTTTTGTATTACATTAGTCCGAGGGTTATTAAACATCGTTTTTAATGTGTTTGTAATGTATTTTTAACACATAGGTTAGGTTTAAAGGGTTGGATTAGGATTTGATACATGGTTTTGGAGTATGGTTTAGAACTTAGGGTTCGGGTAGCATAGGTTTTATAAATAGGTTTTATGTATTTAGGACTTAGATGTAGGATTTAGGGTTTAGCTCTAGAACTTAAAAAAAACCCTTTTTACAATCTTTTGTCACAATGTGACATAAAACAACATGCTTATCGTCGACAAACGACGATATTGATCCTTTGCCACAACGACAATCCTGACAACATATCAAATCTCTGCGATGGATGACACAACCATGTCGACACCAATCCTGCAAAGACAAATGACAAAACACATGTCATCGACCAACCCTGGCGGAACTGTCGATGAACACGAGTCGACAACCAGGTGCTAAACCATCTCCGCTGAACGCCATGAAAACCTATTACCTGAACAACCTGATCATAACCAACACTATCGAAACTGAACGACACCCATGAACTGCATGTTGATGATGACACTTGAACACTCGTGCAATTGAATTGACGGATCCTCCTAGATCATTCCTCTCCACTTGAAAGCTTTTGGACCACAAAAGTTTGACTAATTAAATAGTTGATGAGGGTAGAACTCCCTCTCTTTCCACCTTGACCTGAAGATGTACCAATACATTCGATCAATCACCTACAAGTGATGACCCTGATGATGCTGACCATGGTACCTTTTGATTCGGTGACCTGTTTCTTCCATCTGCAGTATGAACAACTTGCTATGATGGGTAAACAACGTGTTATCAACATGGCAATTGAATTATTTCCACGAATAATCATGAGTTAGTGATTCATAAACATCTTTGAAAACATTATTTGTAGAACTTTGTTCAATACATCTGATGGGTATTAACAATCTACTTTATGGAATAACTGGAATATTCAAAGACTCCTTTGATTTTGACTTCATATCAATTACTTGATTTGATTTACCTTCCTGTTGATTGATTACTAAGTGAAATTTCTACACAAAACTCATCCAGCTATGATGTAAAGACTGCTGCAACTTAGTTTGACTTTGAAAGTATCTAACTAATTGTTGATTTACTTGATTCACTATTTCTTCGTCTATTAACTGATATCTCCATTGACTAACACTTTCACTTAATGCATTAGTTTTCAAATCATGATAAGGAAACTTTAGATCCACTTTCGAAAATGCTTTGTCTTGAAAACTTATAGACTTCCTCTCCACTTGAAAAGAGGCTTCATTACTTTTTAAAGCATGAAATGATGATGCAATACCAAAGAAATGTAACACTGACTTTCCCCAATACTAACCTGCACCCCTGAAACTAAAAATAAACATAACAACTGAAAAAAGTCTCTGATTAGACTCACATGTACCATCCCCTGCAATACACTGCTGATGATGATAGTTTCTAGAATTCAGATGAATAAATGAATTGAGAGTCATTTCTGTCTTTAAGAAGATGTTCATAAGATATTAAATGTATCTCATGTTCCTTATCCTGTTTATGAATAAGATTTCTTGGAAAATAATTAACAACCTTGACCAATTGATCTATAAACTGAATCTCTCATCCCGAACAATCATCCCTATGTTGTTCCTTAATAAAGATGAGTACATATTTACTTGAATTTATTAATTGTTTAACTTGATTTGTAACAATTAAATCCAAGTTTTATTTGACTTTATGTGCCCTAACAATAAATTCAACCCCTTCTTTATTTAGGTGATATTTATGTTCCCTTCTATAAAACACTGCATCTCTATCATAAAGATAAGGACTTCCTAAGACAACTCCACATATGTCTATTGGGCCCACATCTAACTCCACTTCATCAATGTACTTAGATGTAATTGCAAATTTTAACTGACACTTCTTTGTGACAGGTATCTGAGTTGATTTATTAATCCAACCTAATGGGTATGGTCTTGGATGATTCTGTGTCTCCAATCCCAATTGATTAACTATATGTTTAGATATTAAATTTGCTTGCGATCCACTGTCAAAAATTGTGTCAATCTTTGTATGCTTAGAAGTTATCCTAATGTGGAATAGTTCAACTCTTTTATCCTCATGTGAAGGATTTATGTTTGAAGAAGATACAATAGCTTTCGAACTTGAACTAGTATCAGAAGTTTTACCTGTCGTAACCATGGCAGTTATCCTCCTTCATCACCTGAATCTGAACCTAGATCTTGTTGGACTGCTGCAATGGCCTTCTTTTCATCCTTTGCCTTAAGGAACTTTTTGAGCTTAAGTTCTGGATGAATTTTCCAACACTTCAATTCATCATGACTAATTCTCTAGCAATGAGAACAACTAGGTCTTTCCTTTTGCGCGATCGCTGATTTCTTTCTCTTTCAAATGTTCTTTCCCTTACTGTCACTGGAATCTTTGGTTTCCAACTCTTTGGATGACTGAGATGAAAAATTGAATGGTTTTCTACCTGATTCAATATGTATGGCCTAAACACACACCTCATCAAAATCATCAGGATTAAACATCAATAAAGTATGCTGCAAATATGAATGTAAACTGTCGTTGTATTTTAACAAATTTTCATGTGTATCCAATGAGATACCAAGCACCAATGCTTTCTTTCTAAACTCCTGAACACTCTACCCTTTTCCTTGCCTCAGATGCTACCAATCAATAACAACTTGCTGCATGTATCCTAAATGATAGAACTGTTTCCTAAGAGCTTTTAAAAAATTAGACCATGAAGAGATGACTTTTCCTTTATGCTTTACATCTAGCTGAGTTTTACTTTCCCACGAGATTAAAGTTGTTCCCCCATTCTAAGTGTAGCTAACTAAATTTTAGTTTTATCGCTAGAAATTTCCTAAATGCGACAATACACTTCTAACTGCTTAATCCAGTTATCTATCTTTTTAGGATTCATTTTGCTATCATAAATAGGTAACTCAAATTTAACATCAAGTTTCAAAAGAGATGTTTTCTTAGGTTTCTTTTCCGTTTCAGATTCTGCATTGGAAAGAAAAGAATAAGAAGAGGGTGATGAAGATGATGGAGGTGAAGGTGGTTTATCAGCCTTGCGTTTACCTTTGTCCTTCTTTAATGCCTTTGAAGAAGAAGCATCTCTCTCCTTCTTGTCTTCGTACAATTCTCCTAAGATTGCTGCATAGTTAAGAACTCCTGTTGAAAATGTTCTTCACTCATCTTAGTTTCAGTGTTTTCACCTGCATTAGGTCCTGACATGGTCGATTTCTGAACGACTCGTCTCTTTCCAATCTTTGGATCGATCTGCTCAAGGATTCCTTCTCCTTGTTACGACGTTGACCTCGTCAACATTCAGTGGCACATTCTACAAATGAAACTTACTTTGATACCAAATTATAAGATTTGAAATGACCATATACTAAAAACTGACGTAGAATTGATTAACCATTAAAGATTTGAATGTTAGTTGAAGCACACAAACCGAGGAAAAACTGCTTGAAAAGAACACTTTACAACAGCTGATTAAACATAAAATCGATGCATAACAAAAGTGAAAACAAGAGAAACACAGTAATACCAGACAACAAATTGATGACGAAGTTCGTCCCTGATGGACTATGTCTCCGAGTCCTCTTTCAAGATGGGCGACCGTTTTTATTAGGAATGAGAAGAAAGGAGTCGATTACATAGTGATTTAGTCAGAATGAACTTGCACACAGGAAATTCTTACCTCTATCTTTAGATATCCCTCTGAACCAACTTTCCAACGCTGCTTACAGTTTCCAAATCCGACCCCGGATGCTCCCGAAACTCTGAAAACAAAATCGCCTATGTCCTCCAGAATATGTATACAAAAGTTGAAAACCACGCTAATTCCTCTAAATGAGGGAAAAACTGCCTTTTACAGTTCTCCATGTTCATGAAACCACTTTGGCTGAATGCATGGTGAATTTGGTTAGGTTCTGGATGTTTTACAAGCTCGTTCTAGTTGCATTTTGCCACCTAGGGTTTAGTTCCATGGTCCTCCCATTAGTTGGTAATCAAAAAACCATATTCAAACCCAAAAATACATTGGGATAACCCTGAAAGCGTTTGCGGTCAACATTAACTGGGTGGGGTTGGACAGCTCATGTGAGTGGTGGACAACGCCCACGGTCAGTGCCCCAGTGGTTCCGCTGTTTTGTTTACTGACAGTTGGAGGTAAGTTTCATTGCTCACATGTCATATGGTTCCCGCTGGCGGTTAACCGTAACTTTGACCGTAAATTGTGCGGAGTCAACCCCCGACGGTTTATCTCTTCCGCTTATGTGAACATGGCTAGGTTCTGACACGGCTAACTCCGCAGTTAGGGACTGTTTTCTATATATATCTATCTACTGACACGGCTAACTCCGCAGTTAGGGACTAGTTAAGGACTGTTTTCTATATATATATATATATTTGTAATGTTTTTTTGTATTACATTAGTCCAAGGGCTATTAAACATAGTTTTTAATGTGTTTGTAATGTATTTTAATACATAGGTTAGGTTTAAAGGGTTGGATTAGGATTTGATACATGGCTTTGGAGTATGGTTTAGAACTTAGGGTTAGGGTAGCATAGGTTTTATACATAGGTTTTATGTATTTAGGACTTAGATGTAGGATTTAGGGTTTAGGTCTAGAACTTTAAAAAAAACCCCTTTTACAATATTTTGTCACAATGTGACATAAAACCACATGCCTATCGTCGACAAACGATGATATTGATCCTTTGCCATGACGACAACCCTGACGACATATCAAACCTCTATGATGGACGACACAACCATGTCGACACCAATCCTGCAAAGACGAACGAAAAAACACATGTCGTCGACCAATCCTGGCAGAACTGTCGATGAACACAAGTCGAAAACCAGGCGCTAAACCATCTCCGCTGAACGCCATGAAAACCTATTACTTGAACAACCTGATCATAACCAACACTGTCGAAACTGAACGACACCCATGAACTGCATGCTGATGATGACACTGAACACTGATGACGACACTTGAACACCTGTGCAATTGAATCGATGGATCCTCCTGGATCAATAATTTATAATTAATTAAATATTTTATTTATAATCAATATCGTTCATATTAAAATATTATTTTTGTTTTTAGTTTTCAACATGTTCCCATCATATTGAGAAGCAATAAGCATTTCTTTCTCTCTATATAAAATAGTTGTTAATAATTTTTTTATATGTTACATGTCAACTCCATATTGAAATTTGAATCTCTTTCTACCTTCAAATGGAATAAGATTTCTATATATAAATGACAGCAAAATATTTTACTCAATTCATATATTACAATAATTTATTTATAAATTAATCTAGAATTATTTTTGTTTTTATGTATAGGTATTTTTTTCTTTTTCTTTTTGAACATATAGGAAGAGATTCTCCTCGTATTAAAATGGAAATTATAATTATTTTTTACTTTCAATTACTTTATCTTTCTATATAAAATTGATGTAAAATTAAGATGAATGAAGTATTTTACTTTTGGATGAATAAAAGAACTTTTTGTCATTACTATATTTTTTTTAATTTATAATATTATTTTATCATTTTTAAATATAATTTTATTAAACAAAAATTTTGATAGAATAAAACCATTAAATAAATTAGTAAAATTATTCATAATATAAAAAATGAGAAATTGAAATTAAGTGTCAAATGATTTCTTCCATAAAGTCATTATAATCTTACAAAATAAGATTATAACCTTTTTTTTTTGTTGGCTTGACTTAGGGGGTTTTGAACCTCAAATTTAGTAGTTTACATATTACTTCATAACAAAGCTATCAACCATTGAGCTTCCCTATGGGTTAATAAGGTTATAGTTTTTAAATTAAGTTATTTTTTATTTTAATTTAAATTCTATTTTATAATAAGATAAATATGTTAAGTGTGTATTTATCCACATAGAAATCAAGTGTGGTGATTTCTAGTGATTAGGCACAATGATTTTTATTATATCTTTCTCACCAAAGTTCATATCCCTCTTAATGAAATGTAGAGTTTTGATGCCTTATGAATATCATAATAATAGCTTAGAGTTTGAGAAAACACTCTTAAATGAGTATAATTGTGGGTTGGTTGAGAGAAATGCTAATTTCTTTTCTCAAGAAAAAAAAACTCTCCATATAAAAATAATTAAAAAAATATGAACTTTAACATCCAACTAGGCGACACTACATCAACAGTGCTGCAAAACCCAATTAAGAAATTCCTTTATTAAACATGATACGCAACACCAAATGCCATGCAATTATATATGTTATGCATCAACGCAATTAAATTGTATACAATAGAAGCATTGAAGCATTTAATCAAACACATTGCACAAATAATAAACAAGTATAATTTTTTCACTTATCTAAAGAAAATAGTTGACAGGATGCAGGGTCTCCATGTTCCACCAAGCCATAAATCATGTGGTTCATGAGCTCAACAATAGTTCACCCCCGAGTTGGACAACAAATCCAAAGGAAACGCTAGACCAAAAACCCATGCCACGGTACCAAACCCAGTAGCCTCAGTCTCTAGTCACAAGCTCATGTCCCCCTCGCCAACACCCAAGTAGCGCAACCCAAAACCCTTAGTAGTGCCTACCTTCCAAGGAAACATACAATTGGATGGAATATTATCTTCCGACAACATTCATAGCATTGTTGTCGTATGGTTTTCAAGTGCTAGAAACTAAATCGAAATCTAGATGGCTAGTTCCAGAACCCTAACTATGACTCACTAGTTATCAATAACCAATTTTCCACCAGAATTTCATGGAAGCAAGCCATAACTAGGGCCAAAAAAACCTCGTAGCCACCAAGTTCTGAGAGTTCATTTGGAGCTCCATGAAATTTAGATGCATACCTGAGCATAGTTAATAACCTCACCCCGGTCAGTTGTAGAGTCCACTTAAGGATTCATTGACCATTAGTCCTTTGACTCAATTTGCTAAGTCTGCTACTAAATTATCCCATTAGAATAATAATCCATCAACCTATAATACTAACAGGAACCTACACTTCCTTTATATATATGTGGCCCCAATTGGACATGTGGCACTCACTGAAACCCATGGGCCCCAGGGCACACTTTCACCAAAACATAACCAATTATTGCCATTCTAACTTGGAGTTGTGTCCCCCATACTCTTTCTATGGAGTGGGCTCCACAGCCAGCCTTATTTTGTTAATTTATAAAAATATGTACAATTTGCAATATTCACATCTTGGATTCCCTAGCCACCCGAGCAAAACTGACATATCGATATCTAATGCACTACATTGGTACAAAGACCACATAATAGGTCATCTAACTCACCAACATAATAGTCAAAATTATTTTTATCTCACTAGCATAATAGTCAAAAGTATTTTTAGCTCACCACCCTAACATATTGAGTACATATATTTAGATGATCCAATAGGTAGGGGTATTACATTCCTCACCCCTTATTTTATGCATTTTTCTCAATGCATCACATATACAAATATATAGATATATACCATATGTTACTAAAACAAAGTGAGGGTTTTCTGCCCTCATGAATTCTTCTTGCTCCTAGGTCACATCTTTAGGACTGAGCACAGTCCATTGCACATTCACCATGCCTATGTCTCAGTTTCAGAGCACCTTGACCTTGTTGTCCAAGATCTGCACCAATTGAACCTGGAAGTCTCCCTTAGGTTTTACCTGAATCATTTTCTAATCAGTAACATGATTAGCACTAGGGAGATATGTCTTAAGTAGTGAAACATGAAAAGCATCATGAATATGGAAAGATGTAGGAAATGTAATCTTATATGCAATGTGGATGATCCTCTCTAGAATTTCAAATGGCCCATAATATTTGGCTGCCAACTTGGCACAATTTCCCAATTTTATCAGGCCCTTCTTTAATTTTACTTTCCCTACTTGTCTTGTTCCTATCTGCTTAAATTTTTTGTCTATCTTAGTTAGCCCTAAAATTTTGTTTGATTTTAACTATATAGTCCTCAATGTCCTTGAGAAATTTAGGACCCACCATAATTCTATCCATTGGGTTACTCTAACTCATAGGAGTGTTACACTTTTTGCTAGATAAAGCTTCAGACGAGCTCACTTTTAATGATGCCAGATACCCATTATTATTCCAAATTCCACCAAATGAATGTAGTCCTCCCATTTGGATGGCTTATCAAACACGTACATATGTAACATATCTTTAATAATCTGATTTACCCGCTCTATGTATCCATAAGAATCTGGATGATACAGTGTGCTAAAATTTAAATTGGTACCCGACCATTTAAATAAAATGATTTAGAAGTTGGATGTGAATTTCAAATCTCTATCTAAAATTATTGCCTTAGGTATTTCGTGAAGCCTAAAAAATTGTTGCATATAAATTTCTGCAATATTGTTCATCATTAACTCTATGATACCTAACTAGTGTATCATAATTAAAAATAAAAAATAATTAACCAAATGCAGGTTGAAAAGAATAAAATACAAAATTGAAATTCAACTAGTAATAGGATTTGAGTCTCTTAATCTATAATGCTCTACACTCCTTTTAGAGTCTTGTCAATGAAGCCATATGAGGTATGATGTCTCCAACCAAGCCTCTAGAGAGTGCGGAATCCACAAAGTCACTTAAAAATGTAAAGCTGAAAAAACGTTTTATAAATTTTGTCTCATGTGAAGGGAGTTTTTCATTCAATGTTAATTTAAAAAATATTTTATATTATTAATAAAAAATTAAAGGTTAAAAAGATTGATATTGATAACAAAAAATGAAATGCTATCTTTTTCTAAATCCAATTTAAAATGAAGTATTTTATTGCAAAAGTATATTCACTTTTTTTATGTTTAATATTCACACAAATGAATATAATTTATAAGATTTTAATAAAGTTAAAAATTAACTAAGATTTTTTAATAGTTATTTTTTGTTTTAAAATTTATGAAAATTAATTTTTATCTTTATAATATTTATTTTTTTCTCCATATTTATCAAGAGAAAAATATATATATAATATGTAATTATTAGATCTAATAAGCTAAAGTTTGGTCTCATTGAACTTTAATCACCATTATCATCATACAAATATAACAATTGTATTTATCATTTTACTATTTCAATGATAATATTATAATGTCTCCATCACTTAACCTAATTTAAAAAATCATATATATATATATATGAGTTAACCTAATTTAAAAAATCATATATATATATAACAGTGGCATTTTTCATTTTATTAATTATTATTTCAATGATAGGGTTGTAATGTATCCATCACTCAACTTAAACTGTAGATTTATATTGCCTTTTCAACGCGTTCACTTAAGGGATTCACTTGTATGTTCAACTAAGTTATTTTATTTATCACGGGATCTTTTTCTTCTCATCCAAAACTTGAGAATCTTCTCGAACATTTCAAATATCTTTACACGTATATAGCGCAAGATATCTTTATATTGGGATATTTAAATAAGAATAAATGTTCATTATATTTTGAATTTTGAATTTCAATAATTAAAGTAATATTGTTTTTGAAAATTTGAAAAAAATAAAATATTTATGATTAATTAATTTAATTTTAGTTTTTAAACTAATTTAAATATAAAATTATGATTAAATTGATTGAAAAAATAAAGTACTTATAATTGATTATTTTAATTTTATATTTTAAAATGGATTGAAATGTAAATTTATAATTAAATTAATCATGTTTATTTTGAAAGGATGATTAATAGTTTTAAAAACTCACAAATTCAAATTTATGGTCAATAGAAACGGTGTGCTTTTGTTAATTTAAAATCTTTTAAACTAAGTACAATAACAATGATGAGTTTAATTGTTTATGAAATATATATTACAACTATATTCAATAAACTTATATATTTTAAAGATTAATATTACTTCTATTCAAATTTAAATTTTATAAAAATTAATATTACTTCTATTCAAATTTAAATTTTATATTCTGTTATTAAAATTAAAATTGATTTTATAAAAGAGAGGGTATTAAAGTTTAAGTGGTATAATATAAATATAAATTTAATGTAGAAGCAAAATTTTAAAGTAATATTTATTAGATTAGACATATCAATTAAGTGGTTGGTAGAGGATAGGTATCAATCAATGATGAATATCAAAACATTTATTTCATGGTACATTTCACACTACTAAGATTAAAAAAAACATAAAAACTAGTACAACCATATAAATTAAATGGCTAGTAAAAGTTGAGAGACATCAAAACATTGACCTCGTAATATATCTTACATTGCCAAGATTTAAAAAAAAATCATGAAAATTAACTACTTATAACTTTACTTTAAATTATTATTATTAATGTATTGCCAAGATTTAAAAAAAATCATGAAAATGAACTACTTATAACTTTAGTTTAAATTATTATTATTAATGTTAATTATAAAAAGAATTAATATATCAGTTAAACATATTTGTATTTTAGAAAACTTGTAACAAATTTTTCATCATGAAGATTCACCCCCACTTTACAATGGAACTTTTTGATACCATAGCTCAAGATGGTCTTTCTAGCTGTAGGTTTTTGATAACCCATGGTATTCATGTGGAATATAGTATATTTAATGGTGGGATGATTGCACTTAAATATTTCCTCATGGCCATTGAGATCCTAAACAAAGGTGTCTTTAGACATTACCACTTCTCTTGGTTTTGTGATCCTAACAATCGATATCAGGGCTATGGTTAAATTTGTTATGTGTTGATCAAAGTATGGTTATGAATGGTATATTTTTTGTGAGAAATATAGAGAAGACATGACGAAAAAAAGTGCCCATGTTGGAAGGGAAACTGAGATATGCAAATAGGTTGGGTAACACATATAGATCTCTAAGGTGTAGAAATTTCACCTGTACAACAAACCGATATATGCAATGTCCTAAAGCATAATACTTGTTCTACTTCTACAAAACATTAAGCGGAAGCATAATCGAATTCATGAGCAACATCAAGTAGAAACATGCATAATTGATCAAGAGAAATAATCACACATAACACAAGATATATCCAAGGGAAAGCACCAGCATAAAAACCCAACCATGTATTATCAATCAAGTGGAAATCCTCTTCACAATACAAGAGGAATTAGCTCTCAAGCTATTCAATTCTCAATGAACTATGAAGATATGTCTCATGAACCAACCAAACCCTGTTTATATATGCTTTACCTATGGTCCTTACGTAGTTTGCTTAGGAAATAATAGCAAAAGCATATGCTATTAATTCCAACATACCAAAATTAACCAATGGTCCAATTATGCAATCCTTGAGGACACTAGTTTCTCAACCATGCAAAAACTACTTACTAGAAATAGTCAAGCATCTGATGGTACATTGTCCCACATCTGATCTCAACTGGGTCTCTGACAAAACTGACATGCAACACTTATCCATGAGTGAATCCTCAGTTATCTAAAATAATAGTTGTCACATGCATGCAAGCATTAACAAACTATATTTTATTATTTTAACAACTTGTTAAAATAATCTAACTGGACTTGACTAGTTAGAACTAAGTCAACTGATTCTCTCATTAGATAACTCATACTTGTTCCCTCAATTAGTGGAGGAAACTCATGTGCATGCTCACAAAGACTTCAAATTCGAATTTCCTTAACTAATTAACTCAGCTAAATTAATTAATTAATATTTCCAACTGTTGTTAAGACCAAAATTAATTTTACTTCCTATAGATAGAGTAGGGTCTACTATAAATAAGATGGGACCCAGAAATGCTATTTTTAGAACTTTCTATTTTTAATAGTTTCATCTCTCACCCAATGTGGCCAATGACCTCACTGGCCAAACTGCTATTTTTGACATGCTATTTTTAGGAGGTATATTTTTAGCACATTCTAAATTTAACATTTCTTGTTGCACATTTTTCAACACTCCCTCTCAACAAGAAAGGCTTCCTCTTGAACTCGATCCTATAACTTTGGAATATTCTGCATGCAACACATCTACCTGGTCCACTTGCTCCAACAACACTTGGAACAAAAACACTCCCAACTAACTGCTCTGTTGGGCTAGGAACATACTATGATGTTGAAGCTCTACCTGCTGCTGACAAGTGCTCCCTCTCTGAAATTTGCGCTATTGCAACATCTCCATGCATCCCGCACCATTGCACACCTCTCTGTGCCACCTAGCACTGTGCAAAACACTTGTGCCTCTCGCATTGGTGTAGCCTGCTAGCTATGCGCTGTCCTAGGATTCCCTGCATTGTCGCTCTCTACCGCTCCATCTGCATCCGTCTCTACCCAATCAATCAGTTCCTGCTACTCCACATCGGGGCTCCCGTAGCAAGGTCTCATCCAAGAGGTTGGGTACCTCAAGGATCCTGCCCTCCTCCTTGGGACGATCACTCTATATCGGCCCACCTCTTACCTGGAGGTATGGCTGCATGTGATCCCTCAGCCCACCTGGCTCGAAGTTTCCCCCTACTAGAGGTCTATGCATGAGTAGATGTCTCTACTCGATCCCCACTCAACTTCCCCTATTGTGGCTGCTCCACAACCTCTTGAAGCTGCTACACCAATCATGGTTCCTCCACAATTGTCTGAGACTTCTTCTAGCTCTGCATGTTGAGAGGTAATATACCCTCCCTCTCAACCACCAAGTCTCCATCAATTTCCTTGCTACTCAAGGCTTTGCATGCATCTTGAACCTCAAGAGCATATAGGTTCTTGACCCGTGAACCAATCTGCTTCATTTGTCTAGTGATGATGTGTCTAGAGGACTACATCATAGCCTTTTTCTTCCAGCATCGCAATCGACACCAAGTTTCTCTTCAGTCCTGGTACATACTTGACATCGGTCAAGGTAAGGTGAGATCCATGCTCCCTCTGAAAAATAACCGTGCCTACACCTGCGACACTATACTTCTCATCATTACCCATTTCTATGAGTATCTGGAGGTCTTTCTCCTCCAAAGTACTGAAAAAAATCTTGTCGTCGGTCATGTGGAAAGAAGCTCCACTGTCAAGAAACCAACCACTTCCCACCATGGATGAAACCATGCATGCAAAGAGTGTGAAATCCAACTCAAACTGTGAAGCAAGTGCCTCACCTTCAGATCCTTCCTCGAATCCCTTCTTGGATTCCCTCCATGGAAAATTTGCAGCATAATGGCCCACCTCATGACAACGAAAGCATCGCACTTTCGATTTTTCAAACTTTTTCCCATCATTGGAAGAACTGGATTCAAAAAGAGAAACCTTCTCCTTCCCCTTCTTTGCCTTACTCGTTAAGGCACAATTCTCCTCATCATTCATGGATGAAGAACTGTCTTTGGTGCTCCGTCTGATCTCCTCCTGCATCAAATCCGACCATAGTCATTCCCAATCTGGCAGTTTCTCCCTTCCATTCACCGAGTCCTGGTAGCTATGCCAGCTCTTAGGAAGGCCAAGGAGTGCTAGACTCACCATATCCTCATCCGATGTCACGACCCCTACACTTGCAAGCTCATCCTTGCATGTGATGAGCTTGGTTAGATACATAGAGATTGTCTCATCCCTTTCACACTTGATCTTTCGAAGTTTGTCCTTCAGTGCCAACTTCCTCTGATCACTGCTATTCTGATATAAATCTTTCAATGTTTTCCACATTGCATGCAGAGTCTCCTTCCCATGGAGGCTCGAGACAATGTGATCTTGCACTCCCTCCAAGAGAATTCTCCTAGCTCTAGCCACACACTTCCTCCATTCCACCTGCTCAGTCTTGTCAGTAGGCTTAGGGATTTCTTGATCAATGAAATCCTTAAGGCCATTATCTTCCAAAACTGCCTCCATGCGATCCTTCCAAGTTATATAGTTTGAGCTGCCATCAAGGGCATACTCAAGCCTCAAACCATAGAACGCCATCGATGAAATAGATGTGATAAGAACTTGAGATCTATATCCTGAATAATAAACTTCGAATTTCTCCTGCTAGTATATTGTTCTTGCTTGATCACTTGTGCTCTGATACCATGTAGAAATTTCACCTGTAGAAAAAATCGATATATGCAATGTCCTAAAGCATAATACTTGTTCTACTTCTACAAAACATTAAGCGGAAGCATAATCGAATTCATGAGCAACATCAAGTAGAAACATGCATAACTAATCAAGAGAAATAATCACACATAACACAAGATATATCCAGGGGAAAGCACCAGCATAAAACCCCAACCATGTATTACCAATCAAGTGGAAATCCTCTTCACAATACAAAAAGAATTAGCTCTCAAGCTATTCAGTTCTCAATGAACTATGAAGATATGTCTTATGAACCAACCAAGCCCTGTTTATATAGGATTTACCTATGGTCCTTGCGTAGTTTGCTTAGGAAATAATAGCAAAAGCATATGCTATTAATTCCAACATACCAAAATTAACCAATGGTCCAATTACGCAATCCTTGAGGACACTAGTTTCTCAACCATGCAAAAACTACTTACTAGAAATAGTCAAGCATCTGATAGTACATTGTCCCACATCTGATCTCAACTGGGTCTCTGATAGAACTGACATGCAACAGTTATCCATGAGTAAATCCTCAGTTATCTAAATAATAGTTGTCACATGCATGCAAGCATTAACAAACTATATTTTATTATTTTAACAACTTGTTAAAATAATCTAACTGGACTTGACTAGTTAGAACTAAGTCAACTGATTCTCTCATTATAGAACTCATACTTATTCCCTCAATCAGTGGAGGAAACTCATGTGCATGCTCACAAAGACTTTAAATTTGAATTTCCTTAACTAATTAACTCAACTGAATTAATTAATTAATATTTCCAACTGCTGTTAAGACCAAAATTAATTTTACTTCCTATAGATAGACTAGGGACTGCTATAAATAAGATGGGACCCAGAAATGCTATTTTTAGAACTTTCTATTTTTAGTAGTTTCACCTCTCACCCAATGTGGCCAATGACCTCACTAGCCAAACTACTATTTTTAGACATGCTATTTTTAGCAGGTCTATTTTTAGCACATTCTAAATGTAACATTTCTTGTTGCACATTTTTCAACATAAGGTTTGGCGAATTTAGCCGAATTTTAATTCACTAGAATGCAATCATATGCTCACTATGCATATTCTCATGTCTTCACAAATTCCAGAGCATGTATGTATGATCATGAGCAGGGATTAGTTTAAGAGTTTTGTATCTGCATTTCTTGTGGCGACACGGTCCCCCTATGAGAACAACTCGTGCTGAAGATGTTGTCCTCTTATTTTAGGCTTATGTGATTCATCTTGTTTTGAGATTGTTTTCTGGATTAATCACATAATCACTCTTTTTGGTTGACGTTTAGAACCCACTACTATGGTTCATCCTTAATAGAACGTGAGAAAAGAGTGAACCTCTGAGTGAGAAGAAGAAGAATAAAAGGAAATTGAAAGGAAAAGAAGCAGGAAAGGAAGGAGAAGAAGAAACTCCATAAACCATTAGAAGAAGAAACCCCAGAATAAATCGAGAAATCTTAGGATCTTAGAAAACCCAAGGAGCTTGAAAATGTTAATAGAAATTGGATTGTTGTATCAAATTGGGACACCAAGAATCTTGTACAATCTTTAGATTGTAGGGAAGATTCACCAAGTAGAAAATTGGTCGAGCCATTAACTGAAGGAGTCTGAGAAGATGAATCTCACAAATATCAATATGAAGCATAAGGATACTAGGACTTTTTAAAGATTTTTTTGACTAGGGGTTGTGAGGATGAGCCATTGGAAAAGGATGATGAATAAAAAGGCAAAGAAGTTGAAGAAGAAGATGATGAAGGGATGGATATTGATGTGACCTCTATGCTAAGTGGTATTCCTTTAAGCAAAGAAGTCAATGCCCATAAATTTTTTGAATAGGACACACATTGATAACGAGAAGTGGATGAATAGCATGGGTTGGAGATATAAGGAGAGAGAGGCCAAGTAGCGAGAAAGGCCAGGTTGAGATATAGATCAACAAAACTAGAGATGTAGCAAGAGTGTGGTCGTATGGATGAGAAAATAGAGATGGTGTTAATGGTTTAAATTTTAGTGAAGGAGCAAGTGTGTGATGAGAGTCGTAGTGGCGTGATAATACCAGTGGTGTGTGAAAACCATAGGAAATTGTAAGACATGTTGTTCAGGAATACATGTTGTGCAGGAATACGTGATGGCTCAAGTTGTGGAATGAACCACTTGGATAGGTGCGACAGTGACATGTGTACTCATATGCTAGTTTGAGGTTAGTTGTTGTAAGACCTTAAGACTTTGATCAGGAATACATGTAGTCTAGTGGCACATGGAGTTGTCAAGTTGTGCAATGGAAGGTGTACTGATATCCTAGCTTGACAACGAGAATGTGAGATCTCAGATGAGATGGTTGATGAACCATGTATGAGAAAAAGTATCCTAGATAACTAGTGGATACAACGGTTAATTACCCATGTTTTTCGGTAGATGTTAACCTTTTTATATAGGTCTCAACAGAATGATTAGGACCAATTTAATCTCCCTTAGTCAAGTTTACAGGGGGAGATTTTTAGGATAGTTTAGGTAAACTTTATTTGATCAAGTTACCTGTGATTTTTGAGCTCGAGGTTTATGAAAATTTGTGGTATTGACCTATGATATTCATGTGTAATATGGACTTTTTAAAGGAAGAAAGAGTCCAGGTAAAGTGTTCCTCGTGGTCATTCAGATTCCAACTAACGATGTCTTTAGACACCACTACTTCTCTTGGTTTCATGGTCCCAACGGTTACTAATACCACATGCTCAAAAAACCATAACATGTTTAATATTTCATCTATAGCTACTCTAAGAATACTCTAGAATATTTCATGGAGGTTAAATCCCTGCCATCCACCTAATAATTATTGATCTAATTAAATTAAAATTTTAGAAATTTTATTCCGAAATAAACACCTTAATCAACATAATTATTAATTATTGTATTTACGCACCTCAATTCTATTAATTTTATTCTTAAATATATGTTACAACTTACAACTATATTTAATAAACTTTTACATATTAAAATTAATATTACTCTTATTAAATAAAAATTCCATACCATGTACTACTAAGATTTAAACCTTTTTTTTTATTAAAATAGAGTAACAATAATATTGAAGTCTATATTGCATAATATTAATATAAATTTAATGTGAATAATCTAATTAATAAAATTTTACCTATTAAAATTAATATTACTCTTATTAAATTAAAATTTCATACCATGTACTACTAAGATTTAAATTTAATTAAAATAGAGTAACAACAATATTGAATTCTAGATTGCATAATACTAGCGATTGCCCCAGTAGGTGAAAAGAGAGGCCGATAGGAGTGTTAAATTGAAAGAATTGTATTTTGGTTTAAAATAATAAATGTTCTAATAAATTTAGGTTGTTTAGTGTATTTCTGTTTTTTTTCCTTTTAATTACAACGTAGATGTTCCCTTTTTGAAAATGGTCAGGCCAAGCTTTCATCTACCCTTTTTGTCTAAGTGTGACATATGTCCACACTGTTAAATGTGACATATGTCCACATTCCAAATATTCTACAGGAAAGCTATACCGTGAACACTTTATATTTACTTTACTATGCAGACTTAGTAAATTGTGGTAAGACGATTATGGTTAATGAGAAAATATTTCTTAAAAACCCACCAAAAACTGTTTACCATAAATTTAACTTTATACTAACAAGCTTCCAGAAGCAGATCTCATTCATAATCAGAGAGGAAAAACTGAAAAGATTAATTGGGTTAACTTTGAAGACCTGTCAGGTTGTGAGTGTGTTGGGAAACCTAATTGTGCAAGGGAATTGGGGTTTCTTCCCATGCAGGGAAAATGCCATAGCAGAGGAACGGTTGAGGGAGGAGGTTGTTCAGATCGCCATAACAGAGCAAAGAAGAGCCAAGCCGCAGTAGAAGAGAACAATCATAGGCTTGTCCGTCGAAGTCACCAAATTGGACAACAAAATTACTTCCAAAACTGAAGATGGAGGTACAGTAAGTGCAGTTATTGTTGTAGATAGATTTGCAGTAGAAAACATTCCCTTTAAGATGAGACAAGCTCCTTCCAAACTCAAGCATATACTTATGGTAAATATTTCTATTGTATTGCCCACGGGGCTTTGGATTGACAGTGAATGGGTGCCTTGTTAAGGCACTCCTTGCGATAGGTCACTGGTTCAAATCCCCCGTGGGTACTTAGGTTAGTCTTAACAAGCAAAAAAAAAAAAGTATTTCTATTGTATTGTAACATCTTATTTTTTTTGGTTGATAATCTAATCCTGAAGGATTTTTTGGCCCCAAGAGGTTTTTCCCTCCTACTATCATCCTCTATCTAAAATTTATGGTGTGGCTTAGTTTCCTTGTCGTTACGTCTTTCTGTCAGTATTATACATTATGCCATAGCTTGTTTTGATTTGTTTATTTTTCGGTTGGATTAGAGTTTTTTTGCTCAGTTTTTTCGGCTCATTCCCTAGTCCCTTCAAGGATAGGCATTGGGTGAAGTAGCCTCTTCAAACTTAGTGGCTCAGGGGTTGCCCTAGGAAAAGTTTGTCGACATTTTCATCCGCCTCCAGCCAATTAAAATCTGACACTCGTTGTGAATTATTCTCATTATTATTTGTATTGTTATGGCCCTCACCCATTCCCACCTCCATTGTTGTTTCCGCAATGGTTAAACAATGGCATAGGAAAAGAGTGCAAAAAACCAAAAAAGATTTGGTATGTGCCAACCAAAACTTACTCACACAAACGAATATGCACAAACAAAAGCAGAGCAATGCTTTCAAGTGGAAGGAGAAGATCAGAGGTTATGTAAGAAATAGATTCTGGAGAAAAGCACTGAGTATGTAATTTCAAATGCGACGTGCATGCATAGAGTCTGACAAGTTGGTATTCCTTTTTGTAATCAATGCATCCGAAAACATATCATACCTCCAAGCAGGAAGATATGATCAAAAGGGGACTTGCATTAGAATTTTTTGTGGCTTTTACGTTGGCCTCAATGTATGCCAAATGCAGGAGTCTAGACCCCTATCTACATCATGAAGAACCTTTGTGTGTGTGGTGACTACCAAATGCCATTAAGTTCATCTCCAATATTGTTGCGTGAGAGATTATTGTGAGAGATGATGCAAACCAATTCCATCATTTTAAGAATGGAATGTGTTTTTGTGGAAATTACTGGTGATGCCTCTTTATGCTTTGAAATTACTATGTTGCATACCATTCCTTTGTAGGTAGAGCATAAAATGCACAAATAGAGGCACTTGTTAACCTAAATTGGATGATTCTTTTTATATGATAAGGTTAAGTCATAAGAATATGTTTATAAACATACACGCTAATATGGAATTGTGTCAAATAATTGATATAATATAGTACATCATGGATGTAAATTTTATAATATATTTAAGATATACACCTTGGCCTGAATGTTGTCTGCTTAGTGCTCTTATGAATATACATAATTTTCATGGAAAGATGGTCGGTATTTTAGATGATGGGATTATGAGTCTAATATGATATCACGTATCATTCTTTTGATATGATAAGGTTAAGCCATAAGAATATTTTTATAAACATACACGCTAATATGGAATTGTTTCAAATAATTGATATAATATAGTACATCATGGATGTAAATTTTATAATATATTTAACATATACAACCTAGCATGAATCTTGTCTACTCATTGCTCCTATGAATATACAAAATTTGCATGGAAATATGGTGGGTATTTTAGATGATGGGATTATGACTCTAATAGGAAATGGGTTTGAATCTGATGTTGTTGTGGGCACTATGCTTGTAGGTATGTATGGTAAATGTGGGAATGTTAACGTTGCCCACAAACTATTTGAAAGAATGTCTAAATAAAATGTTATGTCATGGAATGCAATAATTGTTGGTTATTTACATAATGGTCATCACCATGAAGCCTTAGGCATTATTCAATGCAACACAAATTCATGGTATAAAACCCAACTCTATTACCATGATTATTGTTCTTCTTGCGTGTGTCGATTTATTGGTTTTGGAACGAGGTATGCAGATCCATGGCTATGAAATAAGAAATGGATTTGAATATGATGTTGTTGTAGGCACTGCACTCATAGACGTGTATTCAAAATGTGGGAATGTCAACATCGCACACAAATTGTTCAAAATAATCCCTAAACAAAATGTTGTGTCTTGGAATGCAATAATTTTTGGTTATTTCTAGAGTGGCTATCCTCATGAAACATTGGCATTCTTCAATGAAATGCAAATTTAGGGTCTAAAACCCAACTCAATTGCAATAGTTAGTGTTTTGCCCACATGTGCCCATTTATTGGCTCTGGAGCAAGGTAAGCGGATTTATGGTTATTCAATGAGAAGTGGATTTGTATTTGATGTTAATGTAGGCACTGGACTTGTGGATATGTGTGCCAAATGTGGGAATGTTAACATTGCCCACAAATTGTTTGAAAGAATTCCTTAAAAAAAATTGTGTCATGGACTACAATGATTCTAGCATATGGAATTCATGGACATGGTGAGGATGCTCTTGCCCTTTTTTCCCAAATGCAAGAGGCAAGGACAAAGCCAGATCATGTCACCTTCACTTCTATTTTTATTGCTTGCTCTCATGAAGGGTTAATCGATGAGGGCAGACAATACTTTGAGTACATGAAGTTGGATTATGGCCTTGCACCTAAGCTGGAACATCAAGCGTTCCTGATTGAACTTCTTGGGCGTGTTGAAGCAGATGACATCATAAAAAAGATGTCACTAAAACCCACTGCAAATGTCTGGGGAGCCTTGCTGGGGGCTGCAGAATTCACTGCAATATTGACCTTGGAGAACAAGAAGGTAAACACCACTTAGAATTAGAACCAAACAATGTCAGATATTACATGTTCTTCTCAAACATCTATGTCAAGGCACATAGGTGGGAGGATGTAGTGAAGTTGAGGACCATGATTAAAGAAAGAGGAGTGAAGAAGCAATCAAGGTGCAATCTTGTTGTGGTACATAGAGAGCTACATACATTTCTCATGGAAGACAAAATCCATCCTCAATATGGAAAAAAATTATGCAATGTTGGAAACCTCATATGGGTAAATGAAGAAGTCATGTTATGTACCTGACACAAATATTGTGTTGCAGGATGTGGAAGAGGAGGCTACGGAAAACATTCTATGCAATCATACTAAGAAGTTAGCCATTAGTTTTGGGACAATCAGTACAAGCCAATGTACCCCTATCTGCATCATGAAGAACCTTTGTGTGTGTGGTGAGTACCAAATGCCACTAAGTTCATCTCCAAGATTGTTTGGCGAGAGATTATTGTGAGAGATGATGCAAACCGATTCCATCATTTTAAGAATGGAATGTGTTTTTGTGGAAATTACTATTGATTCCTGTTTATGCTTTGAAATTACTATGTTGCATACCATTCCTTTGTAGGTAGAACATAAAATGAACAAAGAGAGGCACTTGTTAACCTAAATTGGATGATTCTTTTGATATGATAAGGTCAAGCCATAAGAATATGTTTATAAACATACACACTAATATGGAATTGTGTCAAATAATTGATATAATATAGTACATCATGGATGTAAATTTTATAATATATTTAACATATAGACCTAGGCCTGAATCTTGTCGGCTCGGTGCTCTTATGAATATACAGAATTTGCATGGAAAGAGAATGGGTATTTTAGATGATGGGATTATGAGTCTAATATGATATCTCGTATCATTCTTTTGATATAATAAGGTCAAGCCATAAGAATATGTTTATAAACATACACACTAATATGGAATTGTGTCAAATAATTGATATAATATAGTACATCATGGATGTAAATTTTATAGTATATTTAACATATACACCATGGCCTGAATCTTGTCTTCTTGATGCTCTTATGAATATACATAAATTGCATGGAAAGATGGTGGATATTTTAGATGATGGGATTATGAGTCTAATATGATATCCTGTATCATTCTTTTGATATGATAAGGTCAAGCCATAAGAATATGTTTGCTAGAGTGTGAGATGGATGGTGATGTTGAATTCATCATTTTTTAAATCGAGGATGAAGAGTCCCTGGAGGGCATGCCTATTAAGGGATTTGATTTAAATAATCCATCTAATGTTTGTCAATATGCAAGTAAACATGAAGGAAGAAGCAACCCTATTGTTGTTGCAAGTCAAGAAGAGGACAACAATAACATTGTTGTAGTATTTGAAAAATACTTTGAAGGAGAGGATGGAAATGAAAGATCCATAAGAGTGGAAGAGATTAAAACTCATTGGGCGATTGGAGGAAATGAAATAAAGGTCGAGTTAGTAACCATATCAATGGTTGAGAAAGAATGCAACCATCGATCATTTACAAACTTCGAAGGCATATTCAAAGGTGAAAAGTTTGAAGAAGGAGTTGCAACAAAATCAAATGAGAAGCCTATAGAAATAGAGGAGGTTGTAAATGAAGACAATGGAATTGAAGAGGAAAATAGCCTTATCAATTGAGAAGCTTCTCCCAAATTCCCACTCTTTGTAATATTTATATTTTTATTTAAAATTGCATTTTCCCATAATTAATGCATTTTTTCAAGCCATATTGTTTTGTGTATAGAATGTATACACTTTTTAAAAACATTATTGTTTAGCAATATTTTGTGTATTTATATATATATATATATATATATATATATATATATATATATATATATATATATATATATATATAAAATTGATATTCACTCGACCAACGGGTGTGATGGTTACTGATATATTACCAACCTAAATCCATCTTAACTCCAGATCTACCAAATGTGAGAGAGATCACATCTCTTGAGGTGAAAACCTCTTTTCCACTTAAGTAGAAGGTTGCTCTTTGTAATAGAGTTTCCTCAATTTTTTTCAAATAGTATTTATCTAATACTTATTCTATTAGAAATAGGAGTTTTTATATCTATTGATTTAGTTTTCCAAGATGATTTTCTCATTCCTTTGGTGTATCTTTGCACCTTTAGGGGCAATTGCTAGTTTATAATTTGCAATCATATACATCAAGAACCAACCTAGTGCCCATATCAAATAAATATTATGAAAACAATTTATAATTAAAATTCTTATCAATTAAATGAAATACAATTTTCAACAAAATTCTCATTAAATTTAAAAAAAAGGAAAATCAAATTTGTGGTATATCGAGCCGTGACAATGAGCTTCATCTTTTGAGAAAATCATAGCAGGATTTGTTGGAACAAAGTATGATTTTATGGTTGGTGGTTAAATTGCTTAAGTAGTTGAAGTTGGATTTTGCTTTCACAGTTTCATATTCCATTTACTAAATTTAATTGGACTTTACTAAACTTGATTTCTTGTAAGAGGAATGTAGAACATATTGCCAATTATCATTGTCACAATCAGTAGTAAGATCAAATGATTGCATCTACTATATATATATCTATATATATATATATATATATATATATATAGTCGTATTATTGATTTTATGTTTTTTAAATGAAATAAAAATGACAACATTTCATTGTAAGTGCATGTTGTTTGACTCATACATTACTTTCTCTCTTTGTTTTTTTCATGTCATTCTCAATATCCTAACTTGGGAAGCCTCGTTAATAGTATTGAGGATGGTTGATTGAAGTGTAGCAATATGTGATGTAATATATTCTGAATACGAATGAAGTGGTTGTTGTGGATATTCATCTAGTTGGTTCAACAGAGGTAGAACATAATGCTTGAGCCATTAAACATTGGAAATAAATTACATGGAAATGTATATTTCCAATGCATTAACTCTTTGAGCATTGAATACATACAGTACCTCAATGTTGTTAACTTCTAGAGTATCTCTCTTTTTGGAGGGGAAACCAAATTTGGTTGCTAATTTCAATCATGTGAGAAACACAGTGTTGATCTTGATGCTCATTGTGCTTGTTATGGGTTCAAGAGATGATCTCCTCAGCCTATTTGATGAACTCTTTATTGTGCAACTTTAACACCAAAGTATGAGAAAAATTTATTGTGCAAACCAAAGTTAGTTACGAAATTTTGGATTTGATGCGGAGGCAAAATGTCGTCTCCTGGACTGTTATGATTGTAGCATATGTGCACCATGGGATTCATAAGAAATCCATGAAAGCTTTCTATGAAATGCAAAGAACATGTATTCAGCCGAATAAGTTCACTTTCACAAGCTTTCTTCCTGCCTGTGCCAACATAGCGGGGATGAAACATGGTAGGGAAGTCAATGAAGTTGTAATTAAAAGTGGGCTTCAATCAAATGTGTTTGTTGGGAGTGCCCTGGTGGATATGTATGTTAAAGGTGGGAGTATTAAGGATGCGCTCAAAGTATTTGACAAAATCCCATGATGGTTGGGTATGTGCAGGAAGGGCTTATTGGTAAGGCATTTGAGCTCTTTGAAAAGATGCTCGAGAGGAGTGTTGTGTCATGGACTACGATGGTGGCTAGATATGTCCAGAATGGTTGTGTTGACGATGTGATGAAACTTTTTCAGGAAATGCTGAAACGTAATGTTGTGTTGTGGATATCGATGATTGCAGGATATATGCAGAGGGGATACCTTGATGAAGCCCTAGAATTGTTTGAGAAAATGCTTGAACGAGATGCTATTTCATGGCCTGTAATGATTGTTGGGTTTGCACAAAGTGGGTATGTTGATGAGGCCTTCAAGCTCTTTAAGAAAACGCCTCAAAAGGATGTGTTCCCATGTAATGCAATGATTGCAGGGTTTGCTCAAAATGGTTGTTTCGAAGAGGCCCTGAAGCTATTTCAAGATATGCATAGGATAAGCGTCAAGCTAGACTCTGACACATTCGCAAGTGTTCTCTCATCCTGTGCAAGCTTGGCATCCTTGGGTTGTGGGAAACATATCCATGGAGGCATAATTAAAAGTGGATTTGAGCATAATATCTTTGTGGCAAGTGCACTTGTAGACATGTATGCCAAATGTGGGGTTATAAATAATGCGTGTAAAGTGTTTGATGAAATGCCTGGTCGGGATGTGGTCTCATGGAATGCATTGATTGTGGGATATTCCATACAGGGGTGTGGGAAGGAGGCTTTGTGTCTTTTTGAACAAATGAAGCACTATGGTTTGAAGCCAGACCATGTGTCCCTTGTTGGCGTTTTGTCTGCATGTTTCCATGCAAGCCTAGTTGACAATGTGTGGCAATAATTTCATAGCATGAACATGAAAACTGAAAAAGATAAGGTTGAGTTCTATATTTACAAATTGTTTGAAAACTAATTCCATATGGTTTGGGAGACAATGAGATCGGTAAGGTGAAAAAATGTGTTGTGGTGATTAGTGGGTTCATCAAATGGAAAAAATTATTGGAACGGTGAGCAATGAGATTGCTAAATTAAGTGGAATATCTGGTGTGGACAGGATCAATGAATGAGAAAAACCAAATATATTGAACAGTGAAATGTTAGAGTGTTTAGGCAACCCCAAAGTCTTTAAAAAAACCTTATTAGATGTTTAAAAACATATTGAGAGATAATCGTCAAATCCGTAAAAAAATTATAAACAAAATATTAAATTATGAGTATATGATTTGTGAATTTTGATATATTTACAAATTAATAATAACTCAAATTTTAAAGATAAACTTTTCAATTCAGCAACCAATAATAAAACCTCTAAAGTGAAAAATATTAAAATCTATGTTGAGATAAGCAATGGGAATTCTAAATAAAGAAAATGTATTAAACCGTAAACAAAAACATTACTAAATTAAGTAGAAATTGTATCCGGTCTTTACCAGCATCACAAAAAAAACGAAACCATATTGAATAAGAAAATATACATTGAATAAGAAAATATGCGGTGAGCCATAAAATCACGCATGCTTCTATCCAATGTTGACTAAAAAGATACAAAAATTTGGACAACCCCAAAGTCTGAAGGGGGAGGCTATAAAGAATTAAACCCACATGTATAACAGTCATTGGAACCCTAAAGTCTGAAACCGTCGTTTTCGTTGGACACATGAAATAAGTGATAGTTGTCAATGCAAAGGCGAATTTGCTTTTCCAACATCATATCTCGAACTCCGTCCTTAAATTCAGAGAACTTATAATTTGGAGTTGTTTTTAATGTAATTTTTTAGGTTTTTCGGAGTTGAAATCACGTGTAAAATTTGAAGTGAAATTTTTTTGTGTTATTTAAAATTTAAATTGATTTTTTACAGTTAATAGATTCAATATTTTGAAAATTTTGATAGAGTAAAATTACTCATCAAATTTATGATTTCAATAAAATTTTATGAAAAATTTTAAAAAAATCTCAGTAAAAATAACTCTTTAATTTTAACAACAAACAAATATCAAAATCACAACGAGAAGATAGGGAAAAAAATGAAATTCACTGATTCGAAAGAAAAGAAATACTTAACGATCTAATAATTAATATAAATTTAATGCGAATAATCTAATTGATTTTTATGAGATTATTAAAAATTGTTGCTCAGTCTGATATTTATTATTAAATTATTATGGTTTTTTTTACTTTCTTCAATTATTCAAGACTCAATTCTGAAGACTTAAGTCACCATCGAATTTCGTCGTTACCGAATGTGGGTTCGTTGACATAATTGCAGCGGGTCCTTAGTGCGGTTGTTGAGTTGAGTGGGATATTAATTTTTTCAAAAGTGGAGGGCGGGTCGAGAAGAAAAAATTGCGTGGTCGACTTTCTCCCTCATATGATTCCCTCGTCATTGCGCGTTCATTTTATATGTATATGTGCTGTGTTCAGCAAATATGGAACGGACATGAAAAAGAAAAGGCAATGGACTCTCTGCCCGTTTCTCTGAAACCTTGTGTCAGCAGCCTCACTGTTATGGTCATCTTCACCCTTGTTATACCAGTTTCTCCTACCACGTTTGTCTTCAACGAATTCAATGGAACCAACTTGATCTTGGAGGCAGGTGCTACACTCATTCCCTCCCGATCTGCTGTGGCCCTCACAAATCACACGCACTGGGTGCTCGGCCGGGCGCTGTATTCAACTCCCGTGCAGATGAAAAGCAACGGGACGCTTTCCTCCTTCAGCACTACCTTTGTTTTCAGCATGGTTCATCCCCACCTTGACGCTGGCGGTCACGGAATAGCGCCCAACACAACTCTCATGGCTGGTCTGGCGTCGGAGTATATAGGCTTGGTTAACGGTACCAACAACGGGCAAGCATACAATCACTTGTTCGCTGTGGAGTTTGATACGACGAGGCGCGTGGAATTGGAGGACCCCAACGACAATCACGTGGGCGTGGACATCAACAGCCTCATCTCGGTGAAGACCGCAAATGCCGGATATTGGAATGGGGAGGAATTCCATGGAGGCAAATGCTATTTTTAAAGTAATATATGGTTATTTTAAAATTATTAATTTTTTTGGTTGTTGGTGGTAGTATAATTGGTAAAAAAAATATGCTAGTAAATCTCTGTTTATTTATGTCATCAGAAATTCAATTATAAAAAATTATTAAATTTCATTATAATAATTAATTTGAAATATAATTTAAAATATTATAATATATAATATATTGTGTTTTTATTTTATATAATTATATATGTAGATAAAATATTATAATATATAATATATTGTGTTTTTATTTTATATAATTATATATGTAGATAAAATTTATCTTTTTATTCCATTTTTTATTATGATAAATTATAAATAACATATTCTACACTAATTAAAAACACATTTTGGAGAAGAATAAGCAAAATGTTTCATACATATAAAATGAAAAAATTTAATTATTGATACAATCTTTAATATAAGATAATATGGATGAATAGATTTTGGAGTCAAGGGATTGGAAGCGACGCTGAGAGGAAGAAAGACGTGCAAAGCTAGGGTTTGTAGAGGAAAACTAGGGTTGGGTACCATGGAGGGGCAAGAGGGGGGAGCTCTACTCCCTCCTACAAGCAAGTAGTCTCCAATAGCTTCAAGAAATCACTGGAAATTGAAACCAGGAATTCAGGAAAAGGGAAACAGGAGAACACAAATGCATAGGGGTAGGAAGGTAAGTAGGAAGAAGTCAGAAAAGAGAAGCAAATAGAGGGAGATAGTCAGAAAGCTGAGCAAAGAAGTCAGGCAGGACCATGTAAACCTAGGGTGACCATCACACCCCGAGTGGTGTTAAGTGATCCAGCGCTATAGGCGCATAGGGAGCACATGGCGAATTATGCAGTGATATGTAAATTGATGGGGTTATGGCCTACGAAGAAAGCTTTAAATGCATGGATAAAGAATCATTTGAAACCTAAGGGAAGCATATATCTGCACCTTGGATCCAAGGGTTTTTTCACAGTCATTTTTACAAACATAGAGGATAAAGACAAGGTGTTTGAAGGAGGACCGTACTTTTATGTTGCCGCAGGCCTCTATATGGGGCCATGGATAATGAATTTTGTCCCGGAACGAGAGACATTTACTTTGATTCCGGTATGGGTAAGACTCTATTCCCTACCTCTAGATTATTGGTAGCCAAAATCATTAAAAGCCATAAGAAATAAACTAGGGCATTTTTTGAAAATATCAGAGGCCACACTGCGAGGAAAATACACCTCCTTTGCACGTATATGTGTAGAAATGGACCTTTCAGGAGCTCTACCAGATGAGATAATTCTAGAAGTATGTGATGAAGAATGGGTGTAGGCGGTGGACTATGAGCATGTCCCTTTCAGATGCCGCAAATGCCATGAACACAGACATCTATTCATAGACTGCCTTTAAACAAAATTGAGAGTAGTATTAAAGCCACCTTAGGGAAAGAAACAGAAAGTTTCACCAAAGTGGGAGGTAAAGGTAGAGGAGGGAGAAAGAACCAGAAAAAATATAATGAGGAAAAGCATCTTAATCAGAATAGGTTCAAGATTTTAGAAGAGGAATAGGGGAACGATAAAGAGAACCAGGAACTGGAGGATAGCCATGTAGAAAAGGAAAAGGAGGAAAACATGGAGGATAGATTTGAAAACAACCAACACAAGGAGGATCTGCCGAACACTATGGAACTTGACAGGGACCAAGAGATGACCCCAAGCGAAGTGGGAACGGAGGATCATGAACTGCAGGATATTATTGAAAGGGAACATCTCGATCTGGAAACGTTCCTGGAGCAGGGAAAAACCAAAGGAGTGGAGTCATTACCTCAAGAGGAATTTAACAGAGTGAAATAGCTATTCCTGTGGAGAACTCAAGCAAAAGGTGTGGGGGTCAAAAGTAATTATGACAGTCAGGACAACGAAGGGGTTAAAACGATGAAGGCAACAATGGGACAAACTCCCAAGAACCCAGGTAGGAAAAGAGGAAGACAAAGACAGAATGAGTTGCAAATAGAGTGTGGGAAACTCATGATCAACTCAGGTAAGATGAAAGACCTAACTAGTTATTAATTTACAAATATTTCTTAGTGAAGCTTACAACATGGAATATTAGGGGTCTAGGAAGCAAAAGGAAACAAAGAAATCTCAACAATAGAATGAAAGATTAAAAACTAGATATGATATTTATCCAGGAAACAAAATGTTCAATAGACAAAATAAGAGAAATACACAGCAAATGGCTGATTAAATATGAATATCCAGAAGTTAAAGCAAATAAATCGGTAGGAGGAATTCTCACACTTTGGAACCCTTAGAGAATAGGTATCCTAGATGTTGAAGCATCCAAGAATTATCTATCAATGCTAATCCAACCTTTGGGGGACAAGGAAGTTTATTTAATCACAAATGTTTATGGTCCACAAAAGCATGAAGATAAACTCAAGCTTCTTACCTCATTAGAGGAATTAAGAAAAAGACATTTGGGTATCCCTTGGATTCTAGGAGGGGACTTTAACATGATCAGATCGCTATCGGGAAAAAAGGGTGGAACCAGATCACTTGGTAGAGATTCCATAGCTTTTCAAAATTTCATAAACAACATGAGGCTGGTAGATATAGAGACTAGTAATGGTATCTTCACCCAGAATAATAAAAGGGGAGGAGAGGCTCAAGTGGCCTCAAAACTAGACAGGTTTATTATCTCGGAGGACCTCATCTTTACAGGCCTTGACTTGTCAGCTATGATTCTTCCTTATGGTGGCTCGGATCACTGGCCTATTCAACTTGAAGCGTCCTTTATAGGAACTCTAAGAAATTGACCTTTCAGGTTTGAAAACATTTTTCTTACCCATCCTGACTTCATTAGCAATATTGAAAAATGATGGATAGAGGATATGCAAGTTTAGGGCACTAAAATGTTCCTTCTGCAGCAGAGATTGAAACACATCAAACTTAGGCTTAAAGATTGGAATAAGAATGAATTTGGCAACATCTTTGAAGCAAAAAAAGTAGTTGAAATGAAGCTATAGGAAATTAATCAAAACCTCATCACATAGGGCTTCAACGAGGAGAGAAAGGAATAGGCTGAATATCATCAACAGGAATGGGAAGGATTATGCAAGCAAGAGGAGATATTATGGAAACAGAAATCAAGGGTACAATGGTTAAAAGAAGGAGAAAGGAATACAAGGTTTTTTCATAAATCTACCATGGATCATAGGTCCCATAACAGGATCTCAAAAATCAAAGATTCTCAAGGAAATCAACTCAATACCCACAAAGAAATAGAAGCTGCTCTGGTTCAACATTTCCAAGGAATAGCAGAGGAACCTCTCATAGACAGATCACAATTCATCAATGACTTTACAAGGCATATTCCTAAGCTGGTGACAAGAGAAGACAATTATAATCTAAACAAGCCCGTGAATGAAGAGGAAGTTAGCGAAGTAATCAAAGAGATGCAAAATGGGAAAGCACCAGGTCCGGATGGTTTCAATGTTGACTTCTTCAAAGCATGTTGGGACATTGTCAAGCACGATATCTGTGATGTGGTGGAGGACTCAAGGAAAAACAAAACAGTTTTGAAGGTGCTCAACACCTCTTTCATATCCTTGATTCCAAAGTAGGATAATGCCATAACACTAGACAGATTTAGACCAATAGCATTATGCAATGTGGTGTACAAAATCATCTCCAAAATAATTGCAAACAGGCTTAAGCCCCTTCTTCCAACTCTCGTGTCTGAGGAGAAAACTGGATATGTGGAAGGCAGGAAAATTCTCAACAACATCATTCAAGCTCACGAGGTGGTTCACTCACTTAAGAGCAATAGGCAGGTAGGAATGATTATACAACTTGATCTAGAGAAGGCTTATGATAAACTAAGGTGGGCATACATTAGGGAAGTTCTAATAGCATATGGCTTTGATCATAACTGGGTAAGATGGGTAATAGCCTTGGTAACCACATCCAGTTTTTCATTTCCTGTTAAATGGTTCAGTGTCCAAAACCTTTAAACCTTCAAGAGGACTCAAGCAAGGAGACCCACTCTCACCCTTCCTCTTTATTCTCATGATGTAAGGGTTGGGCAAAGCTATCAAATTTTCCAAAGCAGAAGTCAAAATCCAGGGTCTCAAACTCACCCTGAATGGAGATGCTTTGACCCATCAACAATTTGTGGACAATACCATGCTACAAGGTATACCCACAATCAAGGAAGCTCTAGCCTACAAGCAAATCCTTATTGACTTTGCAAAGGTTGTGGGTAGAGAGGTAAGCCTAACCAAATCAAAGATTTTATTTTTTAATACTGACATTGCTATTTAGAGAAATATATCTAGAATTCTAGGCTTTCAAAGAGATATGCTACGTTCCAAATATTTGGGAGTACCACTAATAGAAAAACCTTTGAGAAAAGAAATTTGGGAGCCTGTTATTAATAATCTCCAAGACAAAATCTGGAAGTGGACAAACAGGTCTTTGAATTTAGCAGGAAGACTAGTGCTCACAAAAGCTAGCCTCCAAACAATCCCCATCTTTATGTTTTCAACCCTTCCAACTCCTAAAGGAGTTATCCAACAATTTAGAAATACCCAAAGAGATTTTATTTAGGGCAAAGGGGAAGAGAAAAGAAAATGGGCGTTAGTGGCCTGGGAAAAGATCTGTAAACCTAAGACACATGGATGCTTGGGACTGGATGACCCTGAAACACTAGACAAAGTTTTGGGTGCAAAACTATGGTGGACAGGGCTAAAAGAATCTACTTCCCCTTGGGCCAAAATTTGGAAACAAAAATATGCAAACAATTGGCAAGAACATGATCATATTAGAATGTCAGGGCTCATCAAAGGCCCCCACATTTGGAATAAAGCTTGGGAGAACAGAGAAATTGTGCAAAAACACAGTTTCTAGGAAATCAGAGATGGAAACCTTGCTTGGTTTTGGGAAGATAATTGGCAACAAGAACCTAAATTGTTTAGAGAAGAATTTGTCAATCTCAAGAACGATACTGACACCAAAGGGTTACTCAAGGTAAATGACTGTTGGGATCAGGACAGAAGAGAGGGAAAATGGAGAATATGGAAGAACCTAGTATACAATGATGACTCCTCATTGAAGGCATATGCAAAAATTATGAAGGAAACTTTAACCTTAAAGAAGCCAAATGAATGTCCCTTGGGTTTGACATTCCAAACCTCGATTGAGTGTGGAAGGACCTATGGCTGAACTAAAGCTGGATGAAAATCAAACTCTTCACATGGTTAGTGCAACATAAAAAAATTCTGACTTGGGAAAACTTGAGGAAAAGAGGAGTATCTAGTTCATCTAGATGCCAGCTATGTGAACTACAAGAAGCAACTATGGATCACCTACTCAACCCCTGCCCTTTCACATCCACCTTGTGGAATTCGGTAGCTTCTATATTCAGACAAACTGACAGGGACATGGGCAGCATTACCAGTACTCTGAAGCACTGGAGGAAAAATTTCTCTAATAATGAAATAATTAACAGAACTTGGGCTTTAGTTCCAGGCTTTCTAATCTAGGATGTCTAGAAAGAACACAACAACAGAATATTCACAACCAGAAAAGGTTCCTCCCAGAGTATCATGGTGTTATAGAAATTTTTGGGCACTGCAACCCAAATCATACATGTCCATAAACCAAGGGCTCCTAAGTCCCTAAAAGTGTTGTTTCATACCCTAAAGGAACGAGGTCAGCTGATTACATTATCTCCCAGAAGTTCTCCATGAAAAACTACTCAGAAATGGTCAAAACTGGACCATACTGATTGCTCAGTGCTGAGGGTGAGATGCATCACACCTATTACACACGGGGGATGCGATGCATAATGAAAAGTCCTTCTATAGGGTGCGATGGACGAGAGTAGACAAATGGCGGACGCAGTTTGCTAAGTGGATGATCTTGGAATCTTCCAGAAACTTCCCCAGGACACTTGTCTCTCTAAATTCGCCCAAGGATGAGTAAGAGATCAATGAAATCTCCAAGTGGAATCAAGAATTATTAGAGAGAAGACACTAATAAAAACCCCAGAAGCTGACTCACCTCCGTGCAATCATCTATATATGGATCCCTCATCCCAGAGATCCAGAGGCTGGAATTTTGTATCTTGGAAGGAAGTTCTGTTGGTTTCTTGGTGGAACATCATAGTGCTGGGTGATCTAAGATTTTCATGAGGTGAAAGAAGGGCTTTCATACTGGAGGATGATGCTGGGTCAGAACAATTGTTTGTAATCCTCTTTGCTATTCTTGATATTAATAAAGCTATTCAGTTTTCCTCGACATTCTTGTATGTTTGATGATATATGCATTTGTGTGGTCAATATATATCTGGTCCTATATTGTTTATGATTGTAGATCTCTGTTCTTCGATAGTATTATGCTACTTTGATCCCACAGGTGCTCTTTGAAGCTGGGTAGATGAAGGAGAAGCGACAAGGATTTGTCAGAAGGGAGAGGAACTAAGCGAGGAACCAAGCATAAGACTGATGTTGGTGTCCTTCATTCCTCTCTTATCTACTTCTCATAAAGGAAAACGAAAGTAGTTTTAGTTTGTTTGTTTCTAAGATAACTACCAGTCTTAGTGGGACTAGAAGCTCCGAGTGGAAACTAGATTTCTCGATAACAAAATGGAGACCATACTGGGGAGCGAATAGATTGTTTGTTTGTCTATATTTGTTTCTTTATAAACTTACAGACGGAGCCTAAAGTCAAGCCATCTAGCCTTCAAAATGCATTTTCTATGCAAGTGCAAAGTAGATCAATGCTGCTTCAGTCTATCTCCGGGTTTTTTTATAAACTAAACAATCACTTTGCAAACCTTCTAATTTCCCTAGTGGTGGCTCTAGTAACCTCATTAGATCAACCCGTGTGATTTATATTTACTGAACATCACTTGCTTGGCCTAAATCCCTGAACTGAGTTGCAAACTATGACCTGGAACCCAGTTGAAGTCTCACCCCTGGACCATCGCACCTTCTCCTCTTGCTAATCTGGATGCATCGCATCTCCCTTGTGCAGTAGGTGCGCTGCATCGCACTTTCCCTGTGTTGTAGGTGCGCTGATTAGACAAGACCTCTCTTGCTCTCAAATTTTGGTTTCTATGTTCACTCTCTTCAGCTTTATTCAGGAGTTTTGTTGTCTCTGATCAGTATACCACTGTGGAAACTCCCTTCCTTTCTGCCTCCATTGTGCAAAGAACTGTGAATGTTTTTATGTATTGTGCACCATTTACAGTTATCTTTTACAAAAGGTAACATAATCCAACTATCGTCTTTTAATTCGAAAGTGTCGCAAGTGTCGTTTTCAGTCAAGGAAAGGAATTCTATTATTCTTGATGGTTGATTATACGGTTACTCTTGTATTTGATTTGAATTAGTAGTCTTTCAAGTGTCGAAAGCAATTTTCAATTCAAAATAGCAAAGTGTCGTCATTATCTTCCTTTCATTTTTGAAGAGAAATTTGTTAGTACTATTTCTTTGAAAAGATAATTCAGATTTGTACTTAGCATTCTTCTTGTCATTCACACATTAAGAAAGCTGAAAACAAATACATGCATGTGCATTTGCATTTAGACTGCTTGTTGGTTTGATTTAGGACGGTGCATCTAGTGTGTGCTCTCTGCTCTATGTTGAAAGAATATCATCTCTCTTTCTTTAGTAGCTAGGATTTTCATTACAAAAAGAAGATTAAACGATTGTTTATCATCTTAGATTGCATTTTAGGAATTATATATACATCACGCGGTGAACCTGAAAGGCAAATTTCTTAAGAAAGATCAACTGTAAAATAAATTCAATGAACATAAAAACGCTTTGGAACCTAATGCACAACATCTAGAAGTCTAGGCTAGAGATGTATTCTGGCGTCGTAAAGCCTGGTAACTATCGCTTTCACTGTTGGTTGGGTGATTCCTCTTCTTTGAGATGACAAGTGCTGGTACGGACATGTGCTTCCACATACCATCGAGTATATATTGGGAGACCACAATAGGCTATATCCTTTATCCATAGGAAGCCGTGTCTGCTGCCCTATCGATCGCAATGCACTGAACACAACATTCGGAAAGATTGACTGTCGTACCATAAAAAGTATTCTGCAGTTTTGCGATTGGTTTGGTAATCCCTCTGTCTAGATTTTCGGAGTAGTCTCTTTCGTTCCTTTTCGGACTCCTTAAAGGAAAAGGTCCATCTGAGCACTTGTCACTTCAGGCTCATTAAAAATCGAAGGCGACTAGAGTCATCTTTTGTTTTTTCTCGACTCTTAAAAATTGAAAAAACAAGTTGTGTCAAAGCATCTAAAATTCATTTAATTCGGAAACATTTTTCCCCTTTATTTTTAGTTGATCGAGTAATCCGCAATCATGGAGGAAAGTCAATTAAAACCCCATCGTTCGCGGAGACTTACGAGTCAACCGTCTTTGTCTCCAGAATCAAAACTATTATGGACAAAGCGAACTCGTTTAACTGGTTCAAAGTCCCCTTGTCGGGTTGGAACAAGTGTTTCGACACCCTCGGAGACTCCGGTTACTCCAAACATTTCTGGTACCCCTGCCTTTACAGAAGAAGTTCCGCATCCACTAGAGGACAGTAGAACTGATCCTAGTATATTTGAACCAGCTCCATCTATAGCTGATTCGGAAGGTGTTGTTCCCCAAACATCAGTCGCTGCAGAAACTATACCTTCTTCGGCACCAGAAATATTTTACGGACCTGACGGTCTACCTCTTCCACTTGGTTTGATTGCTATAGAAGAGATTGTGGAGGATCCACCATCTAGTACTCCATCACATTTTGGAGTTGGGATCACCCTATATCCTTCTTCGTCAGAAATTAGTATACCATTATCGGAAGTTCCTGTAGAATCGCTAGGAAATCTTTTGGATAGACTAGATATGTCTGAACAACCGTCGACATCTAGGACTGTGTCATCTGACACAACAGCGGTAGAACTTCCTGCTACCACTCCAACAATGTTCGTTGGCGTACCATCTATCGCAACTAGCTCTCAATCACTGGATGGAATCCATCCAGGGGCTGTTTCGACGGTATGGTCTGTTCCCGTTTGTTCGTCCAGAATAATATCTGGAATCTCTTATGTTGAGTCTCAACAAATTGATCCTTCGCAATGTCAATTTGGGCAGTCCGGTCCTCAAAGGCAAATAGTTCCCTTAAGCACCAGATTACCACCATATGGGGTGTTAGGGTCCCACCCTAACCCCCTTATTTATGTCATGGGATCACGTCATAGTCAAGAGTCAATAAAGCCCATATTAATATTTGTAAGTGGTTAACCCGCAATTAATGACGGGACCACAGTTAGTTGCAAATGGGCGGTAGTATTAGTTAGATGGTAAATGGGCGGTAGTATTAGATAGATGGTATTAATAAAATCCACGATATTGGCTCGTGGTATTGCATGTATGAGTCATATATAAAGGATAGAGACTCCCTGCGAGGAGCATTGTGTCTTGTTTTGTAATCGAGCTCTGCTCTATTGGAGGTTGCCCCCTCGAAGAGGCCTGTGAACATTTCTCTCTGGATAATAAAATCATTGCTATTTTGTGCTCTGGGTATATTTTCTTCGCATATTCTGTGTTCTCGGTATCTTTTCTTCGCAAATTCTATGTTTGGGTATCGCTTTGCAGGTTGAGAGCATAACAAGTGGTATCATAGCACTTTCCAGGGCTCGGTGGGATCTCCAAATTTTATCAATTTTTTTTTAGGCTAGAGACGTGTTCCGGCGTCTTTAAACCATGGGATCTGTCATTAAGCGCATAAACCTGCGGATTTGGGGAGGCATGCACGCAGGAAATACAAGAGGTGGTCACGTCTGTTGGACTCCCTTGTAACCCCTGTGGGTACCCCTTCGAGTAGTAGTGCATTAGACAGAACCGCGCACGGTCTGTCTTCCACGTACCCTCTGGGTATATAGGAAGCCCCCTAGCTCCCTTGAAACCTCGCCATAGATAAAACTTCGGCCGTCTTGTGGCTACAGTACACCGAGAACAACACTCTGAGAGATTACTCGCCCGTACGATAGGGTAGTCGGGTTGTACGGCTAAGGGTACGGTTGATCCTCCTTAGTTAGAGCCCTGAAACATTGGGCCGAGTACTACTGTCAGACCCTTATGTATATTGCGATCTGTAGCACCTGACACTCCCCAAGACCATAGTTCCCTTTCTATCGGGGGATCACACATCATCTATTCCAGATCAGCAGCAGCAGTTGTTCCACCATTCAGATCTCTCAGGTCCACCAGATCGGATATTCCAGATCAGCAGCAGTAGTTGTTCCACCATTCAGATCTCTCAGATTCGCCAGATCGGAGTAGTTGGGAAGGGTTCCTATACCTGGATATAATTTTCGCATGACTTTTGGCGGCATTGACATTTTGAGGATTTGGCGACTGCAGTATTGATCAGGAAGGAGTAAAACTCCGTTAGGAGTTTTCCAAAAAAAAAAAAAAAAAAAAAAGAGGTCTGAGATCTTCCGGGGCGCTTATTGGTGACCTAGCCCATCAGAATCAGGACGACGAGCTGAGCAAGGTGGTACCATTCAATTCTTAGTAAAAATTTTTAGGCGGTCCCAAATTTTCGTCAGGCGGGTGTATGGTAGAAACTCGCGCTCAAGCGATGGCCAATGAAAGGATAGACCAAATTGAAGAGCATGTGCACTCCCTCCACACTGCGGTGGAAAGGCTCGAAAATCAGCTTAAAGGAATAAGTCTCCAACTACAGGACAAGGGCAAGGAACCAGCCCACGAGGAGGCGTATAAGGGTCATGAATACCATGAGGGGGAGTCCAGCCACTCTCCTCACGTCTGGCACACCCATCCACCACCCAATCAGAGACCTCCCAAGTTGGATATGCATAAATTTGACGGTTCTCACACGTCCGCATGGCTAGCACAAATGGAGCAGTATTTTCAATTGAATCATATCATAGATGAGGGGACTAAGCTTATGGTGGGCACCATGTACTTGGACAGTGAACGATGGCAATGGAAGGAATGGTATCAGCGTTGCAATGCACAATTTCAGAATTGGGGCCAATTTGCCAAAGCTCTTCGAAATCGCTTTGAACAGGAAGACTCTTTTTTGGGGCGTCTCACTAAGCTCCGACAGACGGGTACAGTGGATGAATATATGACCGCTTTTGAAGCCTTAGCCTTCCGCACTAAGGGTCTCACAGATGAATTCTACATGGAATGCTTTATCAGCGGTCTTAAAGAAGCCATCAAAGCTCAGGTTCTACTCCACCACCCCCCCACATGGACCGAGGCTTGCCAGGTAGCCCGTAAGGTGGAACGGGCATTAACAGCCCAATCCAGCCGCCCCAACTTCCCCGCTAAAGGTCGTCCCTCACAGGCTCCCAATATGACCCAAACACTAAAGATTCAAAAGGTGTCACCTGCAGAAATGGCCGAAAGAAGGAAGCAAGGACTATGTTACTACTGTGATGAAAAATATTCCCCGGGTCATAAATGCAAAGAGCACAAGTTTTTTCAAATAGATGCCACTGACTACAGCTCCACCGAGGAAGATCCACCACTTGAGGAACTAGAGGCGACCAAAGAAGATAACCAACAGGAGATGGTATCTGATGAACCAATGATTTCGCTACATGCATTGGCAGGAATTTCTTTCCCTCAAACTCTCAAAATCAGGGGTTTTCTTAAACATCGCCCAGTAATAGTCTTGATTGATAGTGGAAGTACCCATAATTTCATCCACCAAAAGATTGCTGAAGCAACACATTGTTTTGTCCGAGCAGTTTCTAACTTCCAAGTCCAGATTGCAGATGGGGGCACAATGAAATGTGAAGGTCGCTGTGAAAATGTCAAAATTCAAATGGGGGATTATCAATTGAAAACCCACATGTTTGCAATACACATGGGGGGTTGCGACATTGTCCTATGTGCGGAATGGCTCCGCACTCTTGGGCCAATCACAATGGATTTCCAGGAGTTATATATGAGTTTTAAGCAGAACGACTACACACATACCCTCCGTGTACTACAAGCGGGAGCCCCCTCTATCATAAGCTCGCATTGTATGGAAAAATTGTTAAAAAAGGGCCATCATGGAGTAGTAGCTCAATTTAATGCCATCCAGGTAGTAGACACCATGTCTTCGCCAATTCATCTTGAGATGCAACATATTTTGAATAAACATCGGACGGTCTTTGACAAACCTCATGAACTTCCACCCTCGCGAGGGGAACATGATCATAGCATCACATTGGTTCCAGGGGCCCAACCCCCAAATGTGCGGCCATACAGACATCCGTTCACCCAAAAGAATGAAATAGAAAAAATCATCAAAGAATTGTTGGAAGCAGGTGTCATTCGTCCTAGCACTAGTCCTTACTCATCTCCAGTCGTCATGGTCCTCAAAAAGGATGGGGAGTGGCGGATGTGTCCAGACTTCAGGGCCCTCAATAAGTTAACAGTCAAAGATAAATTTCCCATCCCAGTGGTTGACGATTTGCTGGACGAACTCAATGGGGCTCAATTCTTCACTAAATTGGATCTTCGCTCAGGCTACCACCAAATTCGCATGAAGGAAGTCGACATTCCCAAGACAACTTTTAGAACTCATGAAGGCCATTATGAGTTCTTGGTCATGCCATTTGGCCTCTGTAATTCCCCCTCTACTTTTCAGAGCCTTATGAATCACCTCCTCAAACCATATCTCAGAAAATTTGTCCTGGTCTTCTTCGATGACATCCTCATCTATAGTGGCACTTGGGTGGCACATCTTCAGCATGTAGATATCCTCTTGCAACTGCTCCGCAAGCATAAACTATTTGTCAAAATGTCTAAGTGTGCGTTTGGCATGGAAGAAGTTGAGTATTTAGGCCACATTGTGGGCCGTGAAGGTGTCAAGGTGGATCCCAAAAAGATCCAGGCAATGCAAGAATGGCCTCAACCTAAGACCTTGAAAAGCTTGAGAGGATTTTTGGGTCTCACAGGCTATTATCGTAAATTTTTCTGCAACTATGGCCGCATAGCGAAGCCCCTGACGCAACTTCTAAAGAAAAATTCCTTCTTCTGGAACAAAGAAGCACAACAGGCATTTATCGCTCTCAAAACCGCCATGTGTTCCACTCCGGTCTTAGCACTACCGGACTTCACCAAAACATTTGTCATTGAATCTGATGCTTCGGGAATAGGTATTGGAGCTGTCTTAATGCAGGAAGGGCGACCATTGGCCTTCACCAGCCAACAACTAAGTGGGAAGAACTTGGGCCAATCTACCTATGAGAAGGAAATGATGGCCATCTTACATGAAGTTGAGACCTGGCGACCTTACTTGTTGGGGCGACGTTTCCAGATCCGCACAGATCATCACAGTCTTAAATATTTTTTGGAGCAACGCCTATCTTCCCCCCAACAAAATAAATGGTTAGCCAAAATGCTGGGTTATGATTATGAGATCATTTACAAGAAAGGGAAAGACAACAGGGTAGCAGATGCATTGTCACACCAAGTTGAGGAGGAAAGTACTCTGCTTGCAATATCCCTCCCCATTCCAGACTGGATTGAAGAGGCTCGCGGGGAATGGTTTTCACATCCTGGGCTCTCCCAACTCATTTCTCAATTATAGGCAGATCCTAATTCCAGCAAGGGCTACTCGTGGCAGAATGATATTCTTCGCTACAAGGACAGAGTCGTCATATCACCAACATCCACCCTCAAAAGTCGCATTTTGGCAGAATTGCATTCCTCTCCCATTGCAGGACATTCGGGCTTTCAGAAGACATACGCTCGCACCAGAAGATCATTTTTTTGGACCGGCATGAAACAGGACATCCTTACTTTTGTAGCAGAATGTGACGTCTGTCAACGCCACAAGGGGGAAACCGTCAACACACCAGGCACATTACAACCATTGCCCATTCCGGTGTCAATTTGGATGGAGGTCTCCATGGATTTCATTACAGGTCTTCCAAAGTCTGGGAACAAATCAATCATCATGGTGGTTGTGGACCGACTATCGAAGTATGCTCATTTCTGCGCTCTACCCCAACCATTCACACCTACTTTGGTTGCTCAAACTTTCATGGATCAAATCTTCAAATTGCATGGCATGCCCACTTCTATTGTGTCCGACCGCGACCCAATCTTCACCAGTAATTTTTGGCAAGAGCTCTTCAGAATACAAGGCACTCAACTCAAACTCAGTACTTCATATCATCCGCAAACAGATGGTCAAACCGAAGCCGTCAACAAATGTCTAGAAACCTACCTTAGGTGTTTCACTTCAGAAAAACAACACCTTTGGGTACAGAGGTTACCTCTGGCGGAATGGTGGTATAACACCAACTATCATGCCACCACCAAAATGACTCCCTATGAAGCAGTCTATGGACAACTTCCGCCGTCCCCTACTTCTTATCTCACGGGGTGCTCCAAAGTACAAGCAGTGGATCAACTCTTACAACACCGTGCAACCATGCTTGCCCACCTGCGCGAGAATCTTCATCAAGCTCAGAACCGTATGAAGCAACAGGCTGACCAACATCACTCAGAGTGCCAATTTCAAGAAGGGGATCGGGTCTTTTTGAAGCTGCAACCATATAAGCAAACATCACTCAAAGACAAGGGATGTCAAAAGCTCTCTCCAAAATTCTACAGACCATATCAAGTACTTCAGCGCATTGGAGAAGTGGCTTACAAGCTGGCTTTGCCACCTACAGCAAAAATCCACCCAGTTTTCCATGTATCGTGCCTCAAGAAAGTGATTGGGAACAATTGTCGAGTTCAAACCAGTCTACCTGAATTGGATGAAGAAGGATCAATCTGGCTTCAACCTGAACAAGTTCTAGACACATGAGACAAGCACCTGCGCGGCTGCAAGATTAGGAGGTCCTCATCAAATGGAAAGACACCTCGCCGGAAGATGCAACTTGGGAACTAGCCGCTATTCTTCAGCAGTTTCCGCAGCTTCAGCCTTGAGGACAAGGCTAGTCTTAAGGGGGAGGGCATGTTAGGGTCCCACCCTAACCCCCTTATTTATGTCATGGGATCACGTCATAGTCAAGAGTCAATAAAGCCCATATTAATATTTGTAAGTGGTTAACCCGCAATTAATGACGGGACCACAGTTAGTTGCAAATGGGCGGTAGTATTAGTTAGATGGTAAATGGGCGGTAGTATTAGATAGATGGTATTAATAAAATCCACGATATTGGCTCGTGGTATTGCATGTATGAGTCATATATAAAGGATAGAGACTCCCTGCGAGGAGCATTGTGTCTTGTTTTGTAATCGAGCTCTGCTCTATTGGAGGTTGCCCCCTCGAAGAGGCCTGTGAACATTTCTCTCTGGATAATAAAATCATTTCTATTTTGTGCTCTGGGTATATTTTCTTCGCATATTCTGTGTTCTCGGTATCTTTTCTTCGCAAATTCTATGTTTGGGTATTTCTTTGCAGGTTAAGAGCATAACATGGGGGGCAATATGCCCTTTCATTGTCACCTTCGGGAGGTCAAACATACGAGAATTCGCAACAGAATTCAGGTTATGCTGGAATTACATCCAATGGTTGGATGCCAATACTGCCTCAACAACCAAGAGTTGTATACTCAATGCAACAAAGTATGCCTATGTCAAATATCCCCACTACACTGGCTATTGTGACAGTGTCGCAAGTACAAGCATTACCTGTTGTATGCCAACCTCAAGTCTCTTAGGTCGCAATCCAACAACCCCTTGTCCCTGTGGCGCCACCACAATAATCGGTTAGTGGCTCCTTAACTGGAGTGACCCAGGCTCAAACGGGTACTATTACCCCTCATCTCGGTCAAACAACTTGTATTGGACAACAGCACATGGTCTCACAACCATGGCTGGTGCAATATCAACAACCACAATTCCAACAAGTTTACCAAGGATCTGAGCACTAAGTCTTTGCAAGTAATGGGAAACAGTATATTCAAAACAGAAAACATCAACCATTTCATAATGGTTATGCCCATCAACCTTATCAAAGTTATCAACATCAATGCATTATGCTAGTATGCAAAGACCCACTGCTCAGGCAATCCCATCTTATCCTGGGTATGCTTCGCCGAACCTGAATCAATAGTTTCCCTTCGTGGCAACTTTAGAGTTACCAGATCTAAATCGGCTAACAAATGATACAATTGCTTACGCCCCTTGGTGGCCAGCAATTCCTCATAAACTTCCATAAGATATTCCTAAATTTAATGGAAATCCAGGTGAAGATCTATCGAATCATGTGATGACCTTTCATTTATGGTGTTCATCTAACACTCTAAATGATGATTCGATCAGGCTTCGCCTTTTTTAGCGAACTTTAAATGGTCCGACAGCAAAATGGTATATCAAATTGCCTAGAGCTTCATTTGATAACTTTAGTACCCTAGCCACAACCTTTTTAACCGATTTTCAGTTACCCATAAGGTACGAAACGGGAACAGAGCTTCTTACCAATTTGAAGCAAACGACGGCCACTCACATATCCGATCATATTCATGAGTGGCGACGTCGTCGTAGAATGGTAAAAACATATGTTCCTGACCAGTTGTTGGCTGAATGGTTTACTAAGTCGTTGTTACCTTCTATTATGGAAGATGTGGCAAAGGGAGGAGTCGTCACTGAAGAGCAAGTAATTGCTCGTGTGCAATATTTAGACTTGATCTATACTCAGTCTTGCACGCTCTATGATAAAATCCGTGATGCCCTTAGACCAGAATTTTCCGTTCCTCCCTCTCCTAAATCAAACAAAGACTCTCATGCCGGGGACGGTGTGATAGGAATAACTAGCACAAAAACCGTAAAGGCTAAGTCGAAAAAGGCTCATACGGTTTGAGGTCAAAATGCAAATGAAGAACTTCTCTCCTCAGAAGTAAATGCCGTATTAACTAACAAAGGCAAAGAAACCAAGCAACCAGGAGACAAGAAGAGAAAGAAAGGGAAGAAGAAGAAACAGGAGGAGTCGTCCCCTGAAAAACCTTCTGCAAACCCTTCTGGAGATAGGAAACCAAATCGTCCATGCCTTATATGTGATGAGGATCATTAGACAACATTGGACAAGAGAGTGTCCGTATAAAGCTGAGCTTAGAAAATTATTCAGGAATTCAAAAACCTCAGCAGTATTGCTGATCCGTTTCCAAATCGAGGAACAAATTTGGTTGCTAGTGACAATGCTTCCCCGTCCCAAGTACTAATGTTGTCGGTTTTGAAGCAGCAAAATGATGCTTTGATATCAACAAGGAATAAAGATTACGGGAATCCACAGCTGTCAGACAACAAGGCTAATGATCAACCTAGTAGTTCGACAACAACTTCGACCGAAGTTGTGCCACCCATCATTCCTGAACTAACGATAAAGCCGCCAAAGGGAGTAGTACACAAATCGACATTTAATCCTCGTGCCAAAGCAGCACATCATTATAATATAGTGGAGGATCTGGCCCAATCGCCATCCGCTATGTCGACACTTGAGGTACTGCAAAATTTCCCCTCCCAAAAGCAGGCTTTATTATCAGCAATAGGTGGGATTGACCCAATGGATTCCAATCTTGTGTCCTTTAATCAAAAAGGATATGACCCTCAGTTACCAGCTCAAATAGCTTTCCTCATTCAAGTGAAAGCCCTCAACAAAATTGTTCATCGAACTATTATTGATGGGGGGCATCTACATGTATTATGTCGATGAGTTTCTAGAAAACTTTAGGATCTCCACCCTTTTCATGATCTTCGATGACATTAAAAGCATTTGATGGATGAGCATACACCCCATATGGTATTTTAAGTAACTTGCAAGTCGAACTGGGGGGAAAAACAATATAGATTGATGTTGAAGTTATCGATGGAGACCTCGATTACAACATCCTACTAGGAAGGCCCTGGATTTATGCTATGGTTGTAGTTGTGTCAACATGCTTTAGAAAGATTGCATTTCCTTTTCAAGGAGGAATTACAATCATTGACCAACAAACATTTCTCCCCAACAGTTCACAAGTTACGGGAAGCATTCCAATGATCCACAGAAGCCCTCATTCGCTTCAAAATATCAGAGTAGGCCTACTAAAAGACCCTACATTGATGGGAACTTTTGCCCTACCGCCTCCAAACAATCTGGCGGAAGTGGACACGGTGGGAATGTGCAATATGATATCTTCTATATCTAAAAGATTCAGAATATTCCTGAGCATTTTGTCAGCATGGATCATGGCCATTTTAGAAATATTGTAGCAATCAATTTTCTTGGCCTCGGGGGCAAACCCAAATCAACGCTCATCGAGCGTTTGGATAGATAGGTCTAAGGAATATGACACCCATTCAGATCCTTGGTTGCAAGTACATTCTACAGACGAAGGAATTGTTCAATCAATGATGATTGATGGGGCGCCATGGGAAGATTACCACCATCATTCACATCTTCCGGATTGTAAGGAAGATAGTTCCAGTGACCTTAATCATCCTTCAATTTTTGATTTTCTATCAAATACTGTAAATATGGTGGATTCTGAGGACGATTCCTATCCTGCGTCAACCTCATTAAAAAATGAAACAACTCCCTTTCCAAATCGAGTCTTTGATTACGATCTTGTAAAATCCAAGTCAAGCATTTCAAAGATCTTGAAGGTAAACCTTCATTCCAACCACCATGTTGAATGCAATGAAGCTTGGGGGGCATGCACCTTGATTTGCGTTATTATGCTGGGAGCATGCAAACTTATCATGAGTAGTGTTACAACAGGGTTCAAGCTCGTTAAACAATAAACCTGCCACGAGCAGTGTTACCGCAGGGTTCAAGCTCGTTAAAAAATAAACCCGCCACGAGCAGTTTTTATGTGAAGTTGAAGCTCGTTAAAAATTAAACCTAAGCAATGATCAAACGTTCCCCCAGAGTTTAAGCTCATTAAAAAATGAACCAATTTCCGGTAAATAACCATTTTGAATGCATTATCATCAGCGTTTGAGCCCTGGTCATGTTCTTACCATCACCTCCACTCTGTTTTAGCCAATCATTCACCTCCATTTGATTGTTTACCCCTTTTGAGGAACAACTGCGAAGAGTGATCATGTTAGCCATCCTTGTGACACTACCGTGATTGGAAAATTCCAAACCTTACCTCGAATTAGCTGCTACTTGAAATTATCACTCGTTTCTAAAAAAACGAGTCTCCTTTAAGCTCTTTTCATCTGACTTATAAAATATGAAAAGATTGCCAAGAAATTGGCCTCTCCAGCTCGTTAAAGTTATTGGAAGTGCTATCCCTCCTATAGATTTTAATATTTTTGGACCTGAGGGATTATTACACAAAAAGATCGAGTGCTTGTTTTGTTCGTCTCGTTAAAATTACCGAAAATTAATCCCTTTTCTATTATTTTATACTTTTTTGGACTTAAGGGATTATATGACGAAAAATATTATTGGAGTTTCCTTTACGTCCCTTTCAGACTCTCTAAAATTGAAAAGGACTGAGTTATCTTTGTCTTTAAACTCGTTAAAACCGAATAGCGACAAACTTGTCAATATAGACAAGAACGAGTTTCACTATCGCTAGGCTCGTTAAAACATAGCGACAGGTTTTCCCAAAGGGAAAATTATAGAACAAGCATATGTTATCCTCCTCAAGCTTGACAAAAATAAAGAGGTACTAGTCAGCAATGACCGGGGAAAAATTGGGAAGAACATTTGAAGAAACTTTATTGGTAGCAAGTCACGCTTGAACATGAAACTTTCACTCCACATCCGAGTCGGGTTGGGTTATTCCGTTCACTGGTCATATTACCATTGGTCCATCACACCATCCATATTTTGGTTTAACGCTACCAATACATGTCAGTGTCGATGATATGTTCAAGAGAAGTCGCTCAGAGAATTCACCTGCGTCTCATACACTGCAGTACGTTCATGCTCCATTCTTTCATGACCGCCACCCTGAACCCTGTATCATCAGATCGTTTTCACCTCCAAAAATAATTTACTCCATTCGGTGTCATAGATGTGGGATTCATTATGGCCTTACTACGACGGGTCATTTCTTTTTGACATCAGCTCATTATCCGAGAAGTCGACTTAGGAACAACCCTTTCAGTACTTTGAAGCTTGCATGCCTCAATGGCAAGTTTCTCACTTCCGACGACAGGTTTACATCAATGGTCGTCGACCGAAATATTTTGTGTGGTGTTCGACACCAAGTCCTTTTTCACACCATGCGAATTATACTGTAGTACCTTGAGGGTCATCATCATTATCGGTGATTCCTCTCGCTCTTGTTAATAGCTTAGATCATTGGCTGGTAATCAGGCGATGTATTTCCATGTTTGACTCCAGAACATCTTTCACATGGATCGACTTGTACTCCGAGTGAAGATTGGACGAGTTTGAAGACCCCAGATCTAGTTTCATCCATCAAGGCTGCAATATATTCATGAAAATAAAGACATCAAATGTACATTGTTGCTGCACAGATGATCATCCGAATCAAAGGATGATGACTCTATCAGAGTCATCAGTCTGCCGCACAGACGGTTTTATGTCTTATGTACATGAAAATGAATTTATAAAGCCGAGCATGGGAATGCCTGCCTCATCTAGATCATGAAAAATATTATAAAGATAATGTATTGTATTATATCTTATTACAGGTCACCTTCCAGCTCGAAAAAACTCCGGATCCTCATGATAAAGCATTTCACCCGACATCAAAAGATTAATGACCTCATGCTTTAGGGGGCAATTGTTATAGAAATTTTTGGGCACTTCAAACCCAATCATACATGTCCATAAACCAAGGGCTCCTAAGTCCCTAAAAGTGTTGTTTCATAGCCTAAAGGAACAAGGTCAGCTGATTACATCATCTCCTAGAATTTCTCCATGAAAAACTACTCAGAAATGGTCAAAACTAGACCATACTGATTGCTCAGTGCCGAGGGTGAGATGCATCGCACCTATTACACATGGGGGGTGTGATGCACACTGAAAAGTCCTTTTATAGGGTGTGATGGACGAGAGTAGACAAGTGGAGGAGGCAGTTTGCTAAGTGGATGATGTTGGAATCTTCTAGAAACTTCCCTAGGACACTTGTCTCTCTGAATTCGCCCAGGGACGAGTAAGAGATCAATGAAATCTCCAAGTGGAATCAAGAAATATCAGAGAGAAGACACTAATCAAAAACTCAAAAGCTGACTCACCTCCCTGCAATCATCTATATATGGATCCCTCATCCCAGAGATCCAGAGGCTGGAATTTTGTATCTTGTAATGAAGTGCTATTAGTTTCTTGGTGGAACATCATAGTGCTGGGTGTCTAAGCTTTTCATGAGGTGAAAGAAGGGCTTTCATGCCGGAGGATGACATTGGGTTAGAACAATTGGTTGTAATCCTCTTTGCTATTCTTGATATTAATAAAGCTATTCAAGTTTTCCTCCACATTCTTGTATGTTTGATGATATATGCATTTGTTTAGTCAATATATATCTGGTCCTATATTGTTTATGATTGTAGATCTCTGTTCTTCGATAGTATTATGCTGCTTTGATCCCATAGGTGCTCGTTGAAGCTGGGTAGACAAAGGAGAAGCGGCAAGGCTTTGTCAGAAGGGAGAGGAATCGAGCGAGGAACCAAGCACAAGACTGAGGTTGGTGTCCTTCATTCCTCTCTTATCTACTTCTCATAAATGAAAACGAAAGTAGTTTTAGTTTGTTTGTTTCTAGGATAGATACCAGTCTTAGTGGGACTAACAGCTTCGAGTGGACACTAGATTTCCCGATAACACATGGCTCATATTTTAAGATAGCTCAATGAGATGGTAGGAAGCCTCATAAAAGTCCCCCTTGAGAACCAGGTTAGAGATTCGGAGGTGTAGATACTGATGCATTTCGGTCTTCAAGGGCTTTTCCCCTAGGGAAAAAACAAGAATGTAAGTCATATAACAGCGGATAAGGATTTTTGGCAACCTCCCCCTCATGGTTTCATGAAATGCAATATATATGGGGCCTTAAAAGGAAACCCTGGCATGGCTAGTTATGGAGGAGCCATAAGAGATGAAAAGGGCTTCATAAAAGCTATCTTTCACAGTCATCTAGGGAAGACAAAAATAATATGGTAGAGCTCATGTCCCTTGAGCATTGCTTAGAAATCTTGGGGGATTCAAATCTACATAATACCATAGTTGAAACTGATTCCGAATTGATTATCAATTCGGTCAAGGAAATTAGCTATGGCTTAGCCCCACACAAATTTTCGAGACACTGGTGGCTTCTGTTAGTCTATCAATGTATTCAATCCCATTTGCAGAACATGAGGACCCTTAGTTTTACACATGTACGTCGAACAACCAACAAATTAGTGGATATCTTGGCTAATGAAGGTGTACTATGTTCTAAAAGTGATAAAAAATATGACTGGATAGAGATCCCCCAGGGAAGATTGAGGGAAGAATGTCTCAGACAGGCGACTTCGGATAGGGAGCTCTATCAAAGCAGGAGAAACAGGCAGGATGAGGACTAATAGAAACACAGGACCTTTAGTCTACATGGTGAGACAGTTCATGAAAATAAGTGAACAGGATGTCAGGTACCCAACAAATTTCTATCTTTGGTCTTCGGGCGGGAAAGTGAACCTAGTAATCTAAAAAGCCATGGTTCTCAGGCGGGATGCAATTTACAGGCATAATCTTCATATGAAAATGAAATATAATAAATAATGGACTCTTAATTAGCAATGTCGGGAGTGTCGTTAACGCGTCGGCAGATAGACAGAATAGAAGCAATCCTAGGAATTTCGTGGGGCAAACAACACGAAAGTTAATAGGATAAACGAACCCGAAATACATATAAGTGGTGACTTTATAAGGCTTTGGGTCCGTAAGGGAGGTTAAATCCCGAGCAAGTTTTTAATCAAGGCTGGGATCACATGCTTCTGGGGGATTTCGGGCGGACAACATGCCCGAGGGTTATCCTCCCCGGCGGACCCGAAATCTCTTAGATCAATAACTCATAAAACTTATCGGGTCTGATTTAAGGTTATCGGGTGTGCAGTTTGGCTCTCCGAAATCGTTTCCCGACCGTAAGATCTCGGGAGGTAGATCGTATGGTTTGGGTGAGGGCTGGTATCACGGAGGTCACATGGTTTTGTTTGGTGGGCCCTTGGCCTGGATTGTGGGCCTTTGGCTCGTTTACCAAGGCTCATTGTGGCTCAAAAAATCTTTGGACCACATCGCCTTTGGGCATTATGTAACTTGTTTCTTAGGAAAAATGAATAGAAGGACCCACTCTTATTGCATCAAAAAAATAATATAAGATAATATCTATATTGAATAATTTTTTACATAAAATCAAGTCGAAGTATATTAAAATTAGGATATATTTATATTAGTCATGAGTTTAGTAAAGGTTAAGCTGATTAAATTTTTAAAGATATAAAATAGATTTAGTGTGTGTGTGTGTGTGTGTGTATATATATATATATCAATTTCGTGTTAATTATGGAAGGAATTACATATTTTATTCATTTTGAGTAACACACTCAAATGTTCTAACTAAATATATTTTTTTTTGGGTTTTATCCATATAAATAATTGATCTGAAATGATCATATACTTAAAAATGATGTACAATTGATTAACCATTAAATATTTGAATGTTAGTTGAAGCACAAAAATCGACGAAAAACTGCTTGAAAACAACACTTTACGGCAGCTGATTAAACATAAAATCAATGCATAACAGAAGTGAAAATAGGAAAAACACAATGATAGCAGACATAAAATTGATGACAGAGTTCGTCCCTGATGGACTACGTCTCTGGGTCCGCTTTCAAGATGGGTGATAGTTTTTATTAGGAATGAGAAGAAAGGAGTTGATTACACAATGATTTAGTCATATTGAACTTGCACACATGCAATTATGACCTCTGTCATTAGATAGCCCTCTGAACCAGATTTCCAATTCTGCTTACGGTTTCCAAATCTGACCCCAGATGCTCCTGAAACTATGAAAACAAAATCGCCTATGTCCTCTAGAATCTGCATACAAAATTTGAAAACCACTGCAATTCATCTCAATGAGGGAAAAAATGCTTTTTATAGGCCTCCAGGTTCATGAAACCACTTTGGCTGAATACGTGGTGAATTTGGTTAGGTTCTAGATGTTTTACATGCTCTGTTTAGCTGCATTTTGCCATCTAGGGTTTAGTTCCATGGTCCTTGCATTAGTTGGTAATCAAAAAACCATATTCAAACCCAAAAATACATTGGGATAACCTTGAAACCGTTTGCGGTCAGCATTAACTGGGTGGGGAGGAATAGCTCATGTGAGCTGTGGATGAAGCCCACAGTCAGCGCGCCGGTGGTTCCGCTGTTTTGTTTACTGACGGTTGGAGGTGAGTTGCACTGCTCTCATGTCATATGGTTCCCACTGGCAGTTATCTGTAACTCCGACCGTAAATAGTGTGGAGTCAACCCCCGACGGTTTATCCCTTCCACTCATGTGAACATGTCTAGGTTCTGATGAGGATAACTCCGCAGTTAGGGACTGTTTTATATATATATATATATATATATATATATATATATATCTATATAATGTTTTTTTGTATTACATGAGTCCGAGGGTTATTAAACATAGTTTTTAATGTGTTTGTAATGTATTTTTAATACATAGGTTAGGTTTAAAGGGTTGGATTAGGATTTGATACATGGTTTTGGAATATGGTTTAGAACTTAGGGTTAGGGTAGCACAGGTTTTATGTATTTAGGACTTAGATATAGGATTTAGGGTTTAGGTCTAGAACTTAAAAAAAAAAAACTTTTTACAATCTTTTGTCACAATGTGAGATAAAACCACATGCTTATTGTAAAAAAATGACGACATTGATCCTTTGCCATGACAACAACCCTGAGAACATATCAAACCTCTGTGATGGACGACACAACCATGTCGACATCAATCCTACAAAGACAAACAACAAAACACATGTTGTCGACCAATCCTGGTAGAACTGTCAATGAACACAAGTTGACAACTAGGCGTTAAACCATCTCTGCTGAACGCCATGAAAACCTATTACCTAAACAACCTGATCATAACCAACACTATCAAAACTGAACTACACCCATGAACTGCATGCTGATGATGACAATGAACACTAATGACGACACTTGAACACCTGTGCAATTGAATTGACGGATCCTCCTAGATCATTCGTCTCCACTTGAAACCTTTTGGACCACAAAAGTTTGACTAATTAAATAGTCGATGAGGCTATAACTCCCTCTCTTTCCACCTTCACCTGACGATGTACCAATACATTCGATCAATCACTTGCAAGTGATGACCCTGATGATGCTGACCATGGTATCTTTTGATTTGGTGACATGTTTCTTCCATATTTAGTATAAACAACTTGCGATGATGGGCAAACAACCTGTTATCAACATGGAAATTGAATTCTTTCCACGAATAACCATGAGTTAGTGATTCAAAAATATCTTTGAAAATAGTATTTGTAGAACTTTGTTCAATACATCTAATGGGTTTAGCAATCTAATTTCTGGAATAACTGAAATATTCAAAGACTCCTTTGATTTTGACTTCATATCAATTACTTGAATTGATTTACTTTCCTGTTTATTGATTACTAAGTGAACTTGCTACACAAAACTCATCCAGCTGTGATGTAAAGACTGTTGCAACTTAGTTTGACTTTGAAAGTATCTAAGTAATTATTGATGTACTGGAATCACTATTTCTTCGTCTATTAACTGATATCTCCATTGACTAACACTTTCAATTAATGCATTAGTTTTCAAATCATGATAAGGAAACTTTAGATCTACTTTCGAAAATGATCTGTCTTGAAAACTTATAGACTTCCTCTCCACTTGAAAAGAGGCTTCATTACTTTTTAAAGCATGAAATGATGATGAAATACCAAAGAAATGTAACACTGAATTTCCCCAATACTGACATGCACCCCTGAAACTGAAAATAAACATACCAACTGAAACAAGTCTCTGTTTAGACTCACATGTACCATTCCCTGCAATACACTGCTAATGATGATAGTTTCTAGAATTCAGTTGAATGAATGAATTGAGAGTCATTATGTCTTTAAGAAGATGTTCATAGGACATTAAATGTATCTCATGTTGCTTATCCTGTTTATGAATAAGATTTCTTGGAAAATAATTAACCACCTTGACCAATTGATCTATAAACTGAATCTCGCATCCCGAACAATCATCCCTATGTTGTTCCTTAATAAACATGAGTGCATATTTACTTGAACTTATTACCCGTTTAACTTTATTTGTAACAATTAAGTCCAAGTTTTATTTGACTATATGTGCCCTAACAATAAATTCAACCCCTTCTTTATTTAGGTGATATTTATGTTCTCTTCTGTAAAACACTGCATCTCTATCATAAAGATAAGGACTTCCTAAGACAACTCCATATATGTCTACTGGGACCACATCTAACTCCACTTCATCAATGTACTTAGATGTAATTGCAAATTTTAACCGACACTGCTTTGTGACATGTATCTGAGTTGATTTATTAATCCAACCTAATGGGTATGGTCTTGGATGATTCTGTGTCTCCAATCCCAATTGATTAACCATATGTTCACATATTAAATTTTCTTGCGATGCACTGTCAATCATTGTCAATATTTGTATGCTTAGAATTTATCCTTATGTGGAAGAGTCCAACTCTTTTATCCTCATGTGAAGGATTTATGTTTGGAGAAGATACAATAGCTTTCGAACTTGAACCAGTATCAGAAGTTTTACCTATCGTAACCATGGCGGTTATCCTCCTTTCATCACCTGAATCTGAACCTAGATCTTGCTGGACTACTGCAATGGCCTTCTTTTCATCCTTTGCCTTAAGGAACTTTTTGGGCTTAAGTTCTAGATGAAGTTTCCAGCACTTTGATTCATCATGACCGATTCTCTAGCAATGAGAACAAGTAGGTATTTACTTCTGAGCAATCGCTAATTTCTATCTTTGAAATGTTCTTCCCCTTACTGTCACTGGAGTCTTTGGTTTCTAAAACTTTGGATGACTGAGATGAAAACTTGAATGGTCTACCATCTGATTCAATATGTATGGCCTGAACACGCACCTCATCAAAATCATCAGGATTAAACATCAATAAAGTATGCTGCAAATATGAATGTAAATTGCCGATGTATTTTAACAAAGTTTCATGTGTATCAATGAAATACCAAGCGCTAATTCTTTCTTTCTGAACTCCTGAACACTCTGCCCTTTTCCTTACCTTAGATGCTACTAATCAATAACAGCTTGCTGCGTGTATCCTAAAGGATAGAACTATTTCCTAAGAGCTTTTAAAAAATTTGACCATGAAGAGATGACCTTTCCTTTACGCTTTACATCTAGCTAAGTTTTACTTCCCCCCCAGATTAAAGTTATTTCCCCCATTCTAAGTGTAGCTAAATGAATTTTAGTTTTATCGCTAGAAATGTTCTAAATGCGAAAGTACACTTCTAACTGCTTAATCCAGTTATCTTGCTTTTCAGGATTCGTTTCGCCATCATAAACAGGTAACTCAAATTTAACATCAAGCTTCAAAAGAGATGTTTTATTAGGTTTCTTTTCCGTTTCAGATTCTATAATGGAACAAGAAGAATAAGAATAGGACGATGGAGATGATGGAGGTGAAGGTGGTTTATTAGCCTTGCCTTTACCTTTATCCTTCTTCGATGCCTTTGAAGAAGAAGCATCTCTCGCCTTCTTGTCTTCGTACAATTCTCCCAACATCTGCTGCATAGTTAAGAACACCTGCTGAAACTATTCTTCACTCATCTTAGTTTCAGTTTTTTCACCTGCATCAGGTCTTGACATGGTTGATTTTTGAACGACTCGTCGCTTTCCAATCTCTGGATCAATCTGCTCAAGGATTCCTTCTCCTTGTTGTGACTTTGACCTGGTTAACATTCAATGGCACATTCTACAAACACAACCTACTATGATACCAAATTATATGATCTTAAATGAACATATACTAAAAACTGATGTAGAATTGATTAGCCATTAAAGATTTGAATGTTAGTTGAAGCATGCAAACCGAGGGAAAACTGCTTGAAAAGAACACTTTACGACAACTGATTAAACATAAAATCTATGCATAACAGAAGTGAAAACAGGAAAAATACAACGATACCAGACAAAAAATTGATGACAAAGTTTGTCCCGGATGGACTATGTCTCCGGGTTTGCTTTCAATATGGGCAATCGTTTTTATTAGGAATGGAAAGAAAGGAGTCGATTTCACAGTGATTTAGTTAGACTGAACTTGCACACAGGAAATTCTGACCTTTGCCCTCAGATAGCCCTCTGAACTAGCTCTCTAATGCTACTTATGGTTTCCAAACTCGACCTCGGATGCTCCCGAAACTCTTGAAACAAAATCGCATATGTCCTCCAAAATCTGCATACAAAAGTTGAAAACCACTCTAATTCCTCTCAATGAGGGAAAAACTGCCTTTTATAGGCCTCCAAGTTCATGAAACCACTTTGGCTGAACGCATGGTGAATTTGGTTAGGTTTTGGATGTTTTACAAGCTTGGTCTAGTTGCATTTTGCCACCTAGGGTTTAGTTCCATGGTCCCCGCATTAGTTGGTAATAAAAAAACCATATTCAAACCCAAAAATACATTGGAATAACCCTGAAACCATTTGTGGTCAGTATTAACTAGGTGGGTTTGGATAGCTCATGTGAGCGGTGGACAAAGCCCGCGGTCAACGCGTTGGTGGTTCTATTATTTCGTTTGCCGATGGTTGGAGGTGAGTTTCACTGCTCACATGTCATATGGTTCCTGCTGGCGGTTAACCGTAGCTCTGACCGTAAACAATGCGAAGTCAACCCCCGATGTTTATCCCTTCTGCTCATGTGAACACGGCTAGGTTCCGACGCCGCTAAATCCGCAGTTAGGGACTGTTTTATATATATGTTTGTAAATTTTTTTTGTATTACATTAGTCTGAGGGTTATTAAACATAGTTTTTAATGTGTTTGTAATGTATTTTTAATACATAGATTAGGTTTAAAGGGTTGGATTAGGATTTGATACATGGTTTTGGAGTATGGTTTAGGGTTAGGGTAGCATAGGTTTTATACATAGGTTTTATTTATTAAGGACTTAGATGTAGCATTTAGGGTTTACGTCTAGAACTTTAGAAAAACCCTTTTTACAATGTTTTGTCACAATGTGACATAAAACCACATGCCTATTGATGACAAACGATGATATTGATCCTTTGCCATGAGGAAAATCTTGATGACATATCAAACCTCTATGATGGATGACACAACCATGTCGACACCAATCTTGCAAAGACGAACGAAAAAACACATGTCGTTAATCAATCCTAGTGGAACTGTCGATGAACACAAGTTGAAAACTAGGCGCTAAAGCATCTCTACTAAATGCCATGAAAACTTAATACCTGAACAACCTGATCATAACCAACACTGTCGAAACTGAATGACACCCATGAACTGCATGCCGATGATGACCTGAACACTGATGATGACACTTGAACCCCTGTGCAATTGAATCGACGTATCCTCCTCGATCAATAATTTATAATTAACATTAAAATATTTTGTTTATAATCAATATCGTCCATATTAAAATATTCTTTTTTTTTTTTAGTTTTCAACATGTTCCCATCATATTGAGAAGCAACAATCATTTCTCTCTCTCTATATAAAATAGTTGTTAATAATTTTTTTAAATGTTACATGTCAACTCCATATTGAAAATTTAATCTCTTTCTACCTTCAAATGGAATAAGATTTCTATATATAAATGATAGCAAATATTTTACTTAATGCATATATTACAATAATTTATTTATAAATTAAATTAGAATTATTTTTGTTTTTATGTATAGTTATATTTTTTTTTCTTTTTGAACATATAGGAAGAGATTCTCCTCATATTAAAATGGAAATTAGAATTATTTTTTACTTTCAATTACTTTATCTTTCTACATAAAATTGACATAAAATTAAGATGAATGAAGTATTTTACTTTTGGATTAATAAAAGAACTTTTTGTCATTACTATACATTTTAATTTATAATAATTTTTTTTTTTATCATTTTTAAATATAATTTTATGAAACAAAAGTTTTGATAGAATAAAACCATTTAATAAATTAGAAAAATTATTCATAATATAAAAAATGGGAAATTGAAATTAAGTGTCAAATGATTTCTTCCATAAAGTCATTATAATCTTACAAAATAAGATTATAACTTTTTTTTTTTGGCTTGACTCAGGGGGTTTTGAACCTCAAATTTAGTAGTTTACATATTACTTCATAACAAAGCTATCAACCATTAAGCTTCCCTATGGGGTAATAAGGTTATATTTTTTAAATTAATTTATTTTTTTATTTTAATTTAGGTTCTATTTTAGTATAAGATAAATATGTTAAGTGTGTATTTCATCCACATAGAAATCGAGTGTGGTGATTTCTAGTGATTAGGCACAATGATTTTTATTCTATATTTCCCACCAAAGTTCATATCCCTCCTAATGAAATGTTGAGTTTGATGCCTTAGGAATATCGTTATAATAGCTTAGAGTTTGAGAAAACACTCTTACATGAGTATAATTGTGGGTTGGTTGAGAGAAAGGCCAATTTATTTTCTCAAGAAAAAAAACTATCCACATAAAAATAATTAAAAAATATGAACTTTAACATCCAACTAGGCGACACTACCTCAACAGTGCTGCAAAACCAAATTAAGAAATTCCTTTATTAAACATGATACGCAACACCAAATGCCATGCAGTTATATATGTTATGCATAAAAGCAATTAAATTGTATACAAGATAAGCATTGAAGCATTTAATCAAACACATTACACAAATAATAAACAAGTATAATGTTTTCACTTATCTAAAGAAAAGGGTTAACAGGCTGCAGGCTCTCCATGTTCCACCAAGCCATAAATCATGTGGTTCATGAGCTGAACAATAGTTCACCCATGAGTTGGGACAACAACTCCAAAGGAAATTTTAGACCAAAAATCCATTCCACGATACCAACCCCATAGCGTTAGTCTCTAGTCACAAGCTCATGTCCCCATCGCCAACACCCAAGTAGCGCAACCCAAAACCCTTAGTAGTGCCTACCTTCCAGGGTAACTTACAATTGGCTGGAATAGTCTCTTCCGACAACATATAGAGCACTGTTGTCGTATGGCTTTCAAGTGCTAGAAACTAAACCAAAATCTACATGGCTAGTTCCAGAACCCCAACTATGATTCACTAGTTATCTCCAACCAATTTTCCACCAGAATTTCATGGAACCAAGCCATAACCAGGGCCAACAAAACCTCATAGCCACCAACTTCTGAGAGTTCATTTGGAGCTCCACGAAATTTAGATGCATCCCTGAGCATAATTAACTTAATAACCTCACCCCGGTCAGTTGTAGAGTCCACTCAAGGATTCATTGACCATCAGTCCTTTGACTCAGTTTCCTAAGTCTACTATTAAATTATCTTATTAGAATAATAATCCATCAACCTATAATACTAACAGGAACCTACACGTCCTTTATATATATGTGGCCCCAATTGGACATTTGGCACTCATTGAAACCACATGGGCCCCAGGGCACACTTTTCACCAAAACATACCCAATTATTTCCATTCTAACTTGGAGTTGTGTCCCCCATACTCGTTCTATAGATTGGGCTCCACAGCCAGCCTTATTTTGTTAATTTATAAAAATATGTACAATTTACAAAATTCACATCATAGATTCCCTAGCCACCGGGCCAAAACTGACATATTGATATCTAATGCACTACATGGGCACACAGACCACATAATAGGTCATCTGACTCACCAACATAATAGTCAAAAGTATTTTTATCTCACCAGCATAATAGTAAAAAGTATTTTTAGCTCACCTCCCTAACATATTGAGTACATAGATTTACATGATCCAATAGGTAGGTGTATTACATTCCTCACCCCTTATTTTATGCATTGTTCTCAATTCATCACATATAATTATATATAGATATATACAATATGTTAGTAAAACAAAGTGAGGTTTTTCTTCCCTCATGACTTCTTCTTGCTCCGAGGTCACATCTTTAGGATTGAGCACAATCCGTTGCACATTTACCATGCCTATGTCTCAGTTTCAGAGCACCTTGACCTTGTTGTCCAAGATCTGCACCAATTGAACCTGGAAGTCTCCCTTAGGTTCTATCTGAATCATTTTCTAATCAATAACAAGATTAGCACTGGGGAGATATGTCTTAAGTAGTGAAGCATGAAAAACATCATGAATATGCAAATATGTAGGAAATGCAAGCTTATATGCAACGTGGATGATCCTCTCTAGAATTTCAAATGGCCCATAATATTTGGCTACCAACTTGGCACAATTTCCCAATTTTATCAAGCCCTTCTTTAATTTTACTTTCCCTACTTGTCTTGTTCCTATATGCATAAATTTTCTGTCTATCTTAGGTAGCCTTAAATTTTTTTTTGATTTTAACTATCCAATCCTCAATGTCCTTGAGAAATTTAGGACCCACCATAATTCTATCCATTGGGTTACTCTAACTCATAGGAGTGTTACACTAACTGCCAGATAAAGCTTCATACGAGTTCACTCTTAATGATGCCAGATACCCATTATTATTCCAAATTCCACTAAATGAAGGTAGTCCTCCCATTTGTATGGCTTATCAAACACATACATATGTAACATATATTTAATAATCTGATTTACCTGCTCTGTCTATCCTTAAGAATCTGCATGATACAGTGTGCTAAAATTTAAATTGGTACTCGACCATTTAAATAAAATGATTTAGAAGTTGGATGTGAATTTCAAATCTCTATCTGAAATTATTGCCTTAGGCATTTCGTGAAGCCTAAAAAATTATTTCATATAAATATCTGCAATATTCGTTGCCTTATGTACCAATTTCACTAGAATAAAATGAGTGGAGATTGTAATCTTTTCTACAACCACTATTGTAGAATCATGCCCCTTGGTAGTTCTGGGTGGCTTAGTGATAAAATCAATTGACACCACCTCTTACTTCCATTTAGGAATGAGGATTGCCTGAGGTAAACCAAGTGGTTGTTTATGCTCGACCTTCACCCATTAGCATTCCATACATTCGGCTATATAATTAGTCACTTCCCTTTTTAATCCTGGCCATCAAAATTGCCTCTTAACTATTGCGAAAAATTTTCTGGTATCCAGGGTGACAAGCATATGGCACCCTGTGCATCTCCTGCAAAATTATATCTTTCACAAATGGCACATTTGGCACCTAAATTATATCTTTATATAAAAGAATAACTTTTTCATCTATACCATAATCTTTCTGTTGTGCTTTGATTCACTATAAATTATTTTTAATTTCCAAATATTGTTGGTCTAAATTTCCAGCTTACCAAATCTATTTCATAATTTCTAATTGTTGTGGCATGTATAACACGTACTATCATGCTGAGAGAATCAACTACTTGATTCTCCTTTCCCTTAATGTATTTAATTTCAAATACATATTCTACTAATAATTCTAGTCATGTCACTTGTTGCACATTTAGATTTGGTTTCTCAAATAAATGTTGCAACCCATAGGGATCTATTTTCAATTTGAATTTCTAGACCACAAGATAATGCCTCTACATTTTAAGTGAATGGACAATATCTACTAGTTCTAAATCATGTACATCGTATTTTTTCTCATGCCCTAATTTTTTGGATTCGTAACAAATGACATGTCCATTTTGCATGAGCACTCCACCTAGCCCCTTTTTTCATGCATACATGTACACCATAAAATCTGCATTTGGATTAAACCTTCTTAATATTTACACTTGGATGTCCACTAAAATTTCACACCCTTTGTGTACAAATGTGTAATGGGGTGTGATATTTTGGAGAAGCCTCCAATAAATCTCTTGTGATAACTATTATCATGTGAAAATCGTACACTCATATGTAGGCATTACAAGAAACTCAAAGTCAATGATCAACACATACAGAGGTGACATTTTCTGCTGGAAGCACCATGAAGACCAAAAATAAAAATTTCTCCTAAGGTTCAAGTTAAAAAATTAAACCGTGCAGGTGCACCATTACTGGAAATTAACAACTATGCGGTTATTTCTTTGATAGTCACGCGGTCACAAAAATTCCAGTCAATGCCTTAGGCCGTTAACTTTCTTAAGCAGCACTCCAAATCTTGAGATGGTGAGAGATACCATTTCCTTGCATTTAAAGATTCTTGGGTCTCAAGGCTCAAATTTGATGGGCTGAAAAATTCGAGCCTTAAACCCAAATAAGCCTTAAAGGCAAGGAAATGGTAGCTCTCATCATGTCAAAATTTGGAGTGTTTCTCAAGCAAGTTCGTCTCCCAAGGTGGTGACTGAATTTTTCTTGACCACATGACCATCGAAGAAATAATTGCTTGGTTGTTAATTTCTAGTAATGGTGTACCCGCACGATTCAATTTTTTTAATTGAACCTTAGGAGAGTTTTTAATTTTTGATATTTATTGTGCTTCTAGCTGAAAATGTCACCTCTATATGTGCTAATCACTAACTTTGAGTGTCTTGCAATGCCTATATATTAGTTTCCAATTTTCAAATGATAATAATAACCAACCAAGCCCATGAAGGACTAGACTTCTATAGCATTCCTCAGTGCTAGACATTCAATGATAGCCTTATTTTTGTTCGAATACACAACTACTCACTCTTATGAGATAATATGACCCAAGTAATGCACCCACCTATGGTAAAAAGAAAATTAACTTAGCTTGGTATATAGTTGTTTATTCCTAAGTACCAGTAGTACTAATCTCAAATGTTGTTAGTGTTCTTCATCAAACTTGGAGTATATTAAAATATTATCAAGAAAAATAAGAAAAAGATTTTTCAAATACTCTTTGAAGTCTCCGTTCATTAGACACATAAAAACCCCTAGTGCATTGTATAAACCAAATGGCACCACAATTAACTCATAATGTCCATAATTATTTCGAAATGTGGTTTTACTAATATATTTATCTTTGATATGCAGGCGGTGATATCCATATGTTAAATAAATTTTAGAAATTATTTTTGCACCACGAAGTTGACTGAGCAGATCATCAATTCTTCATATTGGTTTTTTGGTTTTAATGGTGACTTTATTTAATTGTTGGAGTTAATACATAAGCACATAGTTCCATCTTTATTCTAAAAGAAAAAGAACGAGTGCACCCCACGGTGACACAGTAGGGCGCATTTATCCCTTTGCCAATAATTCTTCCAACTGCATATACAACTCCTTAAGCTTTGGAGTGTTGGAAAATCAAGAGACTTGTAGATTATAGATGATTTTTATTAACTTGATAATTACTTGTGATGTTAGTTGGAATTTTATTAGTTCTTTAGTTCTTTTTCATCAAGCAATTACCAAAGAAATTAATATCACAAAGAGACAAAGTACAAAAGAGATAGTCTCCAAGCTAGGGAAAAAATCCTCCAAGGGGAAAACCCATAAATAAAGCTTCTCTTTTTACAATATATTCTTATAATGATACTTCCAAGACCCAAAGACTAAAGCTCAGAATCTTCCCAAGCACCAAGTCACCCCCCCAACAAGATCTCTCCAAGGAAGCTTCAATACTTTGACCTTCTACATCTTTGCTCTAGAATTTCGGCCTTGCAAATTTTCCCTAGAAATTTGGCCTTGCAATTTCAACTTCCTGCAACTGGAAGCTACAAAGAAACCCTAACAACTTCGTACATGTGGACAGAAAAAGAGATAAACCCAGGAGAGTACACTTTCTTCTTCCATCCTTCTTCCTTCAAACTCTTTCTTCTCTTTCGCTATTGCACATCAAACTTGTCTTGGATGTGTCTCTCAAATGAGTCGAGCTCCTTGAATTTATAGCCTTCTTGAGGGTTGAATGGCCCTCTTTTAGACCAACTTCTCCTTGACTTGGGATGATTTGGTCTTGGAGGACTAAATGGAATTTTATTGACAAAAATAAATACTTTTCATTGTTATAATGAGCCCAAACGGGACTATAATACATGACATAATTTCTTCTTCATCCTAGAAAGACCTAGAAGCATGAGGAATTTTTTTTTAAATGAAACCCACACTTTAAATAATTTTTTTTTCTTTATTTTCCTTCTTTATACAAAATATATAATGTGATGTTTACAAAAGGTCATTATGAAGATCGACCATAGTTATAGTTTCCAACACTCCCTATTAACTAGGGAGGTATTCATAAGCTCATCATGAAGTAAAAGGAATCTCAATCTTGAAGCATTCTCATAAGAAGAGCTAGATTGATAAGCCATCTATAAAGCATTTGTATCATAACCAACATTGTCATTGAAGGCTTTAACTAGACATTATGTTGGGAGGCTTTACATGAGCTTCGACACTACCTCTAAGGCACATACCACATCTAGATTTTCATCGGGTATGTCCTTTTAGGAATATTATTATCTTGGATTACCAATCCTGAATCCTCAAAGAATATAGGTCCTCTTCGACTACTCTTATCATGGATTCCCTACCTAATCCTCAAAGAGTATGAGTCTCCAACTTCATTCCTGAACTCTGCAATCCATAAGAAGTTCAAATCTCAGATGCTTATCAAATCCTCCCCAATCCATTCTTTCCTTATGGTCTTTACTAAGATTTATAGTTGTTAGTCCTAGTTTAGTGCATGATACAAAAAAGAAAAGAACTATCCAACATCACTTCCTCTCAATTAGGGAAGATATGTCTAACAAACCAAGTTTACCTCTCACATACTTAAGCTTCTTGTTTGGTAATGATTTTGTCAGAATATCTACTACCTGGTCATCTGTAGGTAGACAATGCATCTCCATGACTCCATCTCATACCAATATTTTGATTTAGTGCTAATTATTATTTAAATGTTTTCTCCTAGTATGAAACATTAGGTCTTTAGTTAATCTCACGCAACTTTCATTATCACAATGTATGCATGTAGGGCTAAGTGGTCCTTCAAATAAATATGATAATAAATTTATGAGCCAAGTAGCTTCCTTGTAGACTTCACTTCACTTGCAACAACATACTCAACTTCAACACTACTTAAAGAAATTTTATCCTGCGTCTTTCTCATCCATGAGATCATGGAAGATCATAGGTTGAGGCATCCCCCTATTGTGCTTCTTCCATCTGTCTCACTTCCACCCCAGTCAAAATCAATCTATCCCATGAGTTGGATCTCATTACCATTATACCAAAGGTAGTGATGTATGGTTCCATGCAGGTATCTGAGGATGTGCTTGGCTGCTATCTAATGGTCATAATTTAGATCCATCTAATATTAACTGAGGGAATTTACTGTAAAACAAATTTCTGGTCTTGTGTTTACTAAATACATCAAGAACCCAATCAACTATATGTATCAAGTAGGATCCACCAGACTAGAATTTTAACTCAACTTTTTTAGATTAGTAATCATAGGAGTCATCATAGGCTTGTTATCCATCATGCCAAATTTTAAAGAACTTTGATCACATATTTCCCTTGACCAAGTTATATTTCACTCAAATTTTGCCAAACTTATAGTCCCAAGTAATAATGCATATTCCCAAGATCCTTCATATCAAACTTGGGTGCTAATTTCTTCTTGCATTCCTGAATTTGATTATCTACACCTGTAACAAGTAGATCATGCACATACAATAATATAATTAGTGGTTCAGCCTAGACCACCTTGATGTATAGGTTAGGATTTGCATAACTCTTGGTAAAAAGAAATCTCAATAGGTATGCACCCATTATTGCATACTAAGCTCTAAGTACTTCGTTTAAGCCATATATATTTTTCTTCAGTCTGCAGATATGAGTCTCCCTCTAATTTATTTGAAATCCTTTAGTCTTGCCAATTTAAACCTTTTCATCCATATTCCCATTTAGAAATGTTGTCTAGAAATGTTCCATCCCATAGTAGTAGCCAAAGAAACAAGAAATCTAGAATTGTTGTATATCTATTTATATGAGCAAAGGTTTCTTCTTAATCAATACCTTATTTTTGTGAGAATTCTCTTTATACAGACCTTTCTTTGAATTTATCAATTCTCCCATACACAACATGCTTTATCTTATATATCAATTTTAAAGTGAAAATAAATTTGTTGCTTGGACTATGAATGATTTCCCATACATCGTTCTTCACAATAGACTGGTATTATTCTTGCATCACATTCCTCCACTCTTGATGTTTATCTGCATCTTCAAAGGAGGAAGGTTCAACTTCAATGAGATTTGTCATATATGCTACATATCTAGAATACATTTTCAGTATTTTACTTTCTCTAAAGGTCCCCTTTGTTGTGTGTCCTTCTACTTCTTGTAGAGTAGTTCTCAACCAAGCATGCCTCTTTTGATTTTCAAGAACAATTACTTATTGCAAAGGATCACTAGGACCTTCAACATCACAGTGAGTTGAAGTTGAATCTTGGCCATCATGGTCCCTTGATATATCCTCAAAGAACGATATCTCTTCTTCATCAGAAGTGACTAAAACATCCTTTGATTTCTTGTAAGTTATACTTTCATCAAAGATGACATCCATGCTTACCTTGATCTGATGATCCTCCTTGATATAGATTATGTAAACTTTTGATGGAGCACTTTACCCAACAAATATTTCCTTCATACTATTAGGATCCAACTTCTTCCTTTTGTCCTTTGGTATATGTATATAAACAATACACGCAAATATTCAAAGATGATCCACACTTGGCTTCTTTCTTGTAAATTATTCTTTTGGGGTCATGTTGTTGATAATATTGTGAGGACATCAGTTCTGCAAGTAAACAACTATCACACATGCTTCTCCCCATAGGAATTGAGGGAGATCTTGATCATGGACTGTACACATTCTTCAATTGTTCTGTTTTTCCTTTTGGCCACACCATTTTGTTCAAGATTGTAAGGAACAATAAGCTCCCTCTTAATCTTTGCTTCCTTGCAAAAAGCTATGAGTTCTTTGGAGGTATATTTTCCACCATTATCAGACCTTAGAATCTTGATCTTTCTTTCTGTCAGTTTCTCCAATTTTTTTTTGAATTCCTGAAACTTCTTGAATACTTGATATTTGTTCTTGAGGAGGTAGAACCAATTTTTCCTTAATAAATCATCAATGAAGGTCACATAATATTGATGCCCACCATTATATTTTACTTCCATAGGACCACATACATCAAAGTGTATGAGATCTAAAACTTCGTTAGATTTAGTATCACTTTTTGCAAATGGTTTCTTCACATTCTTTCCTAGAGTACAACCCTTACAAGTCCCTTCATGTTCTTCCTTCAATTTGGGGATGCCTTTGACCCTTTGATTTAGAGATGGAAATGTAAATTTTCATATTTTTCTATGTTGTATCAATTACTTTAGCCCAATTCCAAACTTCAATTAGCAATATTTCCAATTGCGATTAGTGTTTCCATTCATCAACAATAATTGAAGATAGAACAATATATGCAATGGAAAAGAAGACAATCAACACATCCGTAAGAGACACCAGATTTGGTCAAAGACAAAGGAAAATTCCCACTAGGGGGAAAGCACTTTGAAAATCTTCTTTTATTAGATTGTCATAAAAAGTTCAGAAGAGAGTACAATGACCCCAATACAATAGGATAAGTAATATAACCCAAAAACTTTAGAAACTATTTTATAGTGGCAAAATATATCAGAGACAACTTGATTCAAACATCAAACAGCCTCTGAAAACTTCAGATGATGGTCAACTGTAGTCAAACCCTTGGATGCTCCCTTAAGGTTATCATGCATGTATCTGTAGCTCCCTAGACGCTACCTTGGCCTTAGCATGCATGAATTTGTGGAAGAAATTTCCCATTTTTGTGCATGCATCCAGAACATAAACCCTAATTTTGTGTGAACTTTATATCTATAACTTTGGAATCTTATACGACCTTTTCCTTCGCCAATGTGTCAAACCAAATTAGATAGATGAGAAGAAGATGCTTGATGTGATGATGTCTAAATGAGCTTCTAGGAAACTTGTATTTACAGGCTTCTAGGGGTGTCCAATAATTTCCATTTGATGTTGAGTCTAACTTGTGCAAGTGTGCATGAGAGTGAAGCCGGCCTAATCCAATATCCATGAGTGGGTGCACAAAATCAAAAACAAACTTCTACTTGTCTGAATAAAGTAATCTTTAGGTCTATTTTGATCCTCTTGAAAATAGAAACTCAATGCCATCATCATCTCCATCAAATGATTACTCCAAAGTAGAATTTAACCGTAGTTTCTTATTTTTAACAGTCCCTCTCAACTAGGGATAATTCCACCTATAAAACTTGTCCATCGATCAATGTATCATCCTATCGTCACATGAACCAATATTCTCAACTCTATCTTCTGAAACATTATCGAATCTAAAGAATAATAATCATGGGGAGAAAAATTTACCACCCTCTATCAACAGGCTACAACCTAGAATATCTTTTAGCAGGCTACTACCCAGAAATATGTCAACTAGCTACTACCTAGAAATATGTCATCAGGTTACTACCTCAACATATTTCATTAGGCTACTACTCAGAAATGTTATTGGGCTGCTACCCAAAAAGTCATGGGGGAGCTACAACTCAACCCATATCAAGTAATAGGTGATGTAGCGGAGCAACTACTCAACCCATCCTATTGCCTACTAATCTTCCCAACAATGACCCTTAAGAGTAATGTGGTAGAACACCTGCATCATAATCTTAGCTTCGGAGAGATACCCGACTTACCAAAGGTAAGGATCTCATGCCCCCAAGCCTCCTCACCCATTGGCCAGATGGGGAGGGATAATCCCAACAAGCCTAGCTTGTGGGTATGATGCCAATTGGGGTATACTCTACAATGACCAAGATAGGGTGAGCTACTTATCCAACCCTATGGGTAATAGATATGTGTGATACCCTACTATCCAAATTTCCCTCAACCCCAAGAGCCCTCTATCTAAATTTATCATCTTGGGAGCTTAGATGGGGGGAAGAGTATGACTCAGTGTCCTCGATCAATGGTGCCCCTTATCAGGAGGGGTCACATCATCAGTCCAAGATGCTCTATGAAAACCAAGAACTTCTCATTCGACAAAGCCTTGGTGATAATATTTGTTATCTGCTCATCTATCAATATGCGATGGAGTTGAATGGCTCCTCTCTGTACCATATCATGAATGAAATGATATCAGATCTCTATGTGCTTGGACTTGTCATGAAACACGATTCTCTACCAGACGTATGCCACTCTTGTTGTCACAATACATCATAGTAGTGTTTAGAACCTGCTCAAATAGCTCTCCAAAGAGCTTCCTCAACCAAACGGCTTCGAAACTAGCCATGCTAGCTGAAATATACTATGCCTCGGTGGTACTCAATTCTACAAACTTCTGCTTCCTGCTCATCTAGGATATCATGGAAGATATAAGAATAACAACATCCTAATGTACTCTTTCTATTGTTAACATTTCTCGCCCAGTCAACATTTGTTTATCCATGAACTCGAACATCTCCGATAGAGTATCTTAGACCAAGTGTAATCGTCCCTTGCAAATATCTCCAAATGTGTTTGCCAGTGGTTGAATGTGCATGGAGAGGCTCGTTCATGAATTGAATGAACATTTTCACTGCATATCATATGTCCATATGGGTGTTCACAAGGAACATTAGACCCCCAATCAAGTATTCTATGCTCGGATGAATTCGCCAAATCGGGTCTTGCAACTTCTCCACATAACTTTTTGAAGTTACTTTCCATCAGTGTGCGTAGGGACTTGCATTCTATCATTCCAAATATTTCCAACAACTTCACAAAGTATTTTCCTTCTGAAACAAAAATCTCACCGAGCCTTTTCCACATCTCAAGGCATAGAAAATAGTGCATTAGCCCAAGGTCCTTCATCTCGAATTTAGAGGATAGCTTTCTCTTACACTCAATCATGAAAGGCTTACCACCGATTAGGAATAGATCGTCAACATATAAAATCAGAATTAGTGGCATACCTTGGACTACCTTGAAGTAGAGGTTGGGATCAGCATTGCTTCTTATGAATCCCAACTTCACCATTGTTTCCTTGAAGGGTATGGTATGCCCTTGGGGCTTTCTTCAATCCATTAAATTCCTTATTTAATCTACAAACATGTGTCTTTCGATCTTCTACTTCAAATCCCTGTGGTTGTTCAACGTATACTTCTTCTTGTAGCATGCCATGGAGGAATGCAGTGTTTATGTCCATCTGATGAAGGGTCCGTCCTTGATATGTGAAAAGGAAAAATATAAAAAAATTTGTTGTATACCGAGCCAAAGGTGAAAAATATCATCATAATATTCTCCTTCTTTCAAGGATAATCCTCAGAGCCATGAACCTCACCTTGTATTTGTCAATGCTTCCATAAATTCCATGCTTCATCTTGAATATCCACTTCGAAGTTACCATGGAGTTCCCCTTCGGTATCAACACAACATTCCATACATCATTCTTCATAATAGATTCATATTCCTCAGCCATATAATCTTTCAAAAATTGTGGAAGGTTAAACTTGAATCATAGTGCTCATGGTGGCAGCATATCCCTGGTACTCGCAGGACTTCTTCCTTTCTCTAAACAATATTTATACAGGTACATAACTATCAACATCCTGAAGAGTGTCATAGAGACAAAGTTGTCTCTTCCTAGTAGGAGGATTACTAGGAGGAGAATATAAGGGATCCATGGGCTCCATGGGATCATCAACAATATCAGTCTCGGATTTAGGCATGGACAAGCCATCCAAGATATCCATATCACCATTCTTCTTGGGAGTGGGAGGTAGAGGAAGGTCTCTTTCTTTTCCAAGAGCAACATCTTCATTGAATGTAACATCCCTACTAATTTCAACCTTCATTCGACTAGCAATATATATTCTAAATGCTTTAGAATTTTCACTATGCCTAACAAACGTACCTTTTCTTCTTGTAGCTTCCAATTTGTTCCTTTTGTCCTTCAACACATGGAAATGTAGGAGACATACAAACATGCGAAGATTACTAATATCAGTCTTCAAAACTGTAAATACTTCTCCACGAGTTTTGTTTTCCAAAGCTTGATGAGGCACCTTGTTTTGAACATGTATGGTAGCATGTGAAGCTTTCTACCAAAGACATTTAGGTAACTTTTGATCATGAAGCATCGCTCAAGTGACTTCTACTATAGACTTGTTCTTCCTCTCAGTTGGACCATTTTGTTCAGGATTATATGGAACAATTGTTTCCTTATTGACACCTTCCTTTTTTCAAAATTCAATGAATTCATTGGACATGTATTCTCCACCATTATCGTTCCTGAATATTTTGACCTTGTTACTTGTTTGATTTTCAAACAATGCTTTGAACTCCTTAAATATTTAGAAGGCTTCATCCTTATGCTTCAAATAGTATATCCGTGTCTTCCTTAAAAAGTTGTCAATGAATGTGATGTAGTAGATATATGCACTAATAGAGTGCATGAGTATTGGTCCACATTTTTCAAAATGAATGAGATGGAGTATGTTAGTGGTATTGTTTTCACTAGAGGGGAATGGTCCCCTTTTCAATTTTCCACTAGCACATTCTAGACATACTCGATCATGTTGAGCTTGAACCTTTGGAATCCCATAAACCAAGTTCTCCAATTTTGGACGCACATCATACTGAAGATGAGATAACCTTCGATACCATAATTCGCTTAGATGATTTATATTATGAACCAATGCTAATAGATTCCTTCTAGTGACCTTGTCGAGTACTTCATATCTTGTTCCCAAAGTGATTGCATCTTTCATAAGTGATCCAACAGGCCAAGTAAGAAATTTTCCTTTGATGAAAGCAACCCTTATCCTTTTGTCCTCCAAATCAGATATTGATACAAAATTCTTCTTTAACCTAGGAAAATACATTACATCATGTAGTAAAATAGATTCCCCATAATTCAAATGAAATTTTATGGATCTGTTGAGGGCCCCGAGGTCGGGTCAACAACAAGGGGGATACCCACCCGGTCCGGAACCTGGTTGGCGGCTCCTTGCCTGTTTGGAGTAGCGGGTCCGACTGGGGGTAATGGGACCAGTTTCCCAATGTGATGGGTGTGTGTGTGTGCGTAGAGTCTGATGGTATTAGTCTAAAAAGGGGGAGGGATTCTTCTAAGCTAGTCTTAATTCTAACTGCTAAATTAACTCTATGCTAATGTAATCTAATGAAGAAAAATACATCTAATCTACGCTAACCCGGGGTGTTTTTCTTTTGTTATGTGATCTAGAAATATTTCTAACAGCAGCCGATAATAAAGATCATTCAACTGATATCAGAATATAAATCAATAAAGATAAACCATTCTGCATAAGAAGTTAGGCAGAGTAGTTGTGAACAACATATCGCATAATCAGTTTTCTATATGTTAAACATAAATAAATGACCCCACCGTACAGAAGTGCCAAATGGTAATACAGACATTCATGCAATAACATACAAAGAACTTAGCCACATATCACTTTAGGAATACTAGCAGAATCTAGCCAAGAGATAAAAGTACCATTTATGACTAAGTTCACTAATAAACTTCAAGTAACAATGATTTATTTCTACTTGTTCTAACATCTGCTAAGAGTACAGAAGTGCAACATCAGTAATAGATATTAAAATGCAAACATAAATAAATCTCGATCCATCCATTCATCAAAAACCTCCTCAGAGGGTGCAGAAGTGCATGTTCTGAGGATAAGTTTTTTGACAGATTTCCGGACCCTTCTCCAAAAACCATGAGAAGGGTTAAATACTACTAACTAATCAATATTAATTACATGAAATTAGGGAATCGGCCTGAAATGACCGGCCTTTTACTAAAAGCAACTTTATTCCTAAACTTAAAATCTAATTTCTGACCGTTTATGTATATTCTCTTTAGTGCTGTCAACAGTGTAATTCTTTCCTGGGAAGAGTCGGCTAGCCGCCTTCTTGTTTCGCTCGGGAGATAAAAGTGGAAATAGCAGGAGCTGGAACTTCCTTCCGGCAGACCAGAAGATATTTTCGAAAACCTTTCTCTAGCTGGGTGTATTCGCCGCGTGTATACTTAGCGTGTCCCAGTTTCTTCTCGAACTGATTTTGCTGTTGCCGTTTTCGGTTTTCGGTCGTGCGAATGATTGAGTGGGTTAAGAGTCATGCTGCATGGGAAACTCCCTGTTTCGAGAATTTCTTCCGTTCTTTGTTCCAGGTTTTCCTGAAGCGTTCTCCTTCTCATGCGCTTCTTTCTCTGCTTCACTAAGTCTTAGCTTCAGGATCTTTTCTGAATACGCTGCTTTTGTGTGCCTTTGACTCTGAGTCCTGGATAGTCTAATTTCATCAGTGCCGGTTGGCTGATAGCCTGGAATCCGCGGTTCTACTGCATGCGACATCCATTTTCGGAAGCATTCTCTCTTTGCTGATTGGCGCTTTCCTCTTTCCTTCAGATGTTTCCTGCATATAAACTTATATCAGTTGCGTGTCTTGCAGTCTACGCAAAGGAGAAGTGAAATGAAAAGACTTGACGTGAAAGCATTAATCTCTAATGAACGCACAATTCTGACATCCATCATCACTTGACTCTTCGATAAATGTAACGCAATCATTCCTCGATACTTAAGCATGCGATCATTAAATTCTTTCAAGGCGCGCGCTTAATGCATGGGTCTATCGTGTGGTAAGTCTTTTCAGATCGCAAATCGCAAATCGCTGCCATCGCAGATCGCAAATCGCAAATATCGCAAGTTCTCGTTTAATGGTTACGTCGTATAGCGTAATTCTTGCGATTTGCGATATCGCATATCGGCGATCGCATTGCTCGAAGGTTTTTCTTTTAAGGGGCGAGTGTGAGGTATGCGATGCGATGAACTTCGCATCGCAATTTCGCAGTATTTGTTTTTTTGCGCTCGAGTTATGCTTCGGCCTTTCTTTGCGATGCGATTTTGAGCCTTAGAGAGAGAAATACAAAAACTTTAGAAATTCTTTTTTTTTGGGATTTTCGTTCAGGGTCCCCTCTTCGCTTGACGTTATTGCTAATGTCAAGTGAAGAAAGGGGGGTTGTTGGTGACCACAACAATGGCGATTCACTGTGAAGAACCAGTTATCTCTGCTTGTTCTATGGCATTTTCACTTCCAAAACAGAAAAGTTTTCTTATGCCTAAATTTTGTTATGGACAGATAGAGTATTACCTTTTATCCTGTCAATGATGCTTTGTCACAACTTCTTATTTGATTCTGATTGTTTGTTTCCCCTGGGTTATTTTTTGTATTCATACCTAGTCATTACTCAGTCTCCTCAAAGAAAAAATAAGGTCTTCTCTGCGTACTAGCTTTGTAAAGTATGCTCATTTGTCGCAGGTAGAGCCTCTGCTGCCCGCAAGCGTCCATAGCCTCGACAGGGTTACCATGTTATCTAGCAATGATCCTTTTTCCTGCTTGAGGTTATTTACAACATTCCAGAGAAAAATCCTTTTGACACTTTTTCTTTCTTTTTTGATTTTTTATTCTCTAAAGAACAATGTCTTGGTTTGGTGGCCAAATTATGACACAGTCATTCACTTGATTTATACTTTTTGCTGAACAAGCTGGCTCGTGATGAGACCCCTTGTCTTTCGATTGCACAATCTTGAGTCGTTGCCCTGTTTTGGTAGACAGTAGTGGCAAAGTCAGCAAGTTATAATATCTGTGATCATGATAAGCCGGCTCGTGATGAGACCTCTTATTCTTTGAGATATAGTGTTTTCTTGTATTGTCTCTCTGGATGCTGCGATTTTCCTTAGCAGGGAGGAAGTCATTGTTTTTCCTTAAGAAAGCTCTCGATGACAATAATAGAGTTTTAAGAACAATAGTTTTGCAGAGAATACCTATTTTGCTATCGATGATACCTTTCATAGCATTGGTATAAAACAATTTTTTCCAAAAGTTACTCTCATCCCAGACTTCTTTATGAAGTTTGAAACTAACATCATATTCAGGTTAAAGTTAACTCTATTTGTCAATAATTAAAGTCATATTTTTCGAAAAGTTTTGCTATTTATACAAGTGAAATCAAAATCTGATACAGAAATGGTATGTTGCTTCATGAATACTATTTATGATCATTCACAACCAGCCCTATCTATGAAAAATGAAAACTAACATGAAAATTTAAAACTATCTTACAAAAACAGAAGGATGACCTTCTATGGGAAATACATTTTGAGGATTTGTCCATTTACAGGCAGAGAATCTCTCATGCCTGTCAAGTCCTGCAACACAAAAGTCGACGGGCCTATGACTTCTACGATTTGAAAAGGACCAAGCCATAGCTTCTGGAATTTTGTATGTTTGCCCTTCTCTTCGTGAGCCTTATCCCACTTCAAAACTAGATCACCCATCTGGAAGTTTTTTCTGGTCTTTATGTTCAAGTCAAAAGAGGATTTTATCAGCGCTTGGTGGTGAGCATGGGTTTTCTTGGCCTGTTCTCGTCGTTCTTCTAACTTGATTACCTCCATTTGCCTTAGTTGTAAGGGAGAAGTAGGTACTTCATCAATGTATTGTACTAAGGACAAAGAGGGGATGAGTAAGTGAGTAGGAAGAACTGCTTCTCTCCCGTAAACCAAATTAAAGGGAGAAGTCCCGATAGAGGCTTTCTTGGTAATTCTGTCTGCCCATAAGGCGTTTACCAGTGCTTTGTGCCAATTCTTTTGGTTTTGGTCAACTGTCTTTTTGATAATCCTAATTAGGTTCTTGTTCATTGATTCAGCCAACCCATTGCCTTGCGGATAGTAGTTGGCAGAATACTTCAGTTTGAACCCTCTTTTGAGTGCGAACTCAGTCATGGTATTTCCAGAAAAATATGAAGCGTTATCAAATATTAAGGCCGTTGGCAATCCAAACCTAGTAATGATAAATTGATCTATGAATTCAACAATGTTTTCAGAATTAGCTGCCTTGAGCGGAACTGCCTCTACCCATTTAGTAAAATAGTCAGTTGCAGTGAGGATATACCTATGCTGTTTAGAGGAGTGAGGAACGATCTCACCTATTATGTCCAGGCCTCATTGGCTGAACGACTGTTCGATGTTAACCGGCTGCAGTGGCATGGATGACTTCTTTTGTTTTCCTGCAACAGTTTGGCAGACTTGGAATTTTCTCACGTGATTGTACGAATCTTTGAACAGCGTGGGCCAGTAGTATCCTGCACGTGAGATTTTGTGTGCGGTGGCTTCTCCAGCATAGTGTCCACCTGCTGGTCCATCGTGGAGTTCCTGCAAAACCTTTTCGGCTTCAGTTTTCTCAAGACATCTAAGAAGCACAGAATCATAGTTTATTTTAAATAAGACATCATTTACGAGCTGGTATTGTTTAGCTTTTAACCTCAGAGCTCTCTTTTTTATGTGATCCAGGTGAAATGGAGCATATCCGTTCTTTAGGAAATAAATGATGTCGGCATAAAATGATTCTGCGTCGTTTAGGCTTACCTCATATGCGTGTACCTCTTCAGGTGACTCTTCGGGGATTTGTGATGCTCCAGCTAACATCTTGCAGAAGCCTTGGCCTCTTACGATGTGTGCCGGCTTGATTTCCAGGTCGTATTCTCACAAGGTGGTGATCCAATTCGCTCTCTTTTCGCCCACGTCTTTCTGAATCAGGAGGTTTCTTACCGTCGGGAATGGTACTATGACCTTGGTATGGGCCTTTAGCAAGAAGGGTCTAAAATATTTGACTGCTTTAAAGACGACATATGCCTGTTTTTCTACGTCCGAATATTTCAGCTCAGCACCTTGTAAGTTTGAGCTAAAGAATGCGATTGGGGCTTCTGCCTTTTCTTTGTTTGCCTGGGTCAAGATCGCAGCATAAGAATGCTCTGAGGCAAACGTCTATAAGACAAATGGTTCTGAAAAATTTGGGGTTGCTAGGGATGGAGCGTCGATGATGGCTTGTTTGATTAAGTTAAACGCTTCGTGCTCGTCTAGACCCCATTTAAAGCTTGAATTCTTTTTTATCATTTTTTGTAAAGGAGAAATAATACGTGAAAAATCTGGGACAAATCTTTTCACAAAATTGATCTGTCCTAGGAAAGATTGCATGGTATTTTTGTTATGGGGCATGGATATCTCGGAAATTTCTTTGATTCTGGCAGATTCGATGTGAATGCCCGATTTGGACACTATGAATCCTAGCAATTTTCCTTCACTCAACGCGAAAAAAGATTTCTTCAGGTTAAGCGAGATTCCATACCTTAAACATCTTTGAAAGATTTGCTTCAAATCTTTGAGATGGTCGCTTCGTTTTTTGGAGTACAGAGTTATATCATCCAGGTAAATCACTACTGATTTATTGATTAACCCTTTGAACGCAATATCCATAGCTCTTTGAAAAGTAGCGTCGACGTTGATCAGACTGAACGACATCTTTCGATACGCGTAGGTACCCCACTTAGTTCGGAAGGTGGTTTTTAGCTGATCGTCTGGGTGTACCAGCACTTGATTATATCCTGAAAATCCATCCAGGAAAGACATCAATTCTGAGCCTGCTACAGCCTGTAATATTTGCTCCATAGGTGGGAGGGGAAAATTGTCCTTCTGACAGGCTTTGTTGAGATTCCGGAAGTCGATGCAGATTCTAATATCTCCGTTTTTCTTCCTAACAGGTACCATACTGGATACCCATTTGGAATGTCTGACCGGGAAAATTATTCTGGCTCTCAACAACTTGTTCAGCTCAGTTTTTATCTGATTTTCAAGGTTGGGGTGGATTTTTCTGAGCTTCTGTTGGACGGGTTTCTCGTTGTCGATCATAGGGATAGTGTGCTGAATGATAGAAGTGTTATAAGTTTTCAGCTCATTGTAGTTCCAGGCAAAGACGTTCTTGTACTGTCGTAGAAGACGGATGTATGCTGATTTTTCTTCAGGAGCTAGGCCTTGGCCTAGATTGACGTTTTGGGGTTTTTCGTCGGTTCCTAAGTTCACTGATTTGTAGTTCAGAGTTGAACTATAAAGTTTGGCGTTAGCTGACCTTTTGAACCGACTTTTTAAGTCATACAAATCTTCTAATTTGACCACTGATTTGGGTATAGTGTTATCAGTGCCACTTTGTGGTATTTGGTGGTCATGACAGTCCTCGTCGATTATCTGGTTTGAGTAGGATCCTTCGGAGGTAAGGAAACTTACGATGTCTGGGTCGTCGTTGAATACTCTCCAGTTGGTGATGTTGTCAGGGATAGACGGTTTAAAAATTAATTCTATCGAAAACCTATCTGGACTAAAATCTTCGGAGGGAATGAGTCTGGAGGCTACGTTTGTTAGCAGGTCTGCGCTTGCATTGTGAAGTCTTGGGATTGATGAAATATTAAATGCTGTAAAATGCGCAGTGAGATCTTGCACTAAAGATTGGTAGTGCTTTAAATGACTAGACATGCAGTGTATGGTGTTACGTACCTGTTTGACGATGATCTCGGAATCTCCAAAGACTTGAAGATATTTGACGTTGGAGCCGATTGCTTTGTATAGGCCTTGCACCAAGGCTTCGTATTCCGCTGTGTTGTTCGTGCAATCGAACTCTAGTCTGCATGTGAGCATGGTCTTATTTCCGTCTGGGCTAATCAAGACGCATCCTGCTCCCGCTCCCTCGTTGGACTTAGAGCCATCAAAATATAATTTCCAAAATAAAGAAGTATTTACAGGGTTATCTAAGAAACTAACACATTTTGAGTCATCAGTCTGGGAAAAGTTTTCTACTTGGGACACGACTGAATTTTCTAAATATGGTGATATGTGAGCATTGAAATTTCCAAGGAAAGAGTCTACCGAATAGTTGCCTATGATGTTGCTGTTGTATGCTATGGCTTCGTTCTCTCCCTCCAGGTCCGTCACTATGTACTTTTGGTGCAGTTCTCGTTCAACCTTTATTTGATTTGGCTTCCCGTTGAAGGGTAACCACATGTGCGACCAGTCAGTCGAAAAATATCCGTGTAGCTTCTCGGACCAATCCCTGCTAAGAATTAGACCATAAAATTCAGGGATGTCAGCGACTAGAATATCTATGACCTGGCACACCTTGGGGTTGGACGATAGTCTTATGTTCACTTGATTAAGTTTGCCTATCACTTCGACTTGTGATCGATCAAGTTGAACTATGCGCACTGCGGATTTTTGCAGTTGAACATTAAGTTTGGCACATATTGACTTGGTTAGAATATTGGTTGAAGCACCAGAATCAACCAAGCAGTTATGCACGTTTCTCTTAAAGATCTCGTAAGTGAGGAGGAAAGGGGGAGTGTGAGATCTAGACCTCCCTCCAATCAAGGCGATGTCATTTGGATCGATTTTATTGATCACGTTGATTGGGGGTCTTCCTATATTATGGGAAGCTATAGCTGTAGGTAGAGGCGCAGTAGGTACGGCGTGTAACTCTTTCATCATGATCTTTTGTTGGTGTTTCAATTTGCTTAGCTCGTACAGGGTGATATTAGCCCTAGTCTTCTTCATGTCGTCTATGATGTTATATTCCATTTCATCCGACACTATTAGTGTATTTGATGGAGGCGATTGCTCTGATTGGACTGGGCTAAATGAGGTCGCTTTAGGGGTTGTCTTTTTTGTTGCGACCTTTTCTCTTGCTGGAGGGCTTGCGTCCCTCTGTTTTGGGGTAGTCTGGGGAGGATCAAGTTGATTTCTGCTTCTTGTGCTAACCGGAAGTGCTTCTTGATCTTCCTCTTGTGGGAGGATGAAATCCCACATTCCTTGCAGTTCCACCACTTCTTCATCGTCGGTATGTGTTTCAACGGTGTTCTCTTCTTATTCTTCTTCAGATTCCACATTAGAGACCACGCTAGGTGGCTTCGTCTCCATAGGAGGATTTCTCTTAAAACTCCTAAAAGGCTTTCTTGGGGACGATTCTGCTACTTGTTTCCTGATATCAATCATCTCATTTGACATGGCCTTTAATACCTTTTGTAATCCTTCCATATCGAAAGGATCCTTCGTTTGCTTCTTCTTGGTTTCTTCTTTGAAAGAGATTTTCTTAGATTTACGCTCTTCGATTGTAGATCTCTTTTATAAGGCTACTACGCGTCTTTCGACTGCTAATGCCTCAGCCAAATTTTCGACTAAGGTTGTCTTGGTTGCCCTATCTACGAAGATGGCCAAGTTTGAAGGTAAGGCCATGATGTACCATTCGCATCTTACTTCCTCGCTGGGTTGGGAAGCAGCGGGGATTTTATTGAGGATCTTGTTGAACCGTAAGTTAAAATCTTTAATGGGTTCCCGAGCCTCAGCTTTAAGATTGGACAGATCGTTGATCAGTGTCGCTGTCGATCTATCATCGCCAAATTTGGTGAGAAATTGATTTTGAAAAATATCCCAGCTGGTGATAGATCCGGAGGGTAGCGAGAAGTACCATGACCCGGCCGTCCCTTGCATCGTATAGGGGAAGAGTCGGACCACGGCGTCTTCGTTGGTAACTCCGTTGAGATTAACAGAAAGCATGAAATTATTGATATGTTCTTCAGTTGGCATTCCAGTTTCTAGATTGAACTTTGGTAACCACTTCTCAGGATGGGCAGGTATTGGACTCAGGGGTGGAGGCATTAAAACCGCCCCAGGGTTGTTCCATGGAGATTGTGCCATCGTTGAGTTGCTGGTTAGTAAAAGTGTAGAAGATGATCTTTGAGGTTGAGAAGATAGAGATGTTATGATTTTTGACGATTGTGGAGGAAGGGTTGGGGAAGATGGATGAGTGATTTGAGGTGGAGATGTGGGTGGTCGACTTCGCGGAGAGGGAGTTTAAATGGATGAGGTGGATGAAAGAGTCTCTCTGTCAGACTCTTGAAATGCTTTCCTTGCTCTTTTCCTAGTGGGGAGAGGGATTTCAGTTGGCTGAATGCCAAACTTTTCACTCTTCAATCGGGTCAGGGGATGAGCAGGGTTGTATTGCGAAGTCAAGCTGCCTTTAGATTTATCAGATTTCTGGTTAAAAATAGAGAATCCCTGGAGTTTACGGATCAAGGTTTGAACTTCAAGGGGATCGATAATAAGCTGTTCTGATGTATCGGGATGTATAGCAGTGGTGGATGCCCGAGCGACTTCCAGTTTCGAGTTTAGTCGTATTGGGGAAGTCGGGGAAGTTGGTGAGGGTGATTTGCTCTTAGAATGGTATTTGGATTTTGAATTATGTGCCATTCATAGCCGTGGCCCTCCTTCTAGTGCCAGAAATGTTGAGGGCCCCGAGGTCGGGTCAACAACAAGGGGGATACCCACCCGGTCCGGAACCTGGTTGGCGGCTCCTTGCCCGTTTGGAGTAGCGGGTCCGACTGGGGGTAATGGGACCAGTTTCCCAATGTGATGGGTGTGTGTGTGTGCGTAGAGTCTGATGGTATTAGTCTAAAAAGGGGGAGGGATTCTTCTAAGCTAGTCTTAATTCTAACTGCTAAATTAACTCTATGCTAATGTAATCTAATGAAGAAAAATACATCTAATCTACGCTAACCCGGGGTGTTTTTCTTTTGTTATGCGATCTAGAAAGATTTCTAACAGCAGCCGATAATAAAGATCATTCAACTGATATCAGAATATAAATCAATAAAGATAAACCATTCTGCATAAGAAGTTAGGCAGAGTAGTTGTGAACAACATATCGCATAATCAGTTTTCTATATGTTAAACATAAATAAATGACCCCACCGTACAGAAGTGCCAAATGGTAATACAGACATTCATGCAATAACATACAAAGAACTCAGCCACATATCACTTTAGGAATACTAGCAGAATCTAGCCAAGAGATAAAAGTACCATTTATGACTAAGTTCACTAATAAACTTCAAGTAACAATGATTTATTTCTACTTGTTCTAACATCTGCTAAGAGTACAGAAGTGCAACATCAGTAACAGATATTAAAATGCAAACATAAATAAATCTCGATCCATCCATTCATCAAAAACCTCCTCTGAGGGTGCAGAAGTGCATGTTCTGAGGATAAGTTTTTTGACAGATTTCCGGACCCTTCTCCAAAAACCATGAGAAGGGTTAAATACTACTAACTAATCAATATTAATTACATGAAATTAGGGAATCGGTCTCAAATGACCACCCTTTTACTAAAAGAAACTTTATTCCTAAACTTAAAATCTAATTTCTGACCGTTTCTGTATATTCTCTTTAGTGCTGTCAACAGTGTAATTATTTCCTGGGAAGAGTCGGCTAGCCGCCTTCTTGTTTCGCTCGGGAGATAAAAGTGGAAATAGCAGGAGCTGGCACTTCCTTCTGGCAGACCAGAAGATATTTTCGAAAACCTTTCTCTAGCTGGGTGTATTCGCCGCGTGTATACTTAGCGTGCCCCAGTTTCTTCTCGAACTGATTTTGCTGTTGCCGTTTTCGGTTTTCGGTCGTGCGAATGATTGAGTGGGTTAAGATTCGTGCTGCATGGGCAACTCCTTGTTTCGAGAATTTCTTCTGTTCTTTGTTCCAGGTTTTCCTGAAGCGTTCTCCTTCTCATGCGCTTCTTTCTCTGCTTCACTAAGTCTTAGCTTCAGGATCTTTTCTGAATACGCTGCTTTTGTGCGCCTTTGACTCTGAGTCCTGGATAGTCTAATTTCATCAGTGTCGGTTGGCTGATAGCCTGGAATCCGCGGTTCTGCTGCATGCGGCATCCATTTGCGGAAGCATTCTCTCTTTGCTGATTGGCGCTTTCCTCTTTCCTTTAGATGTTTCCTGCATATAAACTTATATCAGTTGCGCGTCTTGCAGTCTACGCAAAGGAGAAGTGAAATGAAAAGACTTGACGTGAAAGCATTAATCTCTAATGAACGCACAATTCTGACATCCATCATCACTTGACTCTTCGATAAATGTAACGCAATCATTCCTAGATACTTAAGCATGCGGTCATTAAATTCTTTCAAGGCGCGCGCTTAATGCATGGGTCTATCGTGTGGTAAGTCTTTTCAGATCGCAAATCGCTGCCATCGCAGATCGCAAATCGCAAATATCGCAAGTTCTCGTTTAATGGTTACGTCGTATAGCGTAATGCTTGCGATTTGCGATATCGCATATCGGCGATCGCATTGCTCGAAGGTTTTTCTTTTAAGGGGCGCGTGTGAGGTATGCGATGCGATGAACTTCGCATCGCAATTTCGCAGTATTTTTTTTTTTGCACTCGAGTTATGCTTCGGCCTTTCTTTGCGATGCGATTTTGAGCCTTAGAGAGAGAAATACAAAAACTTTAGAAAAAATATTTTTTTGGGATTTTCGTTCAGGGTCCCCTCTTCGCTTGACGTTATTGCTAATGTCAAGTGAAGAAAGGGGGGTTGTTGGTGACCACAACAAGATCCAAAACCTTTAACATGATGAGTGGAGTTGTCTCCAAGAATGATTTTCAAATTTGACTCCATATATACCAAGTTAGAGAGAACTTCCTTGTAACCAGAGAAGTGATGAGTGGCCCCACTATCCACCAACCAACTATCCCATGAATTCAGAGGAGATGAACTAGTAAGAGGAGAAATAATAATATATTCAGATTGATTCACAACATTACTTTCATGCCTAGGGAATTTTTACTTCTTTTGTGGACGACGATATTCGTCATGGTAACTTAGAGCATATTTTCTTCTTCTATCATTTCTTCCATTGCGATCATTCCTTTGGTCATCTCTCCCTCTTTGATTATTGAACATGTTGTTTTCTCTTCTATTATTATAACGTGGTCCATCATTCTTCTTGGGGAAATCTCAAGCATAGTGCCATTTCTTATGACAATGCTAGCATTCAATGTTCACATATTCATTTCTTCCACCAAAATTTCGAGGAGGAGGCTTTCTTGAATTTGATGGACCTCCTTTCCCTTCTTCTTTTCATTAGCGATGTAGGCAATGGGTTCTCCTTCTTCCTGCTTTTGAATCCTTCCTCTTGCTATCCTCCTTGACTCTTCTTGAGTGAGATTTCAAGTAATCTCATCAAATGAAGGGAGGAGATTTGTGTTTCTTATAGTAGTGATGAAGGTTTCCCAAATAGGAGGGAGACCTGTTAGAGTCATGAAAAACAGTTCCCTTTTAGGCACAACTTCTCCAACTCTTTGCAATTGATCCGTAATACGAGAGATACTCATTATGTAGGATTTTATGGACTCTCCTTTGTTCATATTTGTTTCTTTGAGTTGATATGTGAAGGTGAGGATTTCATTCAAATTGTTGACCTCATACATGTCGACTACCTTATCATACATGTCTTTAGACGTTCTCAAGTTTACAACATATGCAAGTAGATTATCTTGTAATTTATAAGCTATAATTTGTTTTTATTTCGACTCACCTTTATTGTGATTTTTCTTGGAAGAAACTGATGCATTCTTCGAACGGTCAGGTACCTTTCCTTGAATACAATCCGAGACATCATTGTTATCAGCTATGATCTCCAACCTAACTTTCCATGTAGTAAAATTAGATGAGTCACCCAACTTCTCATCACTCTTGAAGTAGGAAGTCATATCGACTTTGAATATATCAGTTCTTTCAACTTTCCAAATATGAGTGCTTCAAGGCTTGTCTCTTTTTGGGTTTTTCCTTCACCTTATCTCCGATACCATGTTAATTTTTAGATTGTTTTATGTTGTATCTGTTGTACCTTAAGGAACCAATTTCCTGGCTATATCGAAATTGTGCTTAAGACATTAATAAATATTATTTATTGTCACTTATTTGTCACTTAGATATATGCTGTGTCTTTAAATGAAGGACCTGGAGACTTGGTCTTTAACCGTTAGTACATGTATGACCAGAACATATCAGGATGCCAATATTTGCTAGATATAAATGATGATTGAAGAAAGCTTGAAGTAAAAGTTAAAGATAATATGATGATCTTCCACAAAAACTATTATCTGTCACTTAGAAGAATCATGAAAATGAGAACTGAATCATAGACAATATGCTGCTTAACACAAAAACTACTATCTATGACTCTCGGAGAAGCTAAGGATAATATGCTGGTCTTTCACAGAAACTATTATCTATAACTTAGAAAAGAAGATGGAAACTTCAAGCATAGGAGCGCACTTTTAAGGAATTTTAACTTTATCTACATAAGAAAATAAAGACATGCAACCTCATTACTATACTTGAAAGAAGAAAACATAACTTGACACATAACAGAGAGGGTTACAAAATTATACCCAAAAATTCATGGAAACTTCTGATTCTTTCATTAATCAACAATTATATCAGGAATATAGTGGCCTAGTCTCTTGGTTCTTCAAAGTTCGAACCCTTTCTTTGTAAATTTTCCTCCTTTTATACATTGCGGAATAGTTGTTCATCTCTAAAACTGCCCAAATTACTTAACTACTTCTCTAACTATATGTAGTAAAAACTATTACAGGATTTTACAGAGGGTAAAAGACAACTCAAAGAACATGAAATAATAGGAACATGAATGAATTCAAAAGGGGACAATAATTACTGGCTTGCTCTGTTAATACACTACCAAATTCCTCTTTAAATGCCCTAATGATGCTTAATTCATTTTAGACGTAATGAAATGCATTTAGTTTGTGTAATCCTGGGCTTACATGGGCATTTTGATTGACCAAAATACAAAGAAAACATACTCGATTGTCTTCCTCTTCAGATTCGACTCTAACCCTGATTTTCCACTTTACACAACAAAATTAACGCGAACCTTTGATTAATACGGAACTCAAAAGAGTTAATCTTGATTTATAAACCTATCAAATCTCCCTGCTCAGTGCTCCGTTGACTTCCATCGCAAATCGCAATTGGCCTGATATATCACTGCAAACTTAACTTTACACACCCTTAAGTGGCATAACTATGATAGTGTTGGACTTATGCATAAATCCTTCATATTTGTGCTTTTCTATTATATACCTTTTATAATGAAAATATGCCATAAAACATGCTTTTTCTGCTTTTAATACAGTCTCTGCATAACTATCGAGGCATAGATTTTCTGCCGATATATCCCCACCGTAGATTTTCACTTTTCTGATCAAACGGTCTATAAAGATTTTGGGTGGGACATAAGCCCAGAGAATACCCACCCGAAACAGGCGGTTTTCTCTCTCCACCCGGCTGCTACGTGTCACATGATAAGTGGGATCGGGTGAGCTCCAATAAAAACCACTTACAATTTTTGCTCCACCCAAAATCTCGATTGTAACTTTAAATGCGCCTTTTCGTATGCCTTGTGGACACGCCTAGACTTTACAATATAATATATATATGCTTCAGGTCTGACCTTTCTATTATAATCCTTTATAATAGAAATACATATAAAACTGCATAAACAAAATATGTATGAAGGGCTTTTGATATAGTGGACCCGCCAGGACTTTACAATAAAACATATATATTTTGGGTCCACCATCGCAAGTCGAAATCGGCAACGTACATAGCTCAGTGGTGTGATAGACTCAACGGGACTTAAAACCACGATGTACATACCTTTTGGCTTCGCTATCGCGAATCACAATTGGCAATCGGTGAATGAACCAACATATGTATTCAGTGCTTTACGAACCCACCAAACTTTTAAATATAATATATATATTTCGGGTCCAGCTCGCGATCACAAATCACAATCGGCACTATCAACGGAACCAATCATACATATCATTATGGACCTGCCGAACTTTATAAAACGCAACTTATAGTATTTTGGGTCCAGCTTTAACCCTTTAATACTTGTTTCTTTTGCGAATCTGATATATCACTTTGTTTCTTTTGTGTTTTGATTCCGATATACAATTTATTACATCTCCCTCTTGCCTTATCTTTTTTCAAAATATTTTCCAAGTGATTTTTTGAATGAAACAAAAAGATACATGTTACAACATCTAGCTCCACCTTGGGATAATGCTTTTGCCACAGAAGAACTAAGAACTGTAGATTAGTGCCTTATCCATTGGGCATGGAGTCATATATTACTTCACCAAACTTACCTATGTGAAAATTTTGTATAGTGAACCCACACCAATATCTGCAGTGATAAAATTCTTGCGCTTTGATAGCAAAGTATTGAGAATCATAGATCAGTAGCCTTAGTTGGGCATGGAGTCCAAGACTGCGAAAACCTTGAAATCTGACAACTGAAACCTAACCATCTGACACCTATGCAAACCTGTTTCCAACTAGGAAAGTCACCCTTAATCATCAACTAATGATTAAACTGAAGAACTGCAACTGGAGACCAAATGCTCAACACCTAAGATTATTTATGTACAAGTTCATACATATACACATGATTGATCTCCACCAGGTGAAGTCAATCTTCCAACGGTACTAGGTTGGCATCTTAGTGCCTGATCTAGAACCATTCTGCCGACTAATCTTAAAAAAACAATTCATTAGATGAGTTTCTCCTGAGTTCCAATTGTTGTGATCCTAAATGTGTTCATCCTGTGAAACCTTCCCTGAGTCAATAATCACATCATTGGGGTTAGAAAGCTTTTCAAGAGGAACAAGTCCCTTTGGAAAAATATTATCCTTCAATTGAAAAATCTTCAGATTAGCCATTGAATCTTTTAAACCAATGATTTCTGCAACTTCTGTTGTTTCTTCTTTATCTTGATCAATTTCTATGCCCTGAAACTCCTCAACTAGAGTAAAAAATTCTTTAATCTGTTGATCATCTTCAAAATCTTGCTAATTTTTAACATTATCAAGAACAAAGGGTCTATGTCTCATCCCTACCTCATATCTTAGCCTTGGGTTAATAGGAGGCTTGAAAATACTGGCAGACACAGCCAATGAATTTGCTAATCTATTCCCATTTCTTGGAATAAATTTAATGTTAAAAGTTTCTAAAAAGTTCTCAATAAAATCCCATACCGTATTTTCGTATGCCCTAAGCCTAGGGTTCTTTGTTTGGAAATGATATTTTATTTGCTTAATAATCAGCTCTAAATCTCCAAAAGAAAAAATTGACTTAACTCCCATCTATTTAGTTGTTTGTAAAGCAATAATCAAGGATTCATATTTTGCCACATTGTTTGTTGCCTCAAACTCTAATTTGAAATAAAAAGGGAACATATTCCCTCCAGGCGCAATTAGAAGAAAACCAACACCTATTCCTTCCTTGGAATAAGCTCTATCAAAGAAGCATTTCCACACTCCTTCAGTTTGCAGCTTTGTAATTACATTAGCTGAAGCAAGCTGCTTCTGATTATCTTCAGCCAGCTCTGCATTATCATACAATGTGAAACAAGTAAAGTCATCCTTCTCTTGGCTATATACAGGTGAATTACTTGCTCCATTTATTGTAATTGTTTTTACAAATCTAGTTTCTTTATACAATCTCCTCTCTTCCCCAACAAAAATTGTTATAATAGCATATGTAAAATCTAGTTTCAAAGCACCACCCAATTAGCCCCCCAGGACCTAGATAGAAGCATTCTAAATATAGTAGGGATATCTGCTACTACTACATCCATGACCAAGCTTCTTGCTGGAATTTGGGCTAGTGACACTGCCAGATCCTTAATAACCCCCAGACACTTGACTTTTCTCGAATCAAAAGAATACAAGTCGTTATAGGGTTTGGTAACTTGTAGATCTAGTTGCTTCATCACTGACAAAGGCATAAGATTATGTGAAGCTCTTGAATCAAACATACAACTATGTAAGTGGAAGTCATGGACCAATAAGGAAATATAAAAAGGATTTATTGAAGGGTCTACTTCCTCTACATGTGGACCAAAGCCACCACTAGTTTGTCTTCCTGTAGACTTATAGTGTCATTTATAATCTCATTTTTTTTCAAACTAAAAAACTCAGCAATCTCCTTTTGATAAATAGGTATTTTTGTCAATTCTGTAAGAGGAACCTGAATTCTTACCTTTTCCAACTCCTTAGTAAGACTAAACAGGTGACCCTGTTTAGTAGTCCTTTTGTTCTCATCTTCACCTTTCTTCATGTCTGGAATTACTTGAGGAATTGAAACAAGTTTCTCCAAAGGAATTTTTTCAATTTGATCTTGAGAAGACTCACCTTGAAGTATTTGTGTCTTTTGATTTGCATCTTGTTGTTGCTTTCCTTTATTCACTTGTTTTGTAGACTGAGATTCTTGTGGAGTCGCCTTTGGTGAGGAAGTTGAAACTTGCTGCTCACTTTCATTTTCTTGATTCCTTGATCTCTTCCTCGATCTTAAATCATATTTCTTATGTAGTTTAGCCTGCATAAAATTAGAGAATTTCTTGCAATATTCATCAATTTTATCATGAATGGCATATGTTTCATGATATTCATACTCTTCTTCTTCGATACTAAGTTCATCTTCATCCACTACATATAATGTAAAAATTTGATCTTCAGGATGCTCTTGTTTTTCAACAAGACCTGCCTCTAGATATAATGGTGCTTGAATTTGATCTTGATATTTTCTTTCCTTTTGCAAGATTTGCAAAGGCTATCTTCTGTATTGGTGATTAAAGTTCTTATTATACTGTGTTTGTCTCTGAGAGTTCTTATTTTCTAACTCTAATTTATTTACCTTATCTAACAAAGTTTTAAACATATCCTCCAATGCTTGACTTTGAGAGGATTCTATCTTTGCCTTTCCCTTTTCTTGGATAGGCTATGTCTCTGGTGCTTTTCTTGCAACCACCAGATTTGCTTCTATCTCTAATGCATCTGATCAAGGGTTGGAGATCTTCTTTCCCTTATTGTGAATCCAAAATTTGATTCAAAAGCCCCTGCAAAATTTATATTTGCACTAGCAGGAGGAGGCTTAATCTCCATTGGGAGTGTATTGTACAATTTGTTAAATCTTCTGACAAATTTGGCCATAGTTTCATCAAAATTTTTCTTTATGGCATTAAACTCTGTTAATGAATACCCATGGCCTCTTTTTTCTCCCTATCTTTGAATAAATAAACGTTCCATCTCTTCCCAAGAAGGAATAGTATTATTGGGAAGTCCTTTAAACCCATTTTCTTGCTTCTCCATCCAAGGGTTGAACAAAAATTCTTAGAGAAACATCTACATGTTCAACATCTTTGTTTTTTACAAAATTGTAAAATACTGACACATGATTCTCTGCAGTTTGTTCATCTTCCCCTGTAAAATGAGGAAGCGTTTTGAGGTAATCCTGTGGCATTTGATTTAAAGGTTGTGGCAATTGAAGAGGTGCATACCTATTCATGAAGAATGCAAGTACTGCCATGTTTATTGAACTTTGATTACCAATAGATGTGGAAGCTGACTGAGAGGTAGATGGAATGTGCAGAGGTGGTAATGTAGCTATTAGCTGAGGTTGAATGATTATAGAAGATAAATGAAAAGTAACAGATTCCAAGATTGCTCTTGACAGTTAGGTTCCTGAAATGAAGATGATGGAAAATATGACTCTTTATCAGATGAATGTTCGGATGAATTGCTACCTGATGTAGACAATGTAGGAATTGGTGTAATTGGAATCTTAGACCTTCCAAGCCTACTAGAAACTAGCCTTTCAAGATCTGAAAGAGCTTGAACCTTCTGTTGTGAAGTGTCTAATCTTGTATGGAGTCTCCTTGAATCCAAAGTTATTGCCTTGATTCAAAACAACCAAATATTTCTTCCCCATTGAACAACCAGAGGAAAATAGTGAAAACCCAGGGAAAAGTGTTCTTATCTTCTCTCCCTGGCAGCGGTGCCAATTAATTTTGTACCTTAAGGAACCATTTTCTTGGCTGTATGGAAATTGTGCTTAAGACATTAATAAATATTATTTATTGTCACTTATTTGTCACTTAGATATATGTTTTGTCTTTAAATGAAGGACTTGGAGACTTGGTCTTTAACCCTTAGTACATGTATAACCAAAACATCTCAGAATGCCATTTGTTGCTATATATAAGTGATGAATGAAGAAAAATTGAAGGAAAAGTTAAAGATAATATGCTGATCTTTCACAGAAACTATTATCCATCACTTAGAGGAATTATGAAAATGAGAACTGAATCATAGAAAATATGTTTCTTAACATAGAAACTACTATCTATGACTCTGGGAGAAGTTAAAGATAATATGCTGGTCTTTCACAGAAACTATTATCTATAAATTAGAAAAGAAGGTGGAAACTTCAAGCATAGGAGCACTCTTTTAAGGAATTTTAACTTTTTATACATAAGCAAGTAAAGACATGCAACTTCATTACTATACTTGAAAGAAGAAAACATAACATGACTAGAGAGGGTTACAAAATTATACCCAACAATTCATGGAAACTTCTGATTCTTTCATTAATCAACAATTATATCAGGAATATAGTGGTCTGGTCTCTGGGTTCTTCAAAGTTCGAACCCTTTCTTTTTAAATTTTCCTCCTTTTATACATTGTGGAACAGTTGCTGATCTATAAAACTGCCTAAACTACTTAACTACTTCTCTAACTATATGTAGTGAAAACTATTACAGGATTTTACAGAGGGTAAAAGACACCTCAAAGAACATGAAATAATAGGAACATGAATGAATTCAAAAGGGGACGATAATTACTGGCTTGCTCTGTTAATTCGATGCCGAATTCCTCTGTAAATGCCCTAATGATGCTTAATTCATTTTAGACGTAATGAAATGTGTTTAGTTTGTGTAATCCTGGGCTTACATGGGCATTTTGATTGGCCAAAATATAAAGAAAACATACCCGATTGTCTTCCTCTTCAGATTCGAATCTAACCCTGATTTTCCACTTTACACAACGAAATTAACGTGAACCTTTGATTAATACGGAACTCAAAAGAGTTAATCTTGATTTATAAACCTGTCAAATCTTCCTACTCAGTTCTCCGTTGACTTCCATCGCAAATCACAATTGGCTCGATATATCACTGCAAACTTAACTTTACGCACCCTTAAGCCGCATAACTATGATAGTGTTGGACTTATGCATAAATCCTTCATATTTGCGCTTTTCTATTATATACCTTTTATAATGAAAATATGCCATAAAACATGATTTTTCTGCTTTTAATACGGGCTCCGCACAACTATTGAGGCATACCTTTTCCGCCAATATATCCCCACTGTAGATCTGCGCTTTTTGGATCAGACGGTCTATAAAGATTTTGGGTGGGACATAAGCCTGGAGAATACCTGCCCGAAATGGGTAGTTTTCTCTCTCCACTTGACTGCTACGTGTCACATGATAAGTGGGATCGGGTGAGCTCCAATAAAAACCACTTACCAATTTTGCTCCGCCTGAAATCCCACTCGTAACTTTAAATGCACCTTTTCGTACGCTTTGCGGACCCACCGAGACTTTAAAATATAATATATATACGCTTTAGGTCTGGCCTTTCTATTATAATCCTTTCTAATAGAAATACATATAAAACTGCATAAAAAAAATATATATGAAGGGATTTTGATATAGCAGACCCGCCAGGACTTTACAATAAAACATATATATTTCGGGTCCGCCATCGCAAGTCGCAATTGGCAACGTACATAGCTCAACAGTGTGACAGACCCGATGGGACTTAAAACCACGATGTACATACCTTTCGGGTCTGGCTATCATGAATCACAATCGGCAATTGGTGAATGAACCAACATATGTATTCAACGCTTTACAAACCTGCCAGACTTTTAAATATAATATATATATTTTGGGTTCAGCCTGCGATCGCAAATCACAATCGGCGCTATCAGTGGAACCAATCATACATATCATTGCGGACCCGCCAAACTTTATAAAATGCAACTTATAGTATTTCGGGTCCGGCTTTAACCCTTTAATACTTGTTTCTTTTGTGAATCTGATATATCACTTTGTTTCTTTTGTGTTTTGATTCCGATATACAATTTATTACATCTCCCTCTCACCTTATCTTTTTTCAAAATATTTTCTAGGTGATTTTTGAATATTGAAACAAAAAGATACATGTTACAATAGTATCAATCACGTTATCCCAATTCCAAAATTCAACTAGAAATATTTCCAATTACAATTAGTATTTCCATTCATAAAATGTAATTGAAGATAGAAAAATATATGTAATGACAAAGAAGAAAATCAATGCATCAACAAGAGACACCAGATTTTGTCAAAGACTAAGGAAAAACCGCACTAGGAGGAAAACCCTTTGAAATTCTTCTTTTTTTAGATTTTCATAATTTTTTTAGCAGAGAGTACAATGATCCCCATACAATAATATTAGTAATATAACCCAACAACTTCAGAAACTAGTTTACAATGGCAGAATGTATTAGAGACAACATGAATCAGACTTCAGACAACCTTAGAAAACTTTAGATGGTGGTAAACTGTAGTCAAACCTTTGGACGCTCCCTTAAGGTTAGCATGCATACGTCTGTAGCTCCCTAGACGCTACCTTGGCCTTAGCATGTGTGTGTTTGTGGACGAAATTTCCTAGTGTCATGCATGCGTCCAGAACAAAAACCCTAATTTTGTGCAAACTTTAGATCTGTGACTTCAGACCCTTGTACGACCTTTTCCTTCGCCAATGTGTTGAACCAAATTAGATAGAAGAGAAGAATATGCTTGATATGATGATTTCCAAATGATATTCTAGGTCACTTGTATTTATAGGCTTCTAGGGGTGTCCAACAATGTCCATTTGATGTTGAGGCCGACTTGTCCAAGTGTGCATGAGAGTGAAGCCAACCTGATCCAATATCCATGAGTGGGTGCACAAAATAAAAAACCAACTTTTTCTTGTTTGAACGAGGTGATGTTTAGGTTGATTTTGGTCCTCTCAGAAAGAGGAAATCAATGATATCATCATCTCCATCAAATGGGTAGTCTAAAGAGGAAGTTGAATATAGTTGCATATTTTTAACAGGAAAAATCTTATAATGAAGGTATCCATACCTTTTATGCCATAGTTTGGAAGGATTCACATATAAGTGAACTAGTGCTTGAGAGATAGGTGCAAACAGGCTATATAATATCCCCTCATGAATCCAAATAACCATACCATGATGCTTAGTAAAGTCCTTATCCCAAACTAAAACGTTGGCATCAAAAAACAAGATTTTATCATCCTTATTCTCTAGACAAGAAATAGAAAGTAATTTTTTCTTCAAACCTGGAACATATAGAATGTTGTTGAGGTGAATAATTCCACCAGATTCTAGCTCCAATGAAGTATATCTAATCCCTTTCACTAGAGATATCTTCTTGCCTCCAAGTTAGATTGAATGAGAGGAGGTTCCTTTTGACAAATTCTGGAGTGGTTGCATTATCCTGTCATATTTCTAGGAGCACCGTTGTCAATAAACCATACATTATCATCCTTAAAAGTCCTAGAAAAAGTAGAAATAAACTTCCATCCATTACTTCTAGCTTGGAAATGATATTCAAGATATAACCCTTTGATGAATGTGATCTTCAGTCTCCTTCTTCCACCTTAGCTCTGATACCATGTTGGGAAATCAAGAGACTTGTAGATTATAGATGATTTTCCTTAAATTGATAATTACTTGTAATGTTAGTTGGCCTTTTATTATTTATTTAGTTCTTGTTCATCAAGAAATTACCAAAACAATGAAGATCAAAAAGAGACAAAGTACACAAGATATAGGCTCCAATCAAGGGAAAAACCCCTCCAAGGGGAAAACCCAGAAAGAAAGCTTCTCTTCTTATAGAATCTTCTTACAATGAGACTTCCAAGACCCAAAGACCAAAGCCTAGAATCCTCCCAAGCACCAAGTCATCCCCCCAACAAGATCTCTCCAAGGCAGCTTCAAGACAAGTTTGACCTTCTGCAGCTTCACTTTAGAATTTTAGCCCTGCAACTTTTCATCAAAATTTCAGCCGTGAAATTTTGGCTTCTTGTAACTAGCAGCTACATAGGAACCCTAGAAACTTCACATGTGTGGACAGAAAAAGAGATAAATCCAAGAGACATCGCTTTCTTCTTCCTTCCTTCATCCTTTCAACTATTTCTTCTCCTTTGTTATTCCAGATCAAAATTATCTTGGGTGTGTCCCTCAAAAGAATTGATCTCCTTCTATTTATAGCCTTCTTGAGGGGTCAGATAGCCCTCTTTTAGGATGACTTCTCCTTGTAGGAATATTTTTGTTTTTTACAATGAGTCAAAATCGAACTATAACACATGAAATAAATTCTTCTTCATCCTATAAAGACCTAGAAGCATGAATAACATGATTTTGACCTAGATTTGAACATGAAACCCATGCTTTAAATAAATTTATTTTTCTTTATTTATAAAAAATATGCAATTTAATGTTTACAAAAGGTGATTATGAAGACCAAACCTAGTTATAATTTCCAACATGGATTACTCAATCTATCTAGTGTCTTAGACACTAGAACTACTCTCAACATTAGATTAATAATAAAGTCAATATACCTTCTTGGGGCAAAATAGGTATCTCTACAAATACATTAGTTAATTCCCGAAGTAATGTATAGCTTTTCAAGTTACATTTTTTTATCCATGTTTATCTCTTCCAAGTGAGTTGAAAGGATCTGGCATCCTCTCCTCAAATTCCTCTTCAGTTGCATAACTGATAAGTTTTTGATGGATATTGGCCTAGGAATCCCGTGGACGTGTTTTTGTTTTCCTTCATCATCGATACAAATAATATATTTTTTGTAGCAATAAAGGATTGCATGGTGATATTCCATCCAATCCATGCCAATCAAATAATCGTACAAGCCCAACAAAATTAAATTCAAGTCAATTTTTGTTCTCCACCCGTTCATCTCAATTGGGCATTCTCTTACCAACTCTGTAACTTTTCTCTTCATAATTGTAGCTAGTTGTAATAAGCAAAGATTGGAATGCTTACATTTATTCAAATTAAAATTTTCAACCAGATTCACATTAATATAATTATGGCTGGCTCCAAAATCAATTAAAATAGTAATAGACTAATTGTTAAGCTCACCTTTAAGCTCTATCATATTTTCCTGATGATCTACTCTTCATTTATTCAAAGTTACATAGATTCTAGGCATCCCCTCCTCACATCTTTCACTGTAGCTACTGTTGAAAATTGTAACTAGGTTCGGTCTTCATAATGACATGTGTAATTATGATTTTTATGTTATTCATCAAGTCATAAAGTTCATTTAGTCAATGTCAAATTTTGAAGACCCTTGTCGGGCATGTTACATATGTAAACGATTCATTAAGAAGCCCTCCAAGACCAAGCTCAAAAACCTCCTTCAAGATGACGTAAATATGTTTCTAGTAGGACATGTCTGCCTAGGCACCTATTCAAGTCGACTTATTTTGGATGGGTAGACCACTATAAATAGGACAGCTCAACCTCACTTGAGAGACATGATTTCAGTCAAGGTTTGAAGTGATACAGAAGTGCGGAAAATTCAAAGAATATAGCCTCATATACAACGAGAAGAGATAAGGGAAGAACGAAGTTGTTTGGGTCTATTTTTACAGTTGATATCCATCACATGTGGAGAGGAAGTACCATCTTCTACAAAGAAAGATGAATTTATCTCAATCATCAAAGGGGGTCCAATTAAGGAAGAATTATAGTCGAGAATACAAGTCGAGTTGAAGGAGAAGAAGTCTCCATATTAAATGAAGGGATCAAGGGTACAATCTTGTTGGTGATACTTCCCATGTGTTGCCTCTAGGGCTTTTGAAATAAGTTGATAATTGCAAAAGAATGAAATCTAAAGGGTAGCTGAAAAGGGGAGCGAAGTCAGAAATTTGACTGGTGTAGACTTGCTAAATAAGAAGAAGCTAGAAGAAAGGGTTTGTGACTTGGTATTGGATAGGTTGTGTCAAGGGTCTTAGTCTTGGTATTTATCAATTGAAGTCTATATAAGAAGAATAATTCATTTTGGTTTTCCTCTCAAGTGGGAGAGGTTTTAGCCCTGGCTGATAGACTACATTTTGTGTCTCTTGTATCTTTATTGTTTGTGATTTGGTATTTGTTTGGTGAAGCATAACACTAATAGTCTAACCAAAGAGAAGATCCCAAAATATTGAAGTAAAAATAATTCACAAGCAGTTATCATTAATAGAGAAATCACCTAATCTTGATGCCCTATATTTCTTAACGTGGTATCAAAGATAAGTTACAAAGTCAAGGAAGGGAATCTTATCAAAGGGACACCCAAGGATCAAATCTTGAGAAATACATCAAATGAAATTGAAGTATATAAATGTGAAGTCAAGTACTATAAAGAAGTATCAAAACCCTAGATCAAATAAGAAGTCTACACCAAGAAGAAGTCTTGGGATCCTCAAAAGACCAGAAAGACCCTACTCAAACTGAAGGGACTTATGAATCATGTTTCTTGAAGACTATTCATCCTATAGAAGTAAGATCAAGGATGTTTTCATCATCTTCAAAATTTCTAAGGAAATTTACTCTCGCTGAAGAAAGGACCTTACCATTGAATAAGATCATCCAAGAAGCATCAAGACATCATCAAGAAGTCATCATTATCAACAAGGACATCACTATCAAAGGATCTAAAGTGATCTCATTCTTTATGAAGTCAATGATCACTCTTGAATAAATACACCTTCATTAAGGAGAAGTTCTCTATCATCCATATTATCATCAAATTCAAGGAGGCAACAAGTGAAAGAAGCACCTTCACAAGTATATTTATGTCTCAATTTGTCAAAATTTCTTTTTGCAAAGAAAGCAACAAATTGGCTGGGGCTTCAAACTACCTTGCATAGAAGAAGAGGACAAATCTGAATCTCATTGAAAATAAGGTTATGGATCATGTGAAAGGATCTATCACCAAGCCAACAAAATAATATTCTCAAGCACTTGCAAAGTTTATCAAAAGGGGAAGTGAGGGATAAAAGTATTCTCATAGAATCCATCAAGGATCCCCTCACTCCATATGTATCTAAACTCGAAACCTCAAAAGAAATATATGACAATTTGGTAGAGTTTTTTTCTATAAGCACTGTAGGAGAAGTTATCGCTCTAAGGGAAGAACTCTATAAGCTAATGATTCAAAAAAAGAAGGAATAGCCTCATAATTTATGAGGATATCAGAAATAAGGGATCAACTTCAAGATCTGGGAGAAGTAATGTCTGACAAAGGGATGACCATTGTAGAACTAAATGCGCTACTAGAGGAATGGGGTAACTTTACTTCAATCATTTATGGGAAGAAAGAATCTACCCCATTCCAGCAACTATGGTCTCTATGAAAGAATGAAGAAAACATGCTGAAGGATGAAAATTATGTGGGATCAAGTGATCAAAATCAAGAATATGATGCTATGAAAAAGAGAAGAGGAAAGTATGGGAAATTGGGTTCTTAGAAAAGGAAGAAGAACATGGCTAAGGTTTAATGCTATGGATGTCAAGAAAATGGGAATTACAAAAGAGATTTTCCTAATATCAAGAAGGAAAATAACAAAAGAGGTAGAGAAAAAGTCCATATCACTGAAGAAGTGGAGGAATATGAAAAGAAGAAGTCTAAGAAAGATGAAGTGAGAGATCTATACTATGATAGAGATAGACTTCCTAACCTAGTTCTTTTCTAGTACCTGTTCTCAAGTTTTTCTATTATAAGACATGGCTATCATGAATCACTAAGGAAAATGATAATATGCATCATGGCATCATAGGAGCATTAAAAGAAATATCTCATGACATCATCATAGAAAATCATGAAAGATAGATGAATTCTATGATAGTCACCCATGGAAGGATATAGCTCTTGGTAACCTCATTAGAAGCATAAAAAACACTTATGGGAAAAGAATAAAAAGTTCATCTATCACAAATATCATCATACATAAGTCAAAAGGAAACATCTACTAGATGAGGATACTCAAGATCCTCTATTGGAATCTTCATCAGAAGGTTCACTAATTCAAAGGAAAGCAAGCATTTCATCAAGAATTCCAACTTGTGGGAATTCATGGGATGATGGTATGATGAAAAAAGAGGTAAAGAAGATCAAGGAATTTAAGTTATTTCAAATCAAGGAAGTTGTTGAAGGAAGTCTGGATGACATAAAGGAAAAATGAGGTATGTATGCTTGTATTTTATATTGTTGATTCATGTCATGTAGTTGGAGGTAACATAAATGTTCTATCTCAAGAACATGATCGAAAGAAATGATCTCGTCCCTTGAAAGGATGCAGGAAGGCACGGGTCACACATTTTCTAGCTGAAATCAAAATAATATGTCTTCATATGAAAAATGAGGTGGTGGAAAACATGAGAGGAACTATGACTTGAAGATCCTAGAAGGAAATGTGTGAAGAAAGAAATGAAGATATCACGAAATATGCAACTATGGAAAAGGAAATCAACATCCGAGGACTGAGGTAAATTGACTATAATATTGTTGGGAATGGGATCCCCCAAGGATAGTTTTGGGGCTAAAAGCCCATGCTTTTGGTCAATTTTGTAATAAAGTTGTAAAGTCTCCGCATTTTGTGGTTGCAGAGCACGAAGGTGTCAAGAGTCATAAAGGGTTGTCAGCCCTTATTTTGTAAAGTGTAAACCCGGCTGTAAAGATATACCCATGGTCCGCGGACCATGGGATTGTATAAAAAGAGCTAAGTCAGTAAGATCTAAGTGGTCTTAAGTTTTTAAAAGAAGAAGACATGTCTTGGAGGCTTGGTAGAGAAGTCTAAGTGTTTCAGGTCTTAGCATAGGTAGAGGCTTTGCAGCTGAGTGCGCAAAGGCCTAGGGTGGAAGTCCACAGCTAAGTGCGTGGACCCATGCAGCTATGTGCGCAGGATGGATAAAGTCTGTAATAATCTGAAGATATCAATAAAGAAAAGTATTCTACAAATTTTGTGTCTTTATTTCCTATTAATGCATCTAGTTATATTGTGTTTTGGGTTTAATTTACAATGTTTGTGATGCGCAAATATATGTGATTATATTGGTTAATTGAACGTAAGTAAGAATATCAGTTTACTGGCACTATCTGTGACTGTTTAGTAAGATAAGTAAAACACATAAGATAATTTGGGAACCTATACAAGATGTTGTCATAGCAGCGCGGAAGTACTTGAACCGCAGGCTAAGGTTGCGCAAAGCTCAATCGTACACCTTCGTGGAGGTGCTAAAGGGCAGAATAAAGGGCTAGACTGACAGAGCCCTAGAAGTTAGTGACCTATGCGAAAGTAGGAATAGTGGGTATAAACTGACATCACGACCATATCAGGGTGTGTTAACTTGGTTTTAGCATCCCCCTATACTGCGTCAGGTGAGACTTCAGTTCGCGCTCTGCAGGTTGATGTCGAAAGGGCCAGTAATGTAGGGATTTGTTTGGCTAACTAACATTGAACCTGGGTCAGGCTCCACACAGGCAACACATAGTTCTGTTGCTGGGATCAAAATATGCATGAGAGATGTGTGATGTCGTATCACTGGAATCCAAATAAGAGAGAGATTGAAGACTAGTTGGATAGGAAGATCCACAAATTCGTGGCGCAGGAGAATAGAAATCCACGACTAACAAAGGAACAATGGCTGGACAGGTACCTATATACAAAAATCCATGAGATCTTTTTCTATTCCTTTCCAGTTGAGTTATACGAGTGGATCACGAAGCTAGCAGATAGTCAAGGAAGGTGGAGAGTTGATGATCCTGTTGTCTGGACCCCAGAGTTAGTACAAAGACTGGAAGTCTCCGAGGATAAGATTGCCCATGTTGTCAATCATTGGCTCAATCACATCATAGGAGGATTTGTGATTGAATTTGCGGTCAATACCTCAGTTAGTTATAGCGAGGCGGAGCAGTGTTTTTTCAAAGGTCCACGAGGTAATTACTTGAAGTCTTTGAATACCTGGATTAAGATGTTATTGTGTGAAAAATGGGTTATGCAACTACTTTCATGTTAGGAGCTACGCGAAGTGGAAAGACTTACAGAAACGAAGGAATAAAGGGTCCTGAGTATAGCCCACTAATTTCACCTCCATTGGGTGATGAATATGGAGTAGCACAGGCTTCTCCGTGAAGTGAAATTTAGTTAATAAGATAGGGATTCCTGCAAGTTCCACCTCCATCCACACCACCTCCAACTTCACCACCATCACTTGCGACTTCACCCACACCACCACCACCTCCATCGCAGTTCAACATGGCAAATGCAGTGAAGCTGCCTTTATTTAAAGGCTTGGGAAATGAGGACCCGGACAAGTTTTGGTTCATTGTGAACTCTGTATGGGAAGCTCAAGGCATCACAAATGATCACATGAAGAAGGAAACAATGGTTAGTGCTTTGTAGGATCATGCGCTAATCTGGTACATCAAGTACTATAATGATAACCCAAATGCTGGAGTGGCAGGCATCTAGACCACGCTGAATAAAGAATTCAGTAGGCCTAAATCTTAGGCACAGTCGATTATGGGGTTCAAGGAAATCGCGATGAAACCAGGAAAGATGCCTTGGAAATTGGATCAGAGGTTGAAGTGTAAAATCTACAAAGCTAATATGAACTTAACAGATGGAAAGCATGGCGAGTGGTTCATGGCTTCACTCTTGCTACACCAATGGTTGCATTGTCGCAACATAATATTACGACTCAGGTAGACACCTTGGAGATTGCAATGAGACTGCATGAAACACCGATGCAAGATCTGAATATTGGGGTTCAATAGATCCATGTGCAGTTGCAAAATTTTTGCCTTGAAATGCAAATTTTGAAGAAGGATAGAATAGTTCGACTAGAGGTGCGCGGAGAGGTATGGTGCCTGAAAAGTAAAGGTCAGGGGCATGAAAAAGACCATTGCCCAGTATTTGCGAACTATATTGCAGGAGGAGGACTAATGCCTTTGAGGCCGGAAGCCCAAGCAGGGCGAGTGCGGGGCCTGCGTTGTTGGGCATGGGATCCCCCCAAGGTGAGTTTTGGGGCTTAAAGCCCAAGTTTTGACTAAGTATATTGAAAAGACTTCGCAAATTGTGGGAACGTAGCGCAAAGATGGTCAATGAGTCAGAGGGTTGTCCGCCCTCATTTTTGTAATGTAATGTCAGTTTGAGAGATCTACCCATGGTCCATCGTGGAGAGGTATGGTGCTTGAAAAGTAAACGTTAGGGGCATGAAAAAGACCATTGCCCAGTATTTGCGAACTATATTGCAGGAGGAGGACTGATGCCTTTGAGGCCGGAAGCCCAAGCAAGGCTAAGTGCGGGGCCTGTGTTGTTGGGCATGAGATCCCCCCAAGTTGCGTTTTGGGGCTTAAAGCCCAAGTTTTGACTAAGCATATTGAAAAGACTTCGCGAATTGTGGGCGCGCAGTGCGAAGATGGTCAATGAGTCAGAGGGTTGTCCACCCTCATTTTTGTAATGTAATGTCAATTTGAGAGATCTACCCATGGTCCACGGACCATGGGATTGTATAAATAGATGAAGGCTCTAAGTGTAAAGGAATATATATCTAAGAAATTGATGAAGTATTGAGTCGAAGTGTAGAGTTGTGTCTTTACGTCGTAAAGTAGGAGTAGGCTCCATAGCTGAGTGCGTAGAGGCCTAGTAGTCTACAACTGAGTGCATGGACCCTTGTAGCTGAGTGCACAAGGCAAGTCGAGTATGTAACCATTGGAAGCATTAATAAAGAGAATTTTACCATATTTCTGTGTATCTTTTCCTGTATTGTTGGGTACGAATTGCAATTTTACAATTTATTTACTACAAAAGCTTATATAAATGTGCTGAGTAGGTAAATATAACATAAGGTATCTGTTTACGCAAAGATAACTAACTGTTATAAGAAGATAAGTAAGATCCACAGTGTGACTTAGGGAAATCATGCAGATCTCTACTCCAGTAGCGCAAAAGCCCCACAGCCCTAGGTTAGGGCTGTGCGAAGGAAAATATAACAGGGCATGAAGGCCTCACAGCATGACTTAGGGAAATCACGCAGATCTCTACTCCAGTAGCGCAAAAGCCCCACAGCCGTAGGTTAGGTCTGTGCGAAGGAAAATATAACAGGGCACAAAGGCCTCACAGCAGGGAAAATTTTAAGAACCCCCCCTAGATTTATAAATATAATAAATGGGGCGAATCTCCATGGTATATAGGAAAAATGGAAGGCGATTTTATCAATAATATAATATGTATATATAATTTTTTGGCGAATCTCTCACCAGGCGAATATTTTACTCTATTATAAAATATTTTAAGATCTTGGTGAGTGTTTCACTAAATAATAAAACTTTGTAAATTCCTAGTGAATCTTAGCATAGGCTACATGCTGGTTTAATTCCCCCATTTAAATAGGCTACATTCCAGGTGAATACCATGGGTCAATACCATGTGCCATTTTGGTGAATACCATGGGTCAATACCATGTGCCATTTTTGTTTTTATTAATTCTAATATTAGGGTTAATAATGGTTTTTTGCATGGTATTAATAACAATCTAGTCCATGGTATTTGTCCCATAGTATTTTGGCCATAGGTTTCACCTAAACATAACCCATTTTTTGAGTGTTCGTAAATATAAGGTGACTTATGGAGTAAATATAAAAAAATGTTTTATTTGTTTACCATACCTCTCGTTTATTTATATTTTTATTAATTTACCATACCTTTTTTACAAATATGGTATTTGGCCCATAGGATTCACTTAAATAAAACCTCTTTCTTGAGCCTTCATAAATAGAACGAGGGTTATGGACTAAATATAAAAGAAGGTTTTATTTATTTACGATACGTCTAGTTTATTTATATTTTTATTTATTTACCATACCTCCACTTTACTTATATTTTTATTTGTTTACACCCTTACATGTATATAAGGTGACTTATGGAGTAAATATAAAAAACCTTTTATTTATTTACCATACCTCTCATTTATTTATATTTTTATTAATTTACCATACCTCTTTTATAAATATGTTATTTGGCCCATAGGATTCACTTAAATAAAACCTATTCTTGAAAATGGGCGAATGGAAGGTTGTAAGTCCTAATTTCAAGGGCTAAATTTACCTTTTTTACCCTCTCCCTTAAAATAAGGTGGGATATTTGAGGTGATTTGTAAAAATGTACTATGATACAAAATATTCGCCCACTAAAAATTTAAAACCCCTTAATTTCGCCAAAGGGCGAACATTCGCCCCTAAAATTATCCTTGCCTCACAGGCTAGGGAAGGGCATGAAGTAACTTGCATGAAGGTATTCACAGTTGGACTAAATCAACTCCTCTGACATCTCAAGGGTGCGGAAACCTGGTTCCAGCATCCCCCCATAATGCTTCGAGTAAGACCTTAGGCCACGCTTCGTAGACTATTGCCGAAAGGGCCAGTAGTACAGGGATTTTCTTGGCTAATTAACTCTGAACCTGGGTCAGGCCCCAACAAGCCAACAAATGGTTTCGTTGTAGGGACCAGAATCTTCATAGAGATGTCTAAGGTCATATCATTGGAATCCAAATAAGAAAGAAATTGAAGGTTGGTTGGACAAGAGAATTCACGAGTTTGCGATGCAGGAGAAATAGGAATCCACGATTATCAAAAGAGGAGTGGTTAGATTGCTATCTGTACACAGAAATCCATGAAATTTTCTTTGCATCATTTCCTACTGAGCTGTATGAGTGGATTGCGAAGTTAGCAGATAGCCAAGGAAGGTGCAAGCTTGACAGTCCTATTGTGTGGACCCCAAAGTTGGTGTGTAGATTGGAAGCATCAGAGGATAAGATCGTGTGCTCTGTTGACCACTGGCTTGATCGAATTATAGGAGGATTCATTACTGAGTTCACAGTAGATACTTCAATCAGCTATAGCGAGGCAGAATGATGCTTCCTCAAAGGACTGTGAGGTAAGTACGTTAAGTCTATGAACACTTGGATTAAAATTCTACTATGTGAAAAGTGGATTATGCAAATACATTGATGTTCAGGGCTACGTGAAGTGGGAGAATTTACAGAAACGAAGGTAGTGCAGAACTAGAAACTAGCCCCTTGATTTCACCTCCATGAGGGGATGAAGAAGAGCTCGCGAAGGTCTCACCAAGAAGTGCGATAAATTTGATAAGGTAGAGGATTCTGCGCCTACCCCCCCCCCCACCCACACCACTACCAGTTTCACCACCTTCATCCCCATCTTCGCCCATACCACCTCGCCACCACCACGAGTCAATATGGCAAGTGCGATAAAGTTGTCGGTGTTCAAGGGAGTAGGAAATTAAGATCCAGACTAGTTTTGGTTCGTGATAAAAGCTGTATGGGAAGTGCAGGGAGTCACAGATGACAATATAAATAGAGCGATGTTGGTCAGCACTCTGCAGGATCGTATGCTGACCTGGTATATTAAGCATTCTAATGACAATCCGAATGCGGGGATCGCAGACATCCAAATTGCACTGAACATAGAATTTAGCAGGCTGAAGTCAGAGGCATAGTCTATCATTGGGTTCAAGGAGATCACGCTGCTATGAGGCGAGACCCCCTGGGAATTTTATTAGAGACTGAAGTGCACAATTCGCGAAGCTAACGTGACTTTGATAGATGGAAAACACTATGAATGGTTTGTAGCATCGCCAATGCTGCATTTAAGGAACACGTTGTAGGAACAGAGGCTAACAACTCAGGAAGAGGCCTTGGAGATCACGATGAGACTGCATGAGACATTGATATAGGATCCTAACTTGGGAGTTCAACAAATCCACGCGCAGTTGAAAAACTTGTGCCTTGAAATGCAAAGTCTGAAACAGGACAAGACAACTCGCCCGGAAGTGTGTGACAAGGTCTCATGTGCTAAATGTAAGGGTCAGGGTCATGACAAGGACCACTGCCATATGTTCATAAATTACCTCGCGGGAGGAGGACCAATGCCGTTAATACCAGATCGCCAAGCAAGACCTAGTGCAGCACCTGAGTTGTGGTGCGTGATTTGTCAAATAGGAGGAAGGAATGCTACAGAAAACTACCATTTTTTGCAGAAGTACACACAGAGTTCGTAACAGTTGTTCTATAATTTCCATAGATCAGTCGGACATGATGAGCGCACCTGTAGGACTTATGACCTGATGATGGATAGGACTCCCACCTACAGAGTTTAGGCTGAAACGTGGCCCCTTAACTAGAACGCATGAGTGGCGCGAGCCATGTATCAGATGCGCGGGCGAGGCTGAGGTGGAGGAGGACCTGGAAGAGGTCACAGACAACTGATATGTTACAATTACGGAGGGCTAGGACATTATGCCCATGATTGTATGAATCCAATGCGTCCATCATGTCTGTATTGTACCTTGTTTGATCATGAGACAGAGGATTTCCCCACCTTGATTGCGAGGTTACGCGATAAGGGAGTGTTCCAACCTCCCCCGCCTTAGAACCTACAAATGATGAGGTTTGAGCCATGCGAGGAAGACCCTAACATGAACTTTGTGCTCCGAAGTGGGATGACGACAGGTGACGATAAAGGCAAGCCGCCTGAAGATAGTACTTGGGTTCACAAGGCTCCGACGAAAGAACTAGAGTTTGATTCGGAGAGCGCTAAGGAAACCTTTATGGAAGTTAGGAAGAGCTTCGCTGATGCCTCCACTTCAAGAAGCAAAGATAGACTAGAGCCAGAAATGGACCCATCGATGCTCACGACATTCCTAGAAACGTGTATAAAGCTACTGTGCGACAGTAAGGCTGTAAAGAGATTGCAGGAACTCATAAATAGATGCGCTGGGACTACGCCAGGGGAACCCCACGTAGTCCAGAAGATTGGAAAAGCATGCAACAAGGATGGGAAGAGAAATGAGATTGACCGCGCAGATTGGAGAATATGAGATGGACCAAGTGATTCAAGATTTAGGATGGGACGTGAACGTTCTGCCGAAGCAGACATGGGAGCGCATAGGAAGGTTTATGCTGCAATGGTCTCTTATCTAGCTGTGAATGGCAAGCCAACAAAATATCATACCTATGGGGAGACTGTAGGGGATCACTGTGGATATTGAAGGAGCAAGCATGCTACCAGATTTTGAAGTGATAGAGATTGTTGATGATAGCAATCCCTACCCTGTGCTATTAGGAATAGATTGGGCCACTAACATGAACGGGGTGATAAACCTAAAGAATCAGAAGATGATTTTTGAGAAAAAGTATCTGCACGTAGTCGTACCTTTGGACCCTGTAGAAGGATCGTGCTACATGGAGCTAGTGCGTGACTATGAAAGCGACGGTGATTTGACTGCATCTATAAGATAACTGTGCGAGAGCAAGACTGGGTAAATCCCACCGCGGACTGAAAAATATCATGGGAGCACGAAAGCTCCTATACGTCGGATTCAGATGAAGAGATAGAGCGATGGTAGAACCGGTTACACGAGGTAACCACACTGAACTGCAACATGATGACAAGATCATTGCACTGAGTATCGACAGAGGTAAGGGATCTTCCTACTTATGATGAGTTAAGTGAGGTATATGATTTCTTGAACAGATTTGAAAGGGAGGTGCCAGAACAACAATGTTTCGAGGCTTTAAAATGCGTACTATGCGCTACGCCCACGAGGTGGTGGGGCACGCACCAAGGAAGCTTTGGGGATTGATGAAAATGTAGGATAATGATGCGCCTGCATTTTGGGAAGCCTCAAATGCGACTAGCAGACAAGTATGAAAAATGGGATGATCTGCGTGCACACCTCCCCAAGTGAAAAAGGTCTATGGGGAAGAGCCACAACCTGAGTGGGTGCACCTGTTTTGTCATACCCTCGATGTTATACCCATGAACTGGTATATAAATATGGAGCTTCGCCATGGGACGAGTGAATGGGATATCTTGTGCGAAGGGTTCCTGTTAACCTTCAAGTTTGAGGCTCGTTGGTTGGATATTGTTGATGACGCGCTACAAGCAGTAAAAGCAACGATCTTTAAGATACCCCAGGAGCCAATAGAATTGATTCAGCCTAAATGGGTTACTTAGCTGAGCTGCGCGTTGGAGTGTTATAATGTAAATACTGAAGAAGACGATAAGGACCCACGAAAAGTTAACATTCCATAAATTGAAGGATATTGCGAGGTTCAAGGACCACTGATTGAAGACCCTGACATTACCGTGTCGGTAAAGACAAAGCAGGTGAACATTGGTAAGGAAGCCGAACCTAAGTATGCAACGCTTGGCAACTACTGAGATGACGCGACGGTGGATAAGGTCACTGAGTTACTCTGCGAGTTCCAAGACCTATTCTCAACCAAGATCACAGACTTAAAAGGAATCGTCAGAGATTTAGGGATGATGCGGATCACATTAAAGCCCAACGCGAAGCCAGTTAATAAAAGGCCCTACCACTTGAATCCAAAGTACAAGGAGAAGGTCCACATAGAACTAGACAAGATGCTCGCAACTAGAATCATTGAGCTAGTGGAAGAATCCGATTAGATAAGCCCTATGGTAGTGCAGAAAAAGAAGCAGAAGGGTGAGATAAGAATATGCATGGACATTAGAAAATTGAATGACGCATGTATGCGTGGTCCATTCCCAACTCCGTTCACAGATGAAGTATTGGAAAATGTTGGTGGGCAGGAAGCATATTATTTCACTGACGAATTCTCAGGGTACCACTAGATCAAAATCATGTCGGAAGATATGAGTAAGACAACCTTCACAATTGAATGGGGCTACTTTCAATACAATGTTATGCTGTTTGGATTGAAGAATGCACCGGCCATATTTTCGCGCATAGTTGTTGTAGCATCAAGGAATATATCCATGATTTCTTGGAGGTTTATCTAGATGATTGGATTGTATTTCTCTTGGTTAAGAACCATGTAGTGAGCTTATGTTTGACATTGGATACCTGTCGATGACACCAAATCGCGTTAAACCTCAAGAAGTGTACATTCCTCGTTCCCTTTGGGAACCTGTTGGCACATGTGGTTTGCAAACAGGGGCTGATGGTAGACCCCACAAAAATTGTGGTGATCCTGAATTTGGAAGCGTCGTGAAGTGTCAAACAATTGCGCGCTACCCTAGGACATAAAGGGTACTACAGGAAGTTCATCAAAAGCTATGTCCAGATCACCGCACCAATGGAGAAGCTGTTGAAAAAAGATGTCACGTTCTCCTGGAACGATGACTGCAAGAAAAGCCTGGATGTACTAAAAGAAAAAACGGCCTCTGCACCGATTCTGGTCTTCCTAAAATGGGATGAGGAGTTTTACGTCCATGTTGACGCATCGTGCATAGCGCTGGGAGCGGTACTAACACGGGATGGTGGAGAGGGCTTGGATCACCCTATCACGTTCGTGAGTCACAGGTTGTTTAAAGCAGATAAGAACTATTCCACAACTGAACGTGAGGGATTGGCTATGGTGTACACGCTTCAAAAATATTGGCACTATTTTCTAGGGTGACACTTCAAGATATATACATATATATATATATATATATATATATATATATATATATATATATATATATATATATATATATATATATCTATATATATATATAGATCATTCCGCGCTAAAATACTTGGTCAATAAGCCTATGTTGGGGGGGAACATATGCAGGTGGCTTTTATTGTTCCAAGAATATGATTTTGAGATCATTGTGAAGCCTGGGCGCCTGAATGTGGGACTGGATCACCTGTCATGCATTGAGACAGTAGAGGAACCTACTAGTCTGGAGGAAGGACTACCTGATGCACAACCCTTTTCTGTGCGCGTAGCAGATGGACACTTTGAAGACATAATCCACTTTCTCATGACTGGAACTGCACCAAAAGAATACTTTGTCCAACAGAAGAAGGAATTGGTGGTGTGTGCGACATATTTTTTAGTTATCACAAGGCACCTATATAAGATGGGAAATGATGAGATACTGCGAAGGTATGTACCTGAATTTGAATGAAGTCATATCCTCGTGGACGTGGATGGGGTCACTATGGGAGGGTTTTATGCAGGGTGAGCGATCACGCAAAAGATTCTCCGTGCAGGGTTGTGGTGGCCAACCCTTCATCAAGATTCAAAAGCACACTGCAAGGCCTATGATGTATATCAAAGAACCAGTAAACCATTGCAAAGGGATGAGATTCCTTTGAATCTAAAAATGATGGTGTAGCCCTTTGAAAAGTGGGCAATTGACTTTGTAGGATCTATCAAACCTCAAGGAAAGCTTAGAGCATGATACACTATCACTGTGATAGAGTACCTGACTCGTTGGGCAGAAGCGCAACTAGTAAAATATTGCACGACTGCCATGGCTGCGAAGTTTCTGTTTGACCACGTATTGACACAATTTGGTTGTCCAAAAATCTTGATGAGCGATCGTAGTAAACATTTCCTGAACGAAACAATCAATGTGCTAACAGAAGAGTTTCAGGTGTATCATCAGAAAAACACACTGTATCATCCACAAGCCAATGGGAAAGTAGAAGCATTTAACAAAATACTGGAGATTGCACTGACTAAAGTATGCAACACACAAAGAAGTGATTGGGACCTATGAGTACCTATAGTATTGTGGGCTTATAGGAAAACCTACAAGAAACTGACAGGATAGACACCTTTCCGGTTGGTCTATGGAGTGGAAGCCATAATGCTAATGGAATATATTGTGCCTAGTCTATGCATAACAGTGCTCACTTGTATGACAGACCACGGAGCCCTGGAAGAGAGGTTCGCATAGTTGGAGGATCTTGAAGAGGAACAATTTTTGGGTGGATTCCATCAACAGGTGAAAAAGGAGTGTGAAAAGGCCCTGCATGATCGAAATACTAAGTTGCGCACCTTCAAGGTAAATGATCTAGTGTTACTATATGACAGTAAGTTCGATAAATTCCCGGGAAAATTCAAAATGCATTGGCTGGGACCATATGTTGTTAAGGAGGTCACATATGGAGGCGTGGTGTAGCTGGTAAAGCTAAATGGAGAACCTTTCCTAGGCAAAGTGAATGGCAATCGATTGAAGCCATACACGGGCGGCTGACTATCTGACTAGATGACAAAAGCACAGTCTTCATGCTCCAGGCAGTTGAAAGAAGGCGTGGGACTGTAAGCAGATGCAGGGGTGGCAGGAATAGATGCATGGGAGCAGTTCCAACACTGCGGTCTCGGAACAATGAGTACAGGAGATTCAACAAGTAGCTTCTTAGTGCATTGCCGACCTTGCAGCCGTTCGAGCAGAGTTAGGAGGCCTCCACGCAAATATCTCCACACCGACAGAGTGACTCGAGGATGAGTCATGATGTTTGTTTTAGGGGCCTTCTAGGCATGCAATCCCACCAAGACATGTTTTGGGGCGTAAAGCCCAAGTTTTGACTAAGTCTATTGAAAAGACTCCGTGAATTGTGGGCAAGGAGTGAAAATATGTTTAATGAGTCAGAGGGTTGTCCACTCTCATTTTTGTAATGTAATGTCGGCTTGAGAGATCTAACCATGGTCTATGGACCATGGGATTGTATAAATAGAGCGAGGCTCTAAGTGTAAAGGGAGATCTATCTAAGAAACTGATGAAGTATTGAGTCGAATTGTAGAGTTGTGTCTTTGGGTCGTAGAGTAGGAGTAGGCTCTGCAACTGAGTGTGCAGAGGCCTAGTAGTCTACAGCTGAGTGTATGGACCCCTGCAGCTGAGTGCGCAGGGTAGGTCGAATCTGTAACAGTTGGAAGCATTAATAAAGAGAAGTTTTACCATATCTTTGTGTATCGTTTCCTATATTATTGGGTAGGAATTGCAAGTTTGTTGTTTATTTACTGTGCGAGCTTATATAAATGTGCTGAGTATGTAAATATAATATAATATATCTGTTTACGTGAAGATAACTAACTATTATAAGAAGATAAGTAAGATACGCAATGTGACTTAGGGAAATAGCGTAGATCGCTGCTCCAGTAATGTGAAAACCCCACAACCTCGGGTTAGGGCTGCGCGAAGGAAAATATAATAGGGCGTGAAGGCCTCGCAGACTAGGGAAGGGCGTGAAGTAACCTGCACGAAGGTATTCACAGTTGGACTAAATCAACCCCTCAGATATCTCAATGGTGCAGAAACTTGGTTCCAACATCCCCCCATACTGCTTCGGGTGAGACCTTAGTCTGTGCTCCGCCAACTGTTGCTGAAAGGGCCAGTAGTATAGGGATTTGTTTGGGTAATTAACTCTGAATATGGGTGAGGCCCCAACAAGCCAACATGCGTTGTGGTGTGCTATATGTCAATTAGCAGGGAAACATACAATGGATAACTGCCATTTTCTACATAAGTTTGTACAAACATCGCAACAATTGTTCTACAACTTCTACAGGTTGGTAGGGATGATGAGCACAACTGCAGAAGTTATGAATTAATGATGGACAAAAAACCTGCCTATAGCATTCAGGCAGAAATGCGACCCCTTGACCAGAGCACAGGGGTGGTGCAAATAGGCTTTCAGGGGCACGTATGAGGCTGAGGCAAAGGAGGACCTGGCAGAGGTCGAGGTCAGCTAATCTGTTATAACTATGGAGGACCAAGACACTATGCCCATGCATGCACTAACCCAACGCGTCCGTCTTGCAAGTATTGTACATAGTTTTATCATGAGACAGAGGAATGTCCTACACTGATAGTGAGGATAAATGACAAAGGGGCGTTGCCACCTCAACCGACTCAAAACCTGCAAATGATGAGGCATGAGCCTAGTAAAGAGGATCAAAATGTGAATATAGTGCTCTGAAGTGGAATTAAAATAGGTAATGATAAGGGAAAACAACTCAAAGATAATGCATGGGTTCGCAAAGCTCTCGAAAAGGAGGCTAAATTTGATTTGGAGTGTGCACGCGAAACATTCATGGAAGAAAATAAGAGCTTCTTTGAGGCCTCCACTTCAGGGAGCAAGGATAAGCCTGATAAGGAAATGGACCCTTCTATGCTTACGACCTTTTGCGCAAGATGCATGAAGTTGTTGTACGATAGAAAGGCTATGAAGGGATTACAGGAGCTTATAAATAGATGCGCCAGAAACACTCTAGGTGAACTGCATGTGGTACGAAAGATTGGTAAGAATATAGCAAGGAAAGGATGAGAAATGAGATTGACCGTGCAGATAGGAGAATATGAAATGGATTAGGTTATTTTGGATCTGGGGTCATACGTGAATGTCCTACCAAAGCAGACTTGGGAGCGGATGGGAAGACCCACGTTGCAGTGGTCTCTGAGTCAAGTAAGGATGGAAAATTAATAGAAGATCATCCCCATGGGGCAGCTACAAGGGGTGACTGTAGATATTGAAGCAGCAAGCGCGTTGGCTGAATTTGAAGTAATAGAAATTCTGGATGACAACAACCCCTACCCTGTGCTCCTTGGCTTTGATTGGGCTACTAACATGATCGGGGTAATCAACCTAAATAAGCGAAAGATGATATTTGAGAAGAAACCACTCCGCGTAATAGTACCCCTAGATCCTGCTGAAGGATCACGCTATACTAAACCAGTTCGTGATTATGAGAGCGATGATGATTTGGAATGCATATATAAGATAACATCGTGAGGTCAAGATTGGGTGAATCCAATAGTGGATGGACGAATTACATGGGATCATGAGAGTTCCTGCACTCAGACTCTGATGAAGAATTAGAGCACTAGTAGAATCGGCTACATGAAGTAACCACGCTGAGCTGTAACATGATGGCCCAGTCGCTGCACTGTGTATCGTTAGAGGTAAGAGATCTGCCCACTTACCTCAAGCTCCCATTGTGATCCTTAAAGGTTAGTCATCAAGTCATAAATTTCATTAAGTCAATGTCAAAGTTTGAAGACCTTTTTTAGGCATGTTACATATGTAAATGAGTCATTAAGAAACCCTCCAAGACTAAACTCAAGCACCTCCTTCAAGATGACCTAAAGATGTTTCAACGGCCTAAAGATGTTTCTAGTATGACATGTTAGCCTAGGAACCTATTCAAGCTAGCTTATTTTGGATGGGAAGACCACTATAAATAGGGAAACTTAGCTTGACTTGAGAGCCAAAATTTTGGTCAAGGTCTGAAGTGAAAAAGAAGTGTGAAAAATTCAAAGAAGATAGCCTCATGGCCAAAGAGAACAAATAATGGAAGACCAAATTTGTTTGGGTCTATTTTTAGGGCTGATATCCATCACACATGTAAGGAGAAATACCATTTTCCGCAAGGAAAGCCAAAGTTATCTCAACCATCAAAGGAGGTTGAATTAATGAAGAAGTATAGTCAAGAATGCAAGCCAAGTTAAAGGATATAAAGTCTCCATCCTAAACGAAGGGATCAAGGGTAGAATATTGGTGGTGACACTTCCCATGTGCTACATTTAGGTCTTCTGAAATACTCCAAGAATTGTAGAAGACCGAAATCTAAAGGGTAGATGAAAAGGGGAGCAAAACTAGCAATTTGACAAGTGTGGACTTGGTTAAGAAGAAGAAGCTAGAAATAAGGGTTTGTGACCTGGTCTTGGAGAGGTTATGTCAAGGGTATTGGTCTTGGTATTATTCAATTGAAGTCTCTATAAGAGGAATAATTTGTTTGGGTTTTCCTCTCAAGTGGGAGAGGCTTTGGCCCTGGCTGATAGCCTATATTTTGTGTCTCTAATGTATTTATTATTTATGCTGTGGTAGTTGTTTGATGATGATGAACGCTATATTAATATAACTAAAGAGAAGATTCCAATTATTGATGTAAAAATCATTTACAAGAAATTATCACTAATAGAGAAATGAGGATGAACCACATTAGCTGGTTCGAAATGTCGACCCAATCCTTACAATGTGATTATTCTGGAACACTATTTTCTAAATTATGGATCAAAAAAGTCTTAGATCTAAAACTAATAGAGAAATCACCTAATCTTGATGCCCTATATTCCTCAACAACTACCACTTTCATGTTGTGCACAACCCTCATCTTCTCTGATGTATGAGGACAGTCCATGTACCCTTGATCTCCTTAATAACCCAAACATTTAATTGGTGGAACTTGATACTTTTTGTTGTATAAATTCCCCCCTTTTGACTGGTTATAAGTTCATGGAGACTTTTGGATATCCCGTGAATTGTTGTTGAATTATGATGGTTTGCACAATGTTTTCCATTCCTATATGATTTTTTTTGTTGCCCATAGTTTTCTACAAAATTGACCTGTTTTTCCTTTTCTCATGTAGCTATTCCACTTTCCTCATGGATACCTCAAGAGTTTTGGGCTCATCATATTTCAACGTGTTTTTGTAAAATGAGGGCGGCCAACTCCTATACCTTTGTATTTTTACTTTTTCATCTTTAATAAATCTGACATACCTTAGTAATTTAGCGAATTTCTAATTTTACTCCTCCATGGTCATATGTCCCAACTGTAGCTTGAAAAGTTCTTGCAATTTTTTCTCATAATAGAGTTCACACAGACACTTCCTTTGGAAGTGCTCTTTGAGTTTTTTCTAGGTAATTTTTCTTTCATTTAGATGCTTAATTGTGTTAAGTTACTCTCACCAGAAATTTTCCTTACCCTCTGACAAGATATATGACAATTCTGGCCTCTAAGTTGGAAGTATAGTTGAACAACTTAAGGGACTTCATCATATCCAGTAAGCAAGTATCTTATTCTTCCCTTTTCTTATTTTTCCCATTAAATGTGGGGGCTTGAATTTCCTTAGTTCCCCTTGTAGAATCTCTTGGTCAGCTCTTCTAGTAGATTTTCTTTATGGTGACACATGAGGGTTATTCATAGTTTATGTAGAAGAATAATCCCTTTTACTTGCTCACCTACCTATTGGGTGTGGAGCCTGATTATCTTCTTTATTTAGAGGTATCACCACATTGGACCCCAGTTCGAAATGTGGCGGAAATGCCACCCGTAAAATATACACTAAGAGGGGGGTCTGGGGGGGGTGGCTACGATCTTTGGGAGCCCCCCCTGGTGGGGGATCGGGGCAGCACCCCTGAAGCTAAAAAATAGATGTAAAATTGCTTGTAAAATTTTGTAATTTCATAGTCAGTCTAGTCTGTTCATTAGGTGAAGATCTAACGGTAGAAGTTATGTTTAATTTAGAATATTTTTCCCTAGAAGGGAACCCCACGCTATATATGATGGAATTCTATTGCATCTATGTAGATCTATATTCTGAGTGAGGAAAGAGAAAGGAGATTGAGAGCGAAGAGGGAATTACAACGGATCTATTGCAGGTTGTGTCTCTTTGATTTGCTGGATAATATAAAAGGAAGGATTGGTTGTTTCTCCATGGACGTAGCCCGAGTTTGGTGAACCATGTATATCTGTGTCTCTCTTGTTTTATGTGTTTTTTGTGTTTATGTTTATGCAATATATTTTATGTGTTTCATTGCTCTGTAATATATAATTTTCTAACAATTGGTATCAGAGTTGAAGGTCTATTTAGCTAATAAACTCGCAGGAGAGAAGGGTTCCTAGTTCGAGTGGGATCAATGGTGGAAGATGGTAGGTTTAGGGTCGAAAAATTTAATGACCAAAACTACCAACTGTGGAAGATGCAGATGGAAGATTATTTGTACTAGAAAGATATGTACCAACCATTGAGCAGAAAGGCAAATAAGCCAACGAGTATGATAGATACAGAATGGGATATTCTTGACAAAAAGGCACTGGGAACAATAAAGCTATGCCTAGCGGCATCGGTAGCTTTAATATTTCAAAGGAAATTACAACAGAGGGTTTAATGTCAGCATTGGCCAAAATATATGAAAAACCCTCGGCCTTAAGTAAGGTATTTATTATGAAGCATTTATTTAATATGAAAATGTCAAAAGGTGGATTTGTTGTTGATCATTTAGATGAATTTAATACAGTTACTAGTTAGTTAAGTTTTGTAGAGGTAAATTTTGGTGATGAAGTTAGGGATCTATTATTTATGTGCTCATCTCCAGAAAGTTGGAATGGTTTATTTATGGCCATTAGTAACTATCTCTTTGGATCTAGTACTTTAAAGTTTTATGATGTTGTCGATGCAATCCTTAGCGAGGAAATGCGACGGAAAAGCTCTGGTGAGACATCAGGTAATGCTTTGACTGCAGAGACTAGGGGAATAAAAATGGAAAGAGGAAAGAGTCCAAGATATCACACTAAGTCATCGAAAGGCAGATCCAAGTCCAGATTGGGGATAGTGTGCTGGAAATGTGGGAAGAAAGGACACCTGAAGAAAGACTGCAAGTCTCAAAAGGGAAAAGAAGGAGACGCATAACAAGAAAACAATCATGAAGCGAATGTTGTAGGTGATGTGATGCAAAATCCTTTGATTCTTTCATTAGAAAATATTATTGATGCTTGCGTGGTAGATTTAGGGGCCTCATTCCATGCCACACCTGACACGAAACATTTTCATGATTATTTTTCGGACAGGTTCAATTAGGTGATGATAAACTATGCAAAATCATGGGAATGGGTACAATTTTCATAAAACAACGTAATGGAAATCAATGGTTGTTGAAAGAGGTAAGGCATGTTCCTGATCTAAAGAAAAATCTGATTTCAACAGGGCATTTGGGAGGTGAAGGCTATGTAACTACTTTTACAAATAAAGCATGGAAGGTCACTGAAGGATCCCTGGTAATAGAAAAAGGAGAAAAGGTTGGTACATTGTATTTATGCAATGGTATTTCTAATTCTATTAATGCTTTAACCTCTATAGGAGAAGATGCGACATTGTGGCATCATAGGCTTGGGCACATGAGTGAGAAGTGTATGTAGATTCATCAATCAAGAAATTTCTTGCCAGGTTTGAAGCATGTTGATTTAAAATTTTGTGAGAATTTTATTTATGGAAAACAGAAGAGAGTCATATTCCTCAGAGTTGGCAAAGAAAAGAAGAGTGAAAAATTAGAGCTCGTGCATACAAATGTATGGGGACCTGCTCATGTATCATCTGTAACTGGCTCTCATTATTACGTTACTTTTATTGATGATGCAACCAGAAAGACCTAGATTGATTGTATTCAAAATAAATCTGATGTATTTAATACTTCCAAGAAATGGAAATATCTGGTTGAAAATGAGATAAGAAAAAGGTTGTAGTGTCTCAAATCAGACAATGGAGGTGAATATTGCAACAAAGAGTTTGATAGGTATTGTTCAGAGAATGGAATTCATACAGAGAAGATAGTTCCTGGAACACCAAAAGAAAATGGTGTGTCAGAAAGGATGAATAGGACAGTCATGGAGCGTGCAAGGTGCATGAAATTGCATGTAGGATTGCCTTTACAATTTTGGGTAGATGGTGTAGATAATGTTATTTATATAATAAACAGAGGGCCTTCAAGTTCCTTGGATGGTGGTATTCCAGAGGAGACATGGAAAGGTAAAAAGGTAAACTACTCATTTTTAAATACTTTTGGTTGTGAAGCCTTTGTCAGCATTAATAAAGAAAATAGAACAAAGTTTGAGGCAAAATCAAAGAAATGTACCTTTATTGGATATGGTGTTAATGATTTTGGTTATCACTTTTATGATTATGAATAACACAAAATGATTAGTAGCAGAGATGTCATATTCAATGAAAAGGTTTTGTATAAGGATCAAATGCAGGAAAAGAAATAGAAAAAAAAAAACAGAGAATACACAGTTCTTGATGACATCACGGAAAAAGTGATGGTGCCTGAAAATCATAATGATCAACAAGTAGAACAATAACCACAACAAAAACAAGCACCTCAAACACTTGACAGTGGTGTTAAAAGATCTACCAGGATAAGTAGACCCCCTAAACGATACTCTCTTGCATTATATTATGTATTGTTGACTGATTTTGGTGAACCAGAATGTTATGAAGAAGTAGTGTAGGTAGAAACCAAGAAGAAGTGGGAGAAAGCCATGAAAGAAGAGATGGAATCCTTAGAACATAACCATACTCGGAACTTAGTCAGGTTTCCTTAAGGTAAAACAAGATTGCAGAATAAATGGGTTTACAGGTTGAAGGAATAAGATGGAGGTAGAAAAAGGTATAAATCTAGACTTGTGGTGAAAGGGTTTGCACAGAAAAAGGGTATAGACTTTGATGAGATATTTTCTCCTATTGTTAAAATGACTTCAATCAGAACTATTTTAAGTCTAGTAGAAGCTAAATATTTGCATTTTGAGAAGTTAGATGTAAAGTCAACAATTATCCATGGGGATTTGGAGGAAGAGATATATATGTAGTAGCCACAAGGATATGAGATAAAAGGGAAGGAGAATCTAGTGCACAAGTTGAAGAAGAGCTTGTATGGCCTAATATAGGCTCGAAGGCAGTGGTATCTAAAATTTGACAGGTTTATGTCTAAACAAGTTTATACTAGATGTCACTTTGATCATTGTGTTTATCTCAAAAGGAAAAATGATGGCAGGTATATTATATTGTTATTATATGTAGATGACATGCTTGTTGCAGGTTATAACATGCATGAAATAAATGTGCTCAAAAGAAAATTGACAAACTCATTTGTAATGAAGGATTTGGGTGCTGCAAAACAAATCCTTGGTATGAGAATAACTAGAGACAGGAAGAATAAAAAATTAACATTGTCTCATAGTGAGTACATAGAAAAGGTGCTTAAAATATTTAATATGCAAAATGTAAAACCAGTTAGTATACCTTTGGCTAGCCATTTCAAACAAAGTAATGAGGTGTGTCCCAAGACTTAGGAAGAAATGGATTATATGTCTAAAGTTCCATATGCATCAGCAGTTGCAAGCTTAGTGTATGCAATGGTCTACACAAGGCCTGATATTGCACATATAGTGGGAGTTGTAAGAAGGGACATGAACAATCCAGGAAAAGAGCATTGGATGGTAGTGAAGTGGATTGTCAGGCATTTGAGAGGTACCACAAATCAAGAATTATGCTTTGTTGATTCAAACATTTATCTATGGGGATATGTTGATGCAGATATTGCGGGTGATAGAGATAATAGGAGGAGCACAACATGGTATGTGTTTACTATAGGTGGAACAACTGTCAGTTGTGTTTCAAAGCTGCAAGTGTTGTTGCATTCTCAACAATGGAAGTTGAGTATGTTGCCTCTATAGAGGCTAGTAAAGAAATGATTTGGTTACAAAGGTTTCACGATGAATCAGGTAAGAAGCAGGAGTTGGGAAGGTTATATAGTGACATCCAGAGTGCCATACATATTACAAAGAATTCTGCATTTCAGTCCAAGACTAAACATATACAGCTCAAGTACTATTTCATACGGTCAGCATTGGAAGATGGGTAGTTAAAGCTGGAAAAGATACTCACTAGCCAGAATCCTGTAGATATGTTAACAAAAGTTGTAACCAGGGAGAAACTGATATTCTACTAAGTTTCAATTGGTCTTCAAGTATGATGAAGAAGATGAGAAACAACCAGGTCCAAAGTGGAGTCATTGTCCAACAAATGAAGCAGCGGTGGAGTTGCTATAATCAGTCTCTAAGTGGGAGATTGTTGGGTGTGGAGCTTGATTATCTTCTTTATTTAGAGGTATTTCCACATTGGACTCAAGTTTAAAATGTGGCGGCAACGCTGCCTGCAAAATATATGCTGCAAAGGGGGTCCAAGGGGGGTGGTTGTGATCTTTGGGAGCCCCCTCTGACGGGGGATCGGGGGCAATGCCCTTGAAGCTAAAAATCTATGTAAAATTTCCTTGTAAAATGTTGTAATTTCGTAGTCAATCTGTGCCATTCATTAGGCGAATATATGATGGTAGAAGTTATGTTTAATTTAGGGTTTTTTCCCCTAGAATGCCACCCCTCGCTATATATGAGGGAATTGTATTGTGTCTATGTAGATTTGTATTCTATGTGAAGAAAGAGAGAGGAGATTGAGAGCGAAGAGGGAATTACAATGAATATGTTGTAGGTTGTATCTCTTGAGTTTGCGGGATAATATAAAAGGAAGGGTTGGCTGTTTCTCCATGGACGTAGCCTAAGTTGGGTGAACCACGTATATATGTGTCTCTCTTGTTTTATGTGTTTTATGTGTTTGTGTTTCTGCAATATATTTTATGTGTTACATTTCTCTATAATATATAATTTTCTAACACTACCCGAGTGATAGTGCTGATAAGAAACACTCTTAGAGTGCCTTGAACTTCTTGCACCTTTCTCCTTAAACAATGTGCTAAGATTATAAGCTAACCTTAACTTAACTTTTAGATCCAATTTCTTCTGAATCTTATTAAATCTCTATAGAATTTGATTATTTATTAGTTCCCTCATCAACGTTTGATTATCATCTTTATAGCTAAGAACTTCCATCTTAAGGCTTTTCATTGTCTTTTCAAGGTCTCTTTCATTAGGTCTATTTTCTCCATGACCATTAGATTTAGTGTTATCATTACCCAAACTAATATTTTTATCCCTAACCTCGTCTTAAGATTCACTATAGGGATTTTGAGCATCCTTAGGACTCCTATCTGCCATTATGAAATTTTTATTGTAATTTCACTTGTATATTTCTCTATAAATTCTTTCCCAATTTTCACTCTAAATTCTGAATTCTGAATTCATCATTCCATGCTCCTCATCAATATATTTCTATTTAATGTCTAATTACTTGATTCTGATGATCGAGCTGAAGGATACAGCCTTCAAAAGTATGCAACTTGTTAAAGCATTTTATGAGTAGAAACTGTCGTAACTTTCCTTTGAAATTTCCTAGAAATTCAAAACTCCGTTCCAACTTTTGGGTGAATAGTTAAAATCTATTCAAAATCCCTCTCTCCAACATTACATTCCCAGTTATAAGTTATGGCCTATAATTTGGGTCCCTTGGAATTTTTGATAATTGTTCTCTAGCTTCCCTATGCCTGGAAAATTCAATTTTGCTGCTTTCTTCTAACCTATAACTGTCTTTCACATTTCACTAATTGATTGCCCTGTTCATACCTATACCTTATTTACTTCCCTCTCTTCTCCTAGGTAGCTCTGCCTCTTATTATTCTTCTACTCTACTCAGACTTTTTTTTTTTCTTTTTCCAATTTTTCATTGGAGGAAAGATATCTTTCCTTCCACATCGCCAACATGCCAACATCCACCAGATCAAAGCCCCATAGATATAACATATATATTTAAAAGTGTGAAAGAACTATCACGGGCCCTTCCACGAGTTCCCCATGTCATGTAAACCCCATAATGCCCAAAAATACAATGGGGCACATGATACCATCTATAAGATCCCCAAACCCCATTCAGGAGACACTACATCAATAGTGCTGCAAAACCCAATCAATAGCCATAGGAATATTTGTGGAAGCGTATATGCTATTTCTACCAACCCTTTAATGTGGACCTGGAAATTATTTTATTAATCCTGACATGCAACACTATTTACCATGAAGTTATATATATTATAAATAAATAAAATAAATGCATAAAATCATTTAACTAAACACATTACACAAATAATAAAGTATAATGTTTTAACACTTATATGAAGAAAAGAGTCGATTGGCTACGAGCTCTCCACATTCCACCTAGCAATAGACCATGTGGTTCATGAACTCAACCATAGGTCACCCCTGAGCTAGGACAATAACTCAAAAGGTAACAATAGAAAAAAACCAACCAAAAACCTAGGACACAACAACAACTTGAGTAGCCTCAGTCTTTAATTATAAGCTCATGTCTTTGTAACCGACACCCAAGTAGCACAACCTGGAATCCTCAGTGGTGCCTACCTTCTAGGGTGACTTACAGTTGTGTGAAATAGTCTCATCCTACAACATCTAAAGTGTTTTTGTTGTCTAGTGTCCAAGTGTCAACAACCAAACCAAAATTCCCACAGCTGGTTCGTAGCCCCAACTAGGACTTACAATATATCTCTAAAAAAGTTCCCAAAATAACTCCATAGCACAAAACCATAACCAGTGCCAACAATCCCTCAGATCCCCAATATCCTAAAGTTTCTTTGGAGCTCCATAGAAACTGGATGCACCCTCAACACAGTTAACTTAATAACCACACCCAAATCAGTTCGAGAGTCCACCCCAGGACTCATTGACCATAAGTTCTTTGAAATAGTTTCCTAAGTTTGATACTGAATAATTCTGCCACAATAATAATCCATCAATCCATAATCCTAACAGGAATCTGTGTATAAATTCTATGTAGATACAAACTACTAATTGTAATTTACTAAAACAATAAACTTGAATCTACTCTACTCATTAGCGGAAACAATTAAACGATCGCGAAATCATGAAGAATACAAGAGAAAGAATTCAATCAACACATTACACAATGATTTCCTAGGGAAATGCATAACTAAAAACCCCTGCTACCTGTATATTGCATTAGTAAGATAATATGACAAGGTTACAATGCTTTGCTCAGGATTGAGCAACCTCTTGAATATCTCCATCTATCTCATAGCTTCCTAGACAAGCCTAGGCCAATACTTAACCAATTTATCACTTTCCCAAGTACCCATTTCCTTGCGTCGTTTCCTTGGGAATTATCCCCCTATTAATTAGGGAAATTCCTCAATTGGAATTGCACAATCCTCATTGGACTTCCTCTAATTGCAAGCATCACTTGTACAACTCAGATTATTATAAGACTAATAGTACACTATCCTTGAACTCTAATATCAATTGGGTAACTCTTAGATCTGACATGAATGAGTTATTTATGAGTGAATCATCAGTTAACTGGTTGAAGACATGAAGCAACACCCCACTATCTAACCTCCTACTAGTTCCTCCATCAGTTGGAACTAGTTTAACTAACTTAGTTAAACTGAATTAATTAAGTACAACTCAAAATAAACTCAATCAAGCTCCTATAATGTAGGAGAAACTATACATGACTCAAGTTAGACCCTGAACTCGAATTAAATGAGCCAACTAAGTCAATTTAATTTAGTTAACTAATACAAGTTGCCATGTGATGTGGAATTAGAGTTATATTCCTAATTTAATTCAAGGACAAAATTATATTAGGATTTTCTTGTTGCATTTTCAAAACTCACTCTCAACAAGAAAGGGATTATCTGCTACTCCAATCCTACCTCTATGAAACTCGAATTTTCATCTTGACAATGCCTTTGTCAAAATATCTGCATCCTGTTCCTAATTTGTAGGAATGCACTCCAATAATGTGATTCTCCTCTGCACACAATAATGTAGATGGTGATACCAGATGTCGATATTCTTGGAACGATCATGAAAATCTAGATTCTCAAAGACTTTGATACACCGCTAATTTTCACAATAAATCATTGTAGGATCCATCTACTGACCAAATAACCCAACAAGGGTCTTCCTCATCCAAATAGCCTCACAAGATGCTTGACTAGCAGCCATGTACTCTGTTTTTGTCAAATTGAGTGCAACTAATCTCTACTTCATGTTGTACCAAGAAACTGTTTCTAACCTAATACCAAAGATTCCCCTTGATGAGCTCTTCTCGTCAGATGGACTACCTAACTAATATACATCTGTGAATCCTTGTAGCTTCACTCCCTCTGTCCATCTATACCAAAGACCAAATTGAGTGGTTCCTCTGAGGTATCTCAACTTATGTTTAGCTTCATTTCAATAGAGTTTGGTTAGTTTAACCATTTCTTGACCAAGTTGGTTAACTGCAAAACATATTTCTGATTGTGTGTTTAGCAAATACATAAGTGAACCTACAAGTTGCCTATAAATAGTAACCTCCACTATTTCACCTGAAGTAACACCTTCCTTCCTCCAATTCCCTTCTAGAGGAGTCTCCATGGGTTTTCCTCTCTCCATGCGGAACTTCTTTAGTATCGTGTTGGCATAATTTCCCTAAGAGACAAAGAATTCCTCATCTCCTTTCCATACTTCCATAGCAAGGAAATAATGCATGAGCCCTAGGTCCTTCATCTCGAATTCTCTTGCAAGGTCCTCTTTGAAATATTTTACCATATTCTCATCACCTGTTAAAGTAAATCATCTACATATAACACTATAATCCGCAATTTACCTTCAACCACAATATGGTAAAGGTTTGCATTTGCTTCACTGTTGGTGAAGCCCAACCTGGTGAAATAGTTGTTAATCCTAGTGTACCAAGCACGAGGTGCTTGTTTCAATCCATACAACGCTCACTTGAGTCTGCACACATGCGACTCTTTGTTGAAGGTCTCAAATCCTTCTGGCTGCTCAATGTACACCTCTTCCTCAATCACTCTATTGAGGAAGGCTATCTTCACATCCATATGATGTATCTTCCATCCCATCTGTGCTGAAAATGCTAGAATAGATCTGATTGAAGAGTACCTTGATACTGGAGCAAAGGTCTCCTCATAATCAATTCCCTCCACTTGAGAGAATACTCTGGCCACAAATTTGGCCTTGTGTTTCTCCACACTCCCATCTGATTCTTTCTTTACCATGTAAATCCATCTGGAAATCACCATTGACATGTCTGCTAGTCTTGGGATCACTTCCCAAACAGTGTTTTTGATAATGGAGTCATACTCCTCTACCATGGCATCAACCCATATTGGTTGCTACACTGCTTCCTCAAATGAGGATGGATTAATCTCTACACTCTCGCTCATCAAAGCCATTTAGCCAGTGTACCGAGATGGTGACCTCTTCTACCTACGCTGTGATGTGGGTGCTCCCACATCCTCTCTAGCATCATCCATCAATCCGTCAACCTCTCTATTGCACTTTCGTCCATCTCTAGAAGTCTTTACATGAGTGGGTGCTTCCACTCTCTTCTCCTCTGCATGTGGGTACTCCACATAATCCTGAGGTTCTTCCTTTGGAGCTAAAATTTCCTCATCTCCATGCAACTGAAGCTCCCTCTCAAGGGAACATCTCATGGCATTCTCTTCACCGAACTTGACATCTCTACAAACCACTGTCATCCTGTGAGATGGAAAGTACACCCAATACTTGTGAGGTATATCAGCGTACCCAAAAAATATTCCCACCTCAGCGATTGGCTCTATATTTTCCCTTGAATCCTTGGTAACATGAAAGTAAACTGATGAACCAGAGAACCTGAAGTGTCCCACATCTAGTTTCTTACCTGAAAAAGCTTCTTCGAGTGTACTCATCCTGAGAATATGATGAGGACTCCTGTTTTTCACATATATACAAATGTGTTGCATGCTTTAGCCCACAAGTGAAATGGTAGGCCCTGATCATGTACCATTGCCTGTGCAGGTCCTGCAATACTTATGTTCTTTCTTTCAGTCACCCCATTCTGTTATGGGTTATGGGGTGCTATTAAATCCTGTCGAATGCATTCTAGTGCACATAATTTCTTGAATTCATTTGAGGCACATTCTCCATCGTTATCTCTCTTGAGAGCCTTCACTTTACTTCTAGTTTCTTTCTCAACGAGTGCTTTAAATTCATAAAATTTAGAGAACGTCTAATCTTTCTTCTACCTGAAGAAAATCCAACATTGATGTGAAAATAATCTACAAACATTACATAATACCTGTGCTTTGTCATGGAGGCTGGTAAGAATGGTCCACACACATTTGAATGAATCATTGTATACCATTTTCATGTATCTCTCTTCTCTAGTGTACCCTTGAGAATTGCTATAGAAATATGCTGCATGATCTTCAATGCTCCATGGTGCAAGTGACCCAATATTCTATTCCAAAACTCACCAATGTCTCGGCTCCGCACCTTCTCTTCTTTTGTGCTCAAAGAAACAAAATATTATACATCCAATTTGTAGAGGTTCTTCACTTGAACCCCGATGCACTTCACTTGTCTTGAGGCTACGTGATGAAGGAGAGCCTTTCCTTTTCTAAATATTACATCATAGCCACAATCCTCCAACATAGAAACTGAAACCAAATTATTCTTCAAACCTAAAACATACATGACATCTTTTAATGTGAGAGGAGAACGAGCCTCCCTCTGAAAAGTAATGGTATGGATGTTGGTCATGATATATATTCCATCATCTCCCATTTCGATGTGCATCTAAAGGTCCTTCTCATCCAAGTCACTAAGGAATTCTTTGTTTCTGGTCATATGGAATGAGGCTTCACTATCCAGATACCACACACTACCCACCGTTGATGTCACCATGCAAGCCATGAGGGTGAAATACAACTCAAATTATGAAGTAATAGCTTCACTTTCCACTCCTCCTGAGAGATTATTGCTGACCTTCTTGTCCAGAGACTTCGTGGCAGAGTGTCTCAGCTCATGATAGTGAAAATGTTTAATCTTAGACAAGTCCTTTTTCTTGCCACCCTAACTAGAATCTAATTTAGAATGGGATGGATTCCCTTTCCTTTTCTTTTCCTTTCTCGCTAAGGCACAGTTCTCCTCCTCATCATGCTTGGATGAGGATCCATCTCTAGTGTTTCACCAAATCTCTTCTTGCACCAAGTCGGACCATAAATGCTCCCACTATGGCAGCTTATCCCTCCCATTTACCAAATCCTAGTAGTTGCACCAGCTCTTGGGAAGGCCTATAAGTGCTAGGATGACCAGATAATCTTCAACAACTATAAAACCAACAATTCCAAGTTCATCCCGACATTAGTTGAACCTGGTCAAGTACTTTTGTATTGTGTTGCCCTTTTCCATCATGATTTTTTCTAGCTTGTCCTTCAGTGCCAGCTTCTAGTGGTCACTGTTGTTTTGAAACAGGTATGTCAAGGTCTGCATATTTCATATGGAGCCTCCTTACCATGGAGGTTCAAGACAATATCATCTCGAACTGCTTATAGGATAATCCTTATCTCCTTTGCAACACATTTTCTCCACTCTGCTACATCTTGAGCATCCATTGCTAGAGGCTTTGCAATACCTTTTTCTATGAATTCCTTCATCCCATTGTCTTCCAACACTACCTGAGTCTTTTCCTTCCAATAAATATAGTTTTAAATACCCTCAAGGTCATATTTAAGGCTCAATCCATAGAATGGCATTTGTTGGCTCTAAAGTATGATATTGGAAATTCAATTTCACCTGCAAAAAAGAAACCCGTATTCTCCTCTTTTAGAGTAGTTTTTGCTCTGATACCATTTAGAAATTCCTTATAGATCCAAAATACTAATTGTAATTTACTAAAACAATAGACTTGAATCTACTCTACTCATCAATGGAAACAATTAAACGATCACGAAATCATGAAGCATACAAGAGAAAAAAATAGATCAACACATTACACAACAATTTCCGGGGGAAATCCACAACTAAAAACCCCTGTTATCTCTATATTTCATTAGTTAGAAATATGAGAAAATTACAATGCTTCGCTCAAGCCCGAGAAACCTCTGCACCATCTCTATCTGTCTCACAACTTCCTAGAAAATCCTAGGCCAATACTTAAGCAATTTCTCACTTGCCTAAGTGCCTATTTCCTTACATTGTTTCCATGGGAATTAGCCCTCTATTGATTAGGGAATTGGAATTGTGCAATCCTCATAGGCCTTCATCTGACTACATGCACCACATGTACAATTCAAATGATTATACAACTGATAATACACTGTCCCTGAACTCCAATATCAACTGGGTAACTCTCATATCTGACCTGCATGAGTTATTTATGAGTGAATAATCAGTTAGCTAGTTGAACACATGAAGAAACACCCCATTGTATGCCATCCTAATAGTTCCTCCATCAGTTGGGACGAGTTTAACTGATGTTAAATTAGTTAAATTGAATTAATTAATTCCAACTCAAAATAAAATCAATTAGCACTCCTATAATGTAGGAGACACTCTACACGACTCAAGTTAGACCCTCAACTAGAATTAACTGAGCCAACTAAGTAAAATTAATTTATTTAACTAATATAATCTATCATGTGATGTGGAATTATAATTTTATTGCTAATTAAATTCAAGGAAAAAATTAAATTAGGATTTTATTGTTGCATTTTCAACAACCTAGACTTCCTTTATAAATTGATGGCCCTAACTGGCCATGTGGCACTCACTAAATCCATGTAGGCTCCAAGGCACACTTTTCACTAAAACATAACCAATTATTTCCTTTTAGCCTTGGAATTGTGCCCCCCAAACTATTTTCGTGGAGTGGGTTCCATAGCCATCCTTATTTTATTAATTTATAAAAATATGTACAATTTCTAATATTCACATCATGGCCTCCTAGGCCACACAACCAAAACTAACATATCAATATCTAACACACTATATGGGCGTACAATCCACATAATAGGTCCTTTGGCTCACTATCCTAAGAATCAAAGTATTTTCGACTCACTAGCCTAACATATAGAATACATATATTTACATGATCCAATAGGTAGGGGTATTAAATTCCTCCCCCATTATTTTATGCACTGTCCTCAGCGCATCGTGTATACAAATATATAGCTATATATGATATGTCAATAAGAAAGGTTAGGCTATTTTACCCTCATGACTTATTTTTTCTCCATGTCGCATCCTTAGGATCAATCATAGTCCATTTCACCTTTACCAAACCTATGTTTTAATTATGGATCATCTTGACCTCGTTATCCAGTATCCACAGTGGCTACACCTAGAAGTCTCCCTCTGATTCTACCTGAATCATTTTCCAATCAATACCATGATTAGCACAAAGGACATATTTCTTAAGTGATGAAACATGCAAAACATTATGAATATGCATATATGCAAGAAATGAAAGCCAATATGAAACGAGGATGATCCTCTCCAGAATATCAAATGGCCTACAATATCTTTCTACTAAATTGGTAGAATTCCAAAATTTTATTGAGATCTTATCTTCTTTTACTTTCAAATATATGCGCTCCTTGACTTTAATTTCATTGCTATTCCTACTCCTATCTACATAAATTTTCTTCCTATCCTGGGTAGTTTTCAAATTATTTTTTATTTTAATTATATGCTTCTCCGTGTCCTTGAGTAATTCAATACCCACCATAATTCTATACACTGGGTTGTACTCCAACTCACAAGAGTGTTACATTTTCTGCCATACATATCCTCTAACAAGTTCATTTTTTATGATGTTTGGTACTTGTTATTATATGAAAATTCCACCAAATGAAGGTAGTCCTCCCATTTGGATGGTTTATCCTTCATATAAATCCATAACATATATTCAATAATATTATTTAATCACTTTATGTGTCCATCAGAGTTCGAATGATACATTGTGCTAAAATCTAAATTGGTACCCATCCCTTTAAATAAAATGATCTAGAAGTTGGATGGGAATTTTGCATCTCTATCTGAAATTATTGGCTTAGGTATTTTGTGAAGCTTGGCAATTTCATGGATTCAAATCTTGGAAATATTCATTATCTCATGTATTGATTTCACTACAACAAAATAAGCAAACTTCGTAAGCATGTGCACTACCACCATTATAGAATCACACCCCTTTGTTGTTATGGGTAGCTTAGTGATAAAATCGATTGACACCACCTCCTACTTGTTGAGCATTAGAGAAGGTATGTAATTGCCACTTATCTCGTTATCTTTTCCTTTAATTCATAACTTCTTTACATTATGAAATAGGCATATGATGAAGGATTATGATAAAGTTTAATAGATTTGTAAGTAACCTAAATTGGTTAATTATTACCTTCTTTGTGCAGAAAATGAAGAAAATGGAAAATCGCCATATTAAAGGAAAAGACAAAGCAAAACCGATTGCTGTCCCTTTGACAGGGAACCGCATCCAAACGAGGTGTTGGAAATAATAGTGAGAGGGGGGGTGAATCAGTATTATCAGATCAATCAAACTTTTTCAATGCTCAGAAACATATACGCTACTTCAGTTAAGTGAACTGGCGTGTACACGCTACTGTGACTAAATAAAACAGCGTATAAGAAGAAAACTCATAATTTAGTTATCTTATTCTTCAGTTAAGTTCATCAGGACATTATTCATCACATTAACAGTAAACAGGTGCAGTATAATAGAACAGATCAAAAGCCACACACATGAACACCAAGATATAAGGTGGAAACCCAATGTGGGTGAAAACCACCTGCTGCAAGTTGTCTCTATCTTTCTTTAATATGAAACTTCAGTTTACAATCTTTTGTACTGGTGCAGCCTTATACCAGTACGCAGGCTACAACCTGCAGAAGGCTACAACCTTCTCTCGTTCTCCAAACTTCCTTGGAAGGGAGCTCCAACCCCCTTTGCTCTTGTACTAGCCAAGATACTAGTACGTAGGTGCTGACCTACAATCTTCTTTCCTTTAGATACCACCTTTCATACATTTTCAGACTGGATATTCCTGAAGCACAACATTACAATCTGTAGACCCCAATTCATTCAACTTTCACAACAGATCATTGAAGCATAAAACAACCAAACTTTGAATCACTGAACCACTGAACCCTGTCAATCACCAGTTACCAGAACACAGAGCAGACTACAGAACTCTGCAATAACAGTCAGACCCCACTGTAAACCCAAAATCAAGCTTCAAAAGATATACGCTACTTCAATGAGCAAAACCCGTGTATACACGCGCTTTTACTGAAGCCAACCTGCGTACAGATCTAAAAATAAACTTTCTCAATTTGCAGCTGTACCAGACATCAGTTAGACCCAGAACATAAAAATGCGACAATATGCAGATCTAGAAATACGCATAATCAACCATATCATGATAGTGCATTTCAAACCATTAGATCCCGATCCATCCTTAGATCTAGTCTTCCATCAACCGATGTGATCTCTCCTTGGCTTAGATCAAGCAACCCAAAACCTGCATATCAGATCTCTTTCTCTCTTAGATATTCAAGCCTTGTCGAAAGATGAGATTGCCTAATGATCTTCTTCTCCTTATATAGCCTTAGGCCTTGCTCAATACCAAGAGCCAAAACCATAGTAACACAATACCATCAACTTCAAAACTAGGAATCGACACGCCCGTCGAGACACAATGGTCCGAAACCATAGGCACAACTTCCAAGGACTAACCGCCATGGACCAAAGGTACTTTTCCACATACACGCGCTTTTGATGAAGCCAACTAGCGTGTACACGCGACTTGGGCTTAACGAACCTGCGTATATGAACTTCCTTGGCATGCTGTACTAAGATCTGTCTTCTGATTAAGTTGCCATCACCTGTACCAACCTCTGAGCACCTGTACCAACCTCTGAGTGAGTTGCCATCAAGGACAACACTTGAATCATAATGCCAACAATCTCCCCCTTTGGACTTGATGGCAACCACCACACCAAGTCACTCTCCCCCTTTGACATCAAGGGCAAAGGGCTGTGCTCCCCCTGAGGACATGCTGATACCTCTGCTTGGCTATGCTGACTCATGCTGCCCCTGACAGTAGGTCAGATCTGCAAAAGATGTTCTTCAACAAGAACCAAGACTTATACACCATAAGGGACTTTCCTATCACCAAAAGACTCAATACTTACATCCATACTCCCTGCCAAGAGGGGACATATCAGAAACAACCAATTATATTACAGCATTCATCCCAGGCATAGTGGGGAAACCAACATAGGCCGTTACATGACCTTGACACCATAAAAGAGATATCACAAGAGAGATACATGACATAGAGACAACAGATCTAGACCAAGACTTATGAAAGTCATCAGCAGCATATTATAAACATCTTTTTAGATCAGCAACCAGGATTTCTTTCTGAGCTCCTTTTCCTGAAATCAACAACCAAAACATCTGAATGCCAACAATGCTTTATGAGACTTTTAAGCTGCTCCCCCTGAACCTGTGCCTGCTGCACCCCCTGAAACCGTGCCTGAAGAATTCTGACATACCCATTGCTGTTCAGAACTCCAGAGTTTGCCCTTGCTGTTCAGAACTTCATATACGCGATTTCTCCTGCATGAAACAGCGTATGGACGCGGATATAATCTCTGCAACAAGCGTACACCATACACGCGACTTTCCCAGCATAAATCTGCGTGTATACGCGTATATAACTTTCGTAACTTGCGTATACCAACTTTTCTGTAGAACAGACAAGCTTCAACAGCAGGATGAAGCATCAACTACTCCCAGCTTTTGTCTGAGATATTCAAAAGTTTCCCTGGGCAGTGGTTTTGTGAGAATATCAGCAACTTGTTCCTTAGAAGGAACATACTCCAACTTGACCTTCTGCTCAAGCACTTGTTCCCGAGAAAATGGTACTTGATTGGTATGTGCTTGGTCTTTGAGTGCATGACTGGATTCTTTGAAATGCTGATTGCACTTGTATTATCACATAAGATAGAAACTGGTGGAGTGCAAGTGATTTGAAAGTCCTGCAAGGTCTGCATCATCCAAAGAAGTTGTGTGCAACAAGATGCCGCAGCCACATATTCTGCTTCAGCTGTAGATAAGGCAATCGAACTCTGTTTCTTGCTGAACCAAGATACTAATCTGGAACCCATGAAGAAAGCACCACCACTTGTGCTTTTCCTATCATCCACACTTCCAGCCCAATCTGCATCTGTGTAAGCATGAAGAGTGAGATCTGTATTTCTAGGATACCATAAGCCATAGTTTTGGGTCCCTTGAAGATATTTGAAGATTCTTTTGACTGCCTGAAGATGAGTTTCCTTTGGGTTGGCTTGAAATCTTCCAACCATTCCTACTGCATGTGTAATATCTGGTCGAGTACCTGTCAAATAAAGCAAACTCCCAATCATGGATCTATAAGTGGGTTGGTGAACTGCTGCTGATTCATCATTTGCACTGAGGCTGCATCCTGTAACCATGGGTGTACATACTGGCTTTGACTCTTCCATGCCATACTTCTTCAAGATCTGCTTGAGGTATTTGGTTTGAGACAAGAAGATACCTCCTTCATTTTGTTGGATTTGCAATCCAAGAAAATATGTCAATTCTCCAAGAAGTGACATTTCGAATTCTTTCTGCATAACCAAGGCAAAGTTTTGACTCATAGTCTCTTCATTGCTGCCAAAAATAATATCATCTACATAAACAACAAGAATTAGCAATTTGTTATTTTCAACTTTTATATAGAGATTGCTATCTGCTGATCCTTTTGAAAAGCCTTGTTGGTGAAGATATTTGTCCAACCGATAGTACCAAGCCCTTGGAGCTTGTTTGAGTCCATAGAGTGCCTTTTTCAATCTGCATACAAGGTTTGGATCATTCCCAAGAATGAAGCCATCTGGCTGCTCAATATATACTTCTTCTTCTAAGTCTCCATTCAGGAAGGCTGATTTCACGTCCATTTGAAATACCTTGAAGTTTTGAAAGCTTGAGAGAGCAAGGAACATTCGGATGGCCTCAAGTCTTGCCACAGGAGCAAAGGTCTCTTCAAAATCTATTCCTTCTTGCTGTGCATACCCTTTACAAACAAGTCTGGCCTTGTTTCTAATTACTTCTCCATTTTCATTTAATTTATTCTTGAAGACCCATTTTGTTCCTATTACATTCTTATCTTTTGGTCTAGGAACTAATTCCCAAGTGTTGTTCTTTTCGATTTGCTCAAGTTCTTCATCCATTGCTTTGACCCAACATTCATCTTTGCATGCCTCTTTCACATTTTGTGGTTCAGTGGAGGAGAGTAATGCCAAGTAGCTTGAAGCTTCTGCAAGTGTCCTTCTTGTTTGTACTCCTGCTTCTTTCTGCCCCACAATCTGAGTTTCTGGATGATTCTTTTGAACATATCTGGATGGAGTCTTCTCTTCTATTCTTGTCTGCTCCTCTGGTTCTTCTTGAGATTCTTCTTCTTCTTGAGGTTCTTCTTCTTCATCATTTCGCCTTTGAGAGTAACCTTCATCTTCTTCAATGTCTTCATGATGAACTTGCCTAGGAATATATCCCTTCTCATCAACCACTATATCAATACTGTCAACAATTCTGCCAAGTCTTTTATTGTAGCACTTGTATGCTTTGCTATGTGGAGAATAACCAAGAAGAATGCCCTCATCTGCTCTAGGTTCAAGTTTGCCAAGTTGCTCATCAGTATTCTTAATATAACATTTGCTCCCAAAGATTTTGAAGTGCTTCACGGAAGGAGTTTTACCACTCCAAAGCTCATGAGGTGTTTGAGTGCTGTTTACTCGGACATTTGTTTTGTTAAGAATAATAACAGCAGCATGTGCAGCTTCACCCCAGAAGGTTGCAGGAGTACCTGATTCATCGAGCATAGCACGAGCCATTTGTTGGATAGTTCTGTTCATTCTTTCCACAACCCCATTTTGCTGAGGAGTTCTAGCTGTAGAGAATTCTCTTCTTATCCCATGTTCATCGCAGAAATCGAAAAATTCATTTGATGTGAACTCCCCACCTCTGTCAGATCTGAGGCACTTAATTTTGTGTCCTGATTCATTTTCAACCAATGCTTTGAAGGATTTGAATTTTTCGAATGCTTCATCTTTGTGCTTCATAAGCCCTAACCAAACAAACCTTGAGAAATCATCAATGAATAATATCAGATATTCTTCTCCTCGAGGTGTCCTTTTCCTAAATGGACCACATACATCTGTATGGACTAGCTCAAGAGGCAAGCTAGCTGATCCTTCCTTCTCTGGAAAGTTAGTTCTGGTTTGCTTTCCAAACTGACAAGATTTGCATATGGTGTTGTCTGGAATTTTGATATCTGGAAGATCGCGAACTGCCTGATATTTGCATGCTTTCCTTATTTGTGAGAAGCTTAGATGTCCCAACCTTCGATGCCATAACCAGTGCTCTTCATCCTTGCTAAGATAGCATTGTTGTTGTCCTTCTTCAAATATGTACAGATTATTTGGAGTTCTTTTGCCTTTGAGAACTGTTTTACCTGTATCAAGATCACGAACAAGACATCCATTCGATCTGAAAATAACCTCGGTTTTTTGATCACACATCTGGCTGACACTTAGTAGATTATGCTTCAATCCATCAACATACAAAACATTTCCAGCCTTGACCTTTTCTTTCAAAGGAGCAATACCTTTTCCTTTTATAGTTGCAGGAGTATCATTTCCAAAAGAAACTTTCTTTCCCTTTTCTAAAGTAGAATAAGATTCAAGTTTTTCTTTATCACCTGTCATATGTTTCGAACATCCACTGTCAATGTACCATAGATTTTCCTGTCCTTCTGCATAAAATGCTATCCCACATCTTTCTGTTTGAGGTTCCTTTATTCTCCATGTTTTGGTGCTCGTGGCTTGTTCCTTTTTCTCCTGAAACCTGCTCCTGCATTCAGAGTCTTTATGACCAAAATTATTGCAAATAGAACATTCAACTTCATTTTCAAGAACCGAAAAGTTGTTATAGGTCCTTTTTGTAATCCCTGTCATACTTCTTTGTTTTTGAGCTTCCCTAGTCATGATTGTTTTATATGCAACACATTGAGCTGCTTTGTGACCAAAGTTATGGCAAGAAAAGCATTGTCCATTGAAGAAGCTTCTGCGGTTATTGAATCTACCAGCCAACTGATTGTAATTTCTATTTTCATCTATTCTTGAGCCAAACTGAGAAGATTTTACCTGTGGTTGGTTGTAGCTTTTGTTCACCCTTAAGAAGGATTGTCCCTGATAGTTTCTGTTTGTAATTCGTCCCTGCTTTACCTGATTATCTTCATTGTTCTTCTGCTCATTTCTTCTTGCTGCATCAAGATAACTTTTTGAGGTGGATGCTTGAGAGGTTTCTCCATTATAGCCCAAACCTGTCTTGTTTAGAGGAGACCGCTGCACATTGATAATCTCATCCAAAGTTTCAGATCCTTTGACAAACTTAAGATTAATAGCTTTTGTTTTCTCAATTTCTTTTCTGAGACCAACAATTTCACCTTCTAGTTTTTCAAGATGTTTTTCCTTTTCATCAATTTGAAATTGCAAAGTATCAATGATCACATTCTTTTCTTCTATGCATCTCTTGAGTCTAGTAATTTCATTATAGAGATTATCCACATCTACAGCATCCTCATAATCATCATCTTCAAATGCCATTAACAGCTTATATTTATTACCTTGTTCATCTTCATCACTGTTTGATAAGCCATCACTATCTTCATGGGTGTAGTAGCTTTTCTTATTTGCACTTTGTTTCTTGTTCCATCTAGCAGGTTCTTTTCCTTTATCCTTATAAGGACATTTTGCAGCATAATGACCTACTCTTCCACAAGCAAAGCATTTGAAAGGTAGCTTACCTCTGAACCTTCCAGAACCCCTTTGAAGATTTCTGACAAAATTTGATTCTTCTTCCTCTTCTTCTGGAACATGGCTTGCTTCATAGTAATCTTCTTTTCCTGATGCCTTAAAAGCAGCTTCCCTTCTGTCTGATGGACCTCCCTTTCTCATTTCATAAGCAGTTAGAATTCCATGTAGCTGAGACATAGTGAGAACACGGAGATTTTCTTTTTCTTCTATTGCAGATACTTTAGATTCAAACTTGGGGGATAATGATCTTAGAATCTTTTGAACTACTATAGTCTCTTTTATTTCTTCACCCAAATTTTTCATACAATTAACAATCTCATCTACCCGAAGAAAATAATTAGCCACACTTTCATCATTATACATCTTGAGAGTCTCATATTGAATCCTGAGAGTTTGAAGTTTAGCTTGCTTTACCTGTTCATCTCCTTCATAGCTAGTGATCATTTTGTCCCATATCTCTTTTGCTGATTTGAAGTGCATGACCTTCATGAATTCTGTTTGGGATATACTTCCTAATAGAGTACTGACTGCTTTTGCATTTGTTTCATACTGCTTTTTCTCAGCTGGATCTGTAGGAGTAGCTGAAGGAAAAGCATAGCCTGTTTCTACAATGTTCCAAACTTCTGTACCAAGAGATTGAAGATATGCAGTAACTCTTACCTTCCAATAATTGAAATTTGTCCCATCAAAAATCGGTGGCCTGATTGATGCTTCTTTCTCGTAGTTGCTCATGATGAATGATCTTCCTTCAAGCGATCAAGCTTCTCTGAAGGACCTGCTCTGATACCAATTGTTGGAAATAATACTGAGAGGGGGGGTGAATCAGTATTATCAGATCAATCAAACTTTTTCAATGCTCAGAAACATATACGCTACTTCAGTTAAGTGAACCAGCGTGTACACGCTACTGTGACTAAATAAAACAGCGTATAAGAAGAAAACTCATAATTTAGTTAGCTTATTCTTCAGTTAAGTTCATCAGGACATTATTCATCACATTAACAGTAAACAGGTGCAGTATAACAGAACAGATCAAAAGCCACACACATGAACACCAAGATATAAGGTGGAAACCCAATGTGGGTGAAAACCACCTGCTGCAAGTTGTCTCTATCTTTCTTTAATATGAAACTTCAGTTTACAATCTTTTGTACTGGTGCAGCCTTATACCAGTACGCAGGCTACAACCTTCTCTCGTTCTCCAAACTTCCTTGGAAGGGAGCTCCAACCCCCTTTGCTCTTGTACTAGCCAAGATACTAGTACGTAGGTGCTGACCTACAATCTTCTTTCCTTCAGATACCACCTTTCATACATTTTCAGACTGGATATTCCTGAAGCACAACATTACAATCTGTAGACCCCAATTCATTCAACTTTCACAACATATCATTGAAGCATAAAACAACCAAACTTTGAATCACTGAACCACTGAACCCTGTCAATCACCAGTTACCAGAACACAGAGCAGACTACAGAACTCTGCAATAACAGTCAGACCCCACTGTAAACCCAAAATCAAGCTTCAAAAGATATACGCTACTTCAATGAGCAAAACCCGCGTATACACACGCTTTTACTGAAGCCAACCTGCGTACAGATATAAAAATAAACTTTCTCAATTTGCAGTTGTACCAGACATCAGTTAGACCCAGAACATAACAATGCGACAATATGCAGATCTAGAAATACGCATAATCAACCATATCATGATAGTGCATTTCAAACCATTAGATCCCGATCCATCCTTAGATCTAGTCTTCCATCAACCGATGTGATCTCTCCTTGGCTTAGATCAAGCAACCCAGAACCTGCATATCAGATCTCTTTCTCTCTTAGATATTCAAGCCTTGTCGAAAGATGAGATTGCCTAATGATCTTCTTCTCCTTATATAGCCTTAGGCCTTGCTCAATACCAAGAGCCAAAACCATAGTAACACAATACCATCAACTTCAAAACTAGGAATCGACACGCCCGTCGAGACACAATGGTCCGAAACCATAGGCACAACTTCCAAGGACTAACCGCCATGGACCAAAGGTACTTTTCCACATACACGCGCTTTTGATGAAGCCAACTAGCGTGTACACGCGACTTGGGCTTAACGAACCTGCGTATATGAACTTCCTTGGCATGCTGTACTAAGATCTGTCTTCTGATTAAGTTGCCATCACCTGTACCAACTGAGCACCTGTACCAACCTCTGAGTGAGTTGCCATCAAGGACAACACTTGAATCATAATGCCAACACGAGGCAATATAGATCGGAGTGCATAAGCCTGGAGAAGGAAGAAGAAATACCAAATCAGTGCAAGAGAACGAAGAGATAACTGGAAGATAACGATATGGAAAATCCCTCAGGATCCTTTGATCCTGAGGGATCGCTAGCTTAATAATATCTGTATCATTGATATCTCCACCTAGCCGCTATAAAAAGGAACAACATTGCTAGCCCAAGGGGGTTATTATTGTTTTATAGAATTTACTGTTGTAAACCAAACTTTGATCATCGACTCTCTTGAAAGAGTGATTATTGTAACTCTATTTTCATGATTAATACATAAACTTTGTTACTGTTCCATCTTTGATTCTGGAGTAACCGCAACAGTGCGTCCTTGGAGGCTAAGGGCTCGGCCCTAGTGGATCACTTGCTTTCTATACCATTATTTTCCAATTCCAAGTCATGTGTGGCTTGATTTCTTTTACTTACTTCATTCAGTAATCTACTATTCCTTGTCATTTTGTGTACTGGCTCTGTTATATCTCATTCATATTTGAATAGTAAAGTTATCTTTTGTAACTGGAATGTTATGCTATTCATTTTAACATTGTATCGCATTGTTGTTCCCTTACAGATTAGCATTACTGTGTAACATTGTTGTTCCTTTACTATGTAACATTATTGTTCGTTTACAGATTAACGGTACTGTGAATTTACAGATCGGTAATATTGTCTAATTAGCTACGGTTTACCTCTAAGTGTAATTGTTGTTCATTTGGAGTGTCGTTCCATGGTAATCACACTTGTTGTTTCTTCATAACTGTGATTAATATTTGTTATGCCAAAACCCAGATTACTGCTTCCATCAGTATAGATGCGTTGTGTGTTAACATTCGATTCAATTTGTTGTGCATTTACATTTGATTCAAGTTGCTATTCAATATTTCGTAACTTACTTTAGATTGTTGTTCCATTTTCGTTTTCCTGTTCAAAAATCAATTCTGAGTTAAAGATTGCTGCTTAAATTCCTTTAGATTACTGTTGCTGCTTAATTGATTTCTATAAGTTAAAGCTTTGTTGTTCAATCTTTTCAAGTAGATTAGTTGTTGTTCCCTTTCCTGTTAATTGAATCATCATTTCGAGTAATTGCCTTTGTGTGAATAGAATGATTTGCAACTATAGTGAACATTGACTATTGTTTTCTCGTTCCCAGATTGGAGATCTTCTCTTTGATTGCTTTTCAATTGCATTAGTTTACAAAGGGAAGAGTTACCATTATTGCACCCTTGATTGATGAAGTACTGTAGTTTCTTAAGTGAATGACTTAGTTCCAAAGCATTTCAATTTCTTGCCATTACATTTAGGGTTTGTTTCGAACATTTATTTACTCTTGTAAAAGCACTATACTACTAGCATTACCCTTGAGAATTGAAGGCATCGGCATAAGTGATCATAGCAGAAGTAGGGGTGGGTTTCACTTCATATGGAATTCTGCTGTACATATGGTTGAATCTCTTGTTGAAGTCAGACAACATCTCACCATTCTCCCTCTGCAAGTTCCCAAACTCAATATAATAAAAGAGTAGATCTTTATTATCCCCCCAATGCTTTAAAAACACATCATCTAAGGCCTTAATGTCTGCAATAAACCTAGGGGGTAATTCTCTAAACCATTTTCTAGCCTTCCCATATAGGCTTTGGACAAAAACCCTCATTCACACATCCTCTTCATTGATATCCAGGTTATCAACATAGCTATAAAAGGACTCTAGATGCTATTCAGCTGTTACTCCTTCTGTACCAGTAAACTTAGGCATATATTCTTGATAATCTCCTACAAGCATGGCATTTAAAGGAACAGGCAAGACCAAGGGTCCATATCTAGCATCAACGATTCTTTATATCTTCGTAGGAGCTAGCTCGCCTGCCATGACTGAGGTAGGTGAAAGGATACTGGTAGACTGAGTGGTATGGATCAATGAAAAGGATAACAGAGACAGAGGAATATGATGGACATCATGGGTGCTTACTTTGGAATGAACACCAAAAGGGAAATGAATGAACAGGAGCTTTATGAATCTCTGAAGGTAATTTCTTCACTAGTAGAGATACATGGGATTTTTTAGGCTTACCTAATCCTGATGCTCCTTTCTGTGATTTTTTCTTCTGCTTAACAATCTTTTCAGGGTCAGGCACTGGAACAGCTGGTGATTTCTGAGGATTTCTTCGAGTGTGCCTCACAAAATAAGCCAGGACTGTAACGTGGAGTCACCAAAGGTTGGTCTTCCTCCAGTGGAGTCGCCAGATAGATGATTACAACCAGAAATGTGCCCAGATTTTGTCTATAATCAAAATCTGGAAATGTGTCGTTCTCCTAGGGAAGCTAAGCTTCAATCTCCTCTCCCCGACAATGGCACCAATTAAAGTTATCACCCCAAGAAACTCTCGTAGGTTGTATCTTGGAGATGCTCGAGAACATTACAAACTCAACAAAATGTTGGAAATGGATGAATGGAAGGAATGATGCATATTCAAGCCAAATAACCACTTCTACTATGCTTAACTCTAGACATGGGTGAACACCCCCAGACTACAAGGCTTTAGACCACCAATTACTCACAATTTGAGGATTAAGTGAATGTGGAGAATACTGACCACACCAGCAGATGCACAAGACCATGTGATGGTTGGCTGCAACTAGTAAAGAGGTCTGCAAATCTATTTTTTAATACACAGACATGATGACAACTCTCTGGAATTAAGATAACAGAAACCTGCATAACATATTCAATGATACATACTAGATTCCAACACAGAGGTGGGATGACATCCCCTCAAATGCTAAATATCAAGAGCACATGAAAAATGCATACAAGCACGGCCTAGAATAGAAGTGGAAAGTGAGCAATTAATAGAAAAATAAGGTTGTATTAGCTGAAAATGAAGACCAGACGCTGCAAGTATCACAGTAGTTACAGTCTCCAGAAGTTGAAACTTACATCAAAACGACAACCATCAACCTCGATTACATCTATCTTCTGGGTATATATAGAGTTTTTTTACAAAGATATTCTTCTATACTATGCGTGGAGGGGTCATAATGGACCACCAACCACCTTAACTCTCTGATAGAGTCTCTGCTACAATCTGCCTGTTTCAATGAACAAAATTTGCCTTTTGAGATACTCTGCTGTCCTTTTCGAGTAGGTAGAGTGTTGACTGCAAGAAACTCCATAACTGATAAATTCCTTTAACTGCTCGAGGTTTGTACTTTCCTTCCTCGGCCATGCTGCTTGTTAAATGTGGTTGTTGAGGATCTAATGTGCATAGTGCTGGTGGATGATCGCCTTCGACCTTCGGTAGCACGGAACAGTCAAGGGTGGCACGGAAAATATAGCGGAGGCATGGGCACGACGGGAACCAGTATCAGCCGTTGGATCCAGCAGACGAACGACGGAGATCGATTTGCAGAGGGTATCGGGAGATATGAGAGCGGGCAGATCACGGGCGAGAGGAGAAGGGCGGTAAGAGGTATGCATCGCACCGCTTACAGGGTCAGGAGGAAATCGTACAACGGGCATGCAATGCAATAGAACTGCGATGCATGGCGGATGCAACAGGCGGGAAACCACTTTCCCCACACTTTAACGCATGGGCAGTTCGCGGGGTAAGGAGGAGCGACTACTGTCGGATTGCGGTGACAAACGATCGGATGGTGGGGAAATAAACTGGGTTTAACAAGTGGGGAAAGCAGCGGAGACCGTCGAATCATGATGTGATGATCGAATGGTGTAGGTTTAATCGCATGGGTTTCCGGCTCTTATGACAGGGAAACTGCGAATATGAGGATTAGGTGAAGGCGTGCAAATACATGGTTTGAAGCTTAGTGCCTAGGGGTTAAAAGATCTTGGATTTTCACATAGTTATAGAGGTGAAATGGAGGAAAAACATGCAGCGGGGCTAAGAGAGTATGAAGAAGCTGAAGGAGAGGAATGTAAATGATTGCTGCAAGCTCCTCTTCTGCATAAACACATGGCCGAGCTGAAAATTGGTTGTCCAAATGCTGAAGTTTTTAGCAGAACTAATAGTACCTAAAAAGATAAGATTACAAGATTTATCATAGTCTTGAAAGAAACTCATGTGTGATGATTTGTTGCACACAATGACAAGATGGAAAGTTCGCAGACATGCAAACATTTGATCCAAATTAGGTTCATGATGGATGCAGAAGATACTGAATCAATGTATAATGGCTTTATTTTCCTTACCAATCACCTTAAAGGTTGCATTGTAGCATGGAATAAGAAGAAGATACCATAGGAATAATGGGTACATCTATTGGATACTATCAGCAATAATTGGTATACTAAATTGGAGGTGGATAGAGGAATAGTCGACAGGGGAGAGATGACTCGAAATTTTAAGGTAACCTTCAATTCTGAATCAAAGGATCCTTAATTTTATATAACTTTGCAGAATGTCAAAAAGAAAAATTTTGCGCTAGAAATCCAAACTATGCAGAAGCCAGTCCTTGTGCTTCATGAACAAACATTCTCATACCATTAAACAATTCGTGGAATTTTACAATGTCACTAAAATATTTGAACACTAGGATGACCTACGAACTGAAGGAGAGCACATAGTAGTAGGTGAAGAGTTGGAGCTTGCAGATTATGCAAGGTATATTGAGACACACAAAGTGAATATTGGGACCAAACATAATTCAAAGCTCAAAATTATTGGGGACTATTGGGATGAGTAGATAGTGCAAAAGGTTGTCGATTTATTGCATTAATACTAGGACCTCTTCCCAACCTAATTTTTAGAGATGAAGGGGATTGTTGGGGAACTATAAGAGATGAAAATACCCTTGAAACTAGGAAGGAAGCCATTCAAACAAAAACCCTATATAATGGACCCTATTTGTAAGAAGAAAGTGAAAAAATAGCTATAGAGGATGTTGGAAGCTATAATCATTGAACCAATAGAAGAATAACAATAGATAAACCCAATGGTAGTGCGGGACAAGAAGACAAAAGAAACTAGAATCTATGTGGATTTGAGGAAGCTTATTGATGCTTGTGTACATGACCCATTTCCCACCCCATTTATAGATTAGTTGTTGAATAATGTAGGAGGACATGAGTCTTATTTATTTATTGATGGATTATTGGGCTATCATCATATTAATGTTGTACCAGAAGATAGATATAAGACTACCTCTGTGATGAAATGGGGATCCTTCTAGTATACTATCATGCCCTGTGGTCTAAAGAAAAAACCAACACTATTCTTCAAAGTTGTGGTTGCAACATTTAAGTATTTCATCCACAAGTTACTTGAGGTATATTTAGATGACTAGATAGTATTTCGTCCTTTAAAAATGCATATTGAAATTTTGTACTTAATTTTAGATAGGTTTAGATAGCTATAAATTTCATTAAATTTGAATAAATGAATATTTTCATCATCATTCAGTATTATGTTAGGTCGTGTAGTATGTGAGCAAGTTCTATCAGTTGATCCTTAAAAAATTGTTGTCGTAAGTGTTGGAAATAACACTGAGATGGGGGGGGGGGGTTGAATCAATATTAGCAAATCACTAACTTTTTCATTTCCATAATCAAATTCATATACGCTACTTCAACTATGTTTAATGCAACTAGTGTATATCCAGTAAACTTATGATTCAGTTAATCCATTATATGTTGATATTTAATCAGTGCATCAGAACTTCATTAACCATATAAATAGTAAATAGGTGTAATGAAATAGAACATATCATCACACATAAGAAACACACATGAACACCATGATATAAGGTGTAAACACAATGCGGGACAAAAACCACCTGTTGCCATCTTCCTTTAATATAAGAAAAACCTATTTACAATCTTGTACTGGAACAGACTCATACTAGTACACAGGCACCCACCTGCAGAAGGCTACAACCTTCTCTCATTCTCCAGCTACTACTGGAAGGGAGCTACAACCCCCTGACTCTTGTACTAGCCGATATGTTTACTAGTACGTAGACGCCGACCTACAAAAGGCTACGACCTTCTCTCTTCCTCTAGGGACCATGTTTCATAAATTTTCATACTAGATACTCCTGAAGCACAACACAAAATCTGAAGGCCATGTTTCATCCATTTTCATACTGGACCCATCAACGACATTGAAGCACAAAATTAATCACCACTGCAATACACCCATCAACTACACCTGCATCATAAATCTCTAAATCACCCAATACTGAAACACTGAAACCCTGTCAACAAAACACAATCACCAGAACACAGAACAAACCACAGAATTATGCAACAATAACTAGATCCAACTACAACTTAAAATATCATACTTCATACTGTATATGCTACTATGATGAGCCGAACCAGCGTGTATACTCGGTTTTACCAAAGTGAACCCACGTACAGATCTGAAAATATAGTATACTCGCTTGTCATCCCACCTCTGTGTTGGAATCTAGTATGTATCATTGAATATGTTATGCAGGTTTCTGTTATCTTAATGCCAGAGAGCTGTCATCATGTCTGTGTATTAAGAAATAGATTTGCAGACCTCTTTACTAGTTGCAGCTGACCATCACATGGTATTGTGCATCTGCTGGTGTGGTCAATATTCTCCACATTCACTTAATCCTCAAACTGTGAGTAATTGGTGGTCTAAAGTCTTGTAGTCTAGGGGTGTTCACCCATGTCTAGAGTTAAGCATAGTAGAAGTGGTTATTTGGCTTGAATATGCATCATTCCTTCCATTCATCCATTTCCAACATTTTTTTGAGTTTGTAATGTTCCCGAGCATCTCTGAGATACAACCTAGGATAGTTTATTGGGGTGATAACATTAATTGGTGCTATTGCCGGGGAGAGGAGATTGAAGCTCAGCTTCCCCGGGAGAACGACGCATTTCCAGATTTTGATGATAGACAAAGTCTGGGCACATTTCTGGTTGTAATCATCTATTTGGCGACTCCACTGGAGGAAGAGCAACCTTTGGCAACTCGACGTTACAGTCCTGGCTCAGTTTGTGAGGCAAACTCGAAGAAATCCTCAGACATCACCAGCTATTCCAGTGCCTGACCCTAAAAATATTGTTAAGCAGAAGAAAAAATCACAGAAAGGAGCATCAGGATCAGGTAAGCCTAAAAAATCCCATGTATCTCTACTAGTGAAGAAATTACCTTCAGAGATTCATAAAGCTCCTGTTCATTCATTTCCCTTTCAGTGTTCAGTCCAAAGTAAGCACCCATGCTGTCCATCATATTCCTCTGTCTCTGTCATCCTTTTCATTGATCCATACCACTCAGTCTACCAGTATCCTTTCACCTACCTCAGTCATGGCAGGCCAACTAGCTCCTACGAAGATAGAAAGAATCGTTGATGCTAGATATGGACCCTTGGTCTTGCCTGTTCCTTTAAATGCCATGCTTGTAGGAGATTATCAAGAATATATGCCTAAGTTTACTGGTACAGAAGGAGTAACAACTGAAGAGCATCTAGAGTCCTTTTATAGCTATGCTGATAACCTAGATATCAATGAAGAGGATGTGTGGATGAGGGTTTTTGTCCAAAGCCTAGATGGGAAGGCTAGAAAATGGTTTAGAGAATTACCCCCTAGGTTTATTGTAGACATTAAGGCCTTAGATGATGTGTTTTTAAAGCATTGGGGGGATAATAAAGATCTACTCTTTTATTATACTGAGTTTGGGAACTTGTAGAGGAAGAATGGTGAGATGCTATCTGACTTCAACAAGAGATTCAACCATATGTACAGCCGAATTCCATATGAAGTGAAACCCACCCCTACTTCTGCTATGATCACTGATGCTAATGCCACCCCCCTCAAACCCCCCGGACAGGGGGGGCTGCCGCCCCCCCGTGACCCCCCCGCTGCACAATCGGTGCAACGAAGGTGGGGCTCCGCCCCCCCTCTAACCCCACGGTTCACTACGTGGGTTAGTCATGGAAAGAATATAACACAACCCAACAATCTCCCACTTGTTGTTTTCTTTCCACACGGGGCCACAGGAGAGCTTAGTCATTTTTCCAGCCCTGAAATGCCCATTGTTTCTCTACACCAAGGGAACTTCTCAAAGCTCATAGATTTTGTCAATGCATCTCCAGTATTCTTCAAAGTGTCCACCTTTAGCAGCAACACCTTTTTGTCTTCTATCATATCCCTCACAAAGTGATACTGAACATCAATGTGCTTTGTCTTTGAATGATAAGTAGGGTTCTTTGCCAAGAAAATTGCACTTTGGCTGTCACAGTCTATTCTTATAGCTCCATGTACTAACCCCATACTTGATCACAATCTCTGCAACCAAACTGCTTCCTTGCTTGCATGAGTGGCTGTCATGTATTTTTCCTCTGTAGTTGATAGTGCCACTACAGATTGTTTCTTACTCATCCAACTGATTTCACCTCCAAATAGGTTAAACACATACCCACTTGTAGATCTTCTCTGATCTAGATCTCCAGCCCAGTCTGCATCAACAAAGCCACGGATATCCAACACTCTGTCCAATCCTGGTCTTCCTTGGTAGCACAAACCATAATTACTAGTGCCATGCAAATACCTGAAATCCCCCTTCACTGTTGTCCAGTGCTCCTTCCCTAGTTTTGACATAAACCTGCTCAATACTCCCACTCCATGTGCAATGTCTGGTCTAGTACATACCATTGCATACATCAGGCTACCAACTGCACTCGCATATGGAACACGGGACATGTCCTCTTCCTCTTCTTGTGTCTTGGGACATTGTTCAGCAGATAACCTCACACCTATAGGAATAGGAACCTTCACTGGTTTACTATCCTGCATATTAAACCTCTGCAGTATTGTCTCGACATAATTCCTCTGGTTTAACTAGAGCTTCCTCTTTGCCCAATCTCTTTTAATTTTCATGCCCAAAATATAGTTTGCAAAACCAAGATCTTTCATGTTGAATTTGGAGGACAATTGGGTCTTCAAATCGTGTATAATTTCTTTGTCATTTCCAACCAGCAACATATCATCCACATACAAGACCAGATAAATAACACGGTCACCAATCAATTTAAAATACACACAGTGATCTGCTTTGCTTCTGGTGAAGCCAAGTCCCCATATAAATGTATCAAATTTCTGATACCACATCCTTGGTGACTGTTTTAACCCATACAAAGACTTCTTTAACTTGCATACCATTACTTTCTTACCCTTCACCGCAAAACCTTCAGGTTGCTTCATGTAGATTTCCTCTTCCAAATCCCCGTGAAGAAATGCTATCTTCACATCCATCTGTTCTACCTCAAAATCAAAAGTAGCAGCAACAGATAAAAGTAATCTAATAGAAGTTACCTTGGAAACAGGAGAAAAAATATCACCAAAATCAATTCCCGGCACTTGGGAATATCCTTTTGCTACCAACCGAGCTTTGTATTCCTCCACCTTCCCTTTTGCATTTGTCTTCTTTTTAAACACCCATTTGCTGCCAATGGGTTTCCTTCCAGCCGGCAACTCCACCAGATTCGAAGCGTCATTTTTGTGCAAAGATGCCATTTCATCAACCAAGGCCTCTTTCCAGAGTTTTCCATCCTCTGAATCTACTGCTTCCTTCACAGTTCTGGGATCATCATCAGTAACAGACAAAGCAAGATTTGAACAGAAAGCAGAAGGACTATACCTTTCTGGCTCCCTTCTTTCTCGAACTGATCTTCTCACAGCCGGAGTTTGTGGCTCTTCATCTTCTGATTCCTCCTCTGCTGCAGAGTCTGATTCTTCCTCCTTTAGCTCAAACTCTATCTTCTCAGGTTCCTTTGGTTGGACTTCATGTTTAATAACATCTTTTACCTCCCGGAACACCACATCTCGGCTGTAAACAACCTTCCGTGTGACTGGGTTCCAAAGCTTATAACCTTTTAAACCATCCTTATACCCAATAAAGATGCACTTTTCAGATTTACTATCCAACTTGGTTCGTTTCTCCTTTGGAACATGTTCATATGCATCACATCCAAATACCCTTAGATGTGAAAGAGAGGGTTTCTTACCAGTCCATACTTCTTGTGGAATCTTATCCTCCAACGCTGATGAAGGTGACCTATTGACCAAGTAACATGCAGTATCCACCGCCTCTGCCCAGAATTCCTATCCTAACCCAGCACCACTGAGCATGCTTCTTGCCCTTTCCATCAACGTCTTGTTCATTCTTTCTGCGACTCCATTTTGCTGAGGTGTATATGGAGTAGTCTTCTGCCGTGCTATAACACACTTCTTATAAAATTATTCAAATTCCTTGCTGCAAAACTCTCCACCATTATCTGTCCTCAGCACCTTTATCTTCTTCTCTGTTTGATTTTCCACCAGAGCCTTAAATTCTTTAAACCTATCAAAGACTTCAGATTTTTTCTTAAGGAAACATATCCATGTATTCCTTGAGAAGTCATCTATAAATGATACATAGTACATAGACTTACCCAGTGATGGAACTTTCACAGGTCCAAACACATCACTATGCACAAGCTCTAATATTTGTTTTTCCCTCTTAGCACCAGAGGGGAACTCACCCGATTCTGCTTCCCATATACACAATTTTCACAGAAATCAAAATCCAGAGAGCTATTGCTCATACCTTCTACCATACCTTTACCATGAAGTATTCGAAGGCCCTTCTCTCCAATATGTCCAAGCCTTTGATGCCACGGCATGGTATTCTCTCCAGAGACCGCTAGATTTTCAGCTCCACTTTCAGGAACCACAAAACTCTTGCACCCATCAACAACAGTGCTACCTTGCAGCTTGTATATAGTTCCAGTACGAACTCCCTGTATCAATACCAGTGCTCCCCGAACCATCTTGTAGGTATCCTTCTCGAACACTGTTTTTACACCTGCATCATCCAACTTGCTTACAGAAATTAGATTTCTGGCCAATGAAGGAATATGCAGAACACCCGGAAGTGTTCTAACCCTTCCACCTTGCAACTTCAACTTTACTTTCCGGCGATCAATGATTCTAGCCTTCGTATCATCTCCTAAGAAGACATCACCACCATCGTATTTCTGATACTCACAGAACCACTCTCTATGGGGAGTGAAGTGAAAGGATGCACCTGAGTCAATCAACCATGCCTCATGATCTACATGTGTACTTGAAGAAGCCAAGTACACATCCCCACCTTCATCTGAGGTGGTTTTCGCCTCTACAGAAGGAGCATCATCAGATTCCTTTCCTTTATTAGGATCTTTAGATTTACAGTCCCTTTTGAAGTGCCCTTCCTTTCCGCATTTCCAGCACACCACCTTTACAGGTTTTCCTGGAGATTTAGATCTCCCTCTAGATTTATATCTCCCACTCCATGACTTATTTTTGTTTCTATTCTGGGACCGTCCTCATACAGACAAGGCATCACCATTCTGGCTCTCCATATTTTTCCGTCTCATCTCCTCCGTCAGCAAGGTTGAGACTATTTCATCAAACTGCAAAGCAGTTGCATTGCTACCTATTGCAATAACCAGACTATCCCACGAATTTGGTAGAGAACACAACAAACTGATGCACTTATCTTCATCTGAAATTTTAATATCAACAAATGCTAACTGACTTACCACAATATTAAATGCGTTCAGATGCTCTGTCACTGAGTCTCCATCTTTCATCCTCAGGTTATACATCTTTTTCCGCAGGAACAGTTTATTTACCAGAGACTTTGATTGGTACAAAGTCCCTAACTTGTCCCACAAAGCCTTCGTCGTAGCTTCCCCTGATACATTCAACAATATTGAATCTGAGACACACAATCGTATTGTGCTCTTTGCCTTCCGATCCAACTTCTTCCATTCTTCATCGGTCACTCCCGTTGGTTTAGTACCTGGATCTACCGCGATCCACTGATCTTTATCCACCAACAGATCCTCCATCTTGAGTTTCCACAACTCAAAACTCTGACCATTGAACTTCTCGATCTCTATCTTTTTGCTACTCGCCATCTTCTTTCACCACCAGAATCGATGCCGCAGATCTCCCACTGAATAGGGTCTACCACTGGCCCGAGCGAAACCCCTCAGCAACAAAGGCGTCCCCTTGAAGCCAAAACAACTTTGATACCAAATGTAGGTTTTAACCCTGTACAAAAATTACCTGCATACGAATTCTAAAACACATAAAATAAAAAATGCGAGAGAATAACACATAAAACACATATACACAGAGATTTCCCCCTGGATCCCAAAAACTGGGACTACCAGCTTGATTTTTCATTATCTTCCTTTCAATGTTACAATACTATTTATACATGCCGAAGCACCAATACCATGGACCGAAAACCATCACGTCCAAAACCATGGACCGAAAACCATAGGTAGGTTCGCCCAACCTAATATAGGGTCCAATTTTTTTTCCCGGGGCATTGCCCTGGACCCCGTAGAGGGGGGCTACCTACCCCCCTCAAAGCCCCCGGATAGGGGGGGCTGCCGCCCCCCCCCGTGACGCCCCCGCTACGCAATCGACGCAACGAAGGGGGGGCTCCGGCCCCCCTCTAACCCCCCAGTTCACTACATGGGTTAGTCGTGGACAGAATATAACACAACCCAATAGATATTTTCATGATTTACTTGCCTAGGGATGTATCCTTTTTCATCAACCACTACATCAATGCTGTCAACAATTCTTCCAAGTCTTTTATTGTAACACTTATATGCTTTGCTGTGGGGAGAATAACCAAGGAGAATGCCTTCATCTGCTCTAGGTTCAAGTTTTCCAAGCTGTTCATCAGTATTCTTAATATAGCATTTGCTCCCAAAAATTTTGAAATGCTTTACCGAAGGAGTCTCATCATACCAGAGCTCATGTGGAGTTTGAGTGTTGTTCACTTGGACATTTGTTTTGTTGAGAATAACAACCGCAACAAATGCAGCTTCACCCTAGAAGGTTGTGGGAGTTCCAGACTCATCAAGCATAGCACGAGCCATTTGTTGAACCGTTCTGTTCATCCTTTCCACCACTCCATTTTGCTAAGTCCTAGCTGTAGAAAATTCCCTTCTTATTCCATGTTCTTCACAGAAATCGAAAAATTCGTTTGAGGTGAAATCCCCACCTTTGTCAGACCTGAGGCACTTAATTTTATGATCTGATTCATTTTCAGCCAAGGCTTTGAAAGATTTGAATTTTTCTAATGCTTCATCCTTGTGTTTCATAAGTCCCAACCAAACCATCCTGGAGAAGTCGTCAATGGATAATATAAAGTATTCTTCTCCTCGAGGTGACCTTGTCCTAAATGGACCACATACATCTATATGGACTAGCTCAAGAGGCCTGCTAGCTAATCCTTCCTTCTCAGAGAAGTTAGTTCTGGTTTGCTTACCAAACTGACATGATTTGCATATTGTGTTGTCTGGAATTTTGATATCTGGAAGACCACGAACTACCTGGTATTTGCATGCTTTCCTTATTTGTGAAAAGCTTAGATGCCCTAACCTCCGGTGCCATAACCAGTGTTCATCATCCTTGCTCAAATAGCATTGTTGTTGTCCTTCTTCAAATATGTATAAATTATTTGGAGTTCTTCTACCTTTTATCACTGTTTTTCCTATATCAAGATCACGAACACTACATCCATTTGATCAAAATATTACCTTGGTTCCTTGATTGCACATCTGACTGACACTTAGAAGATTATGCTTCAAGCCATCAACATACAAAACATTTCCAGCTTTGACCTTTTCTTTCAACTGAGTAGTGCCTTTTCCTTTTATGGCTGCAGGGGTATCATTTCCAAAAGAAACTTTCTTTCCCTTTTCTAAAGCAGTATATGATTCAAGTTTTTCTTTATCACCTATCATATGCTTCGAACATCCACTGTCAATGTACCATAGATTTTCCTGTCCTTCTCCATAAAAAGCTATCCCACATCTTTCTGGTTGTGGTTCCTTTATTCTCCATATTCTGGTGCTTAAGGTTTGTTCCTTTGTCTGCCGAAACCTTCTCTTGCATTCAGAATCTTCATGACCAAATTTATTACAAATAGAACATTCAATTTCATTTTCAAGTGCCGAAAAGTTGTTATTTGTTATAGGTCCTTTTCGTAATTCCAGTCATACTTCTTTGTTTTGAGCTTCTCTAGTCATGATTTTCTTATAGGCAACACATTGAGCTACATTGTGACCAAATTTATGGCAAGAGAAACATTGGCCATTGAAAAAAACTTCTGCGATTATCAAATATACCAGCCAAATGATTGTAATTTCTATTGTCATCCACTCTTGAATCAAATTGAGAAGTTTTTACCTGTGGTTGGTTGTAGCTTCTGTTCACCCTTAAGATGGATTTCCCCTGGTTTACCTGGTAGTCTTTGTTTGTTCTTGATGTAATTCGTCCTTGTTTTACCTGGTGATCTCCATTGGGCTTTTGCTCATTCATCCTTGCTGCATCAAGATAACTCTTTGAGGTGGATGCTTGAGATGTTTCTCCATTATAACCCAGACTTGTCTTGATTAGTGGAGAACATTGTACATTGATAATCTCATCCAGAGTTTCAGATCCTTTAACAAATTTAAGATTAAGAACCTTTGTTTTCTCAATTTCTTTTCTAAGGCCAACAATTTCACATTCTAACTTCTCAAGAAAATTTTCTTTTTCATCAAGTTGAAATTGCAGAGTATCAATGATCACATTCTTTTCTTCTAAACATGTGTTGAGTCTAGAAATCTCTTCATAAAAGATATCCACATCTATAGCATCCATGTAATCATCATCTTCAAAAGCCATTAAAAGTTTATAGTCATTACCTCGTTCATCTTCATCACTATTTGATAGCCCATCACTCTCTTAATGAGTGTAGTAGCTTTTCTCATTTGCATTCTGTTTCTTGTTCCATCTAACAGGTTCCTTTCCCTTGTCAATCTTATCCTTATGAGGACATTTGGCAGCGTAATGACCTACTCTTCCACAAGCAAATCATTTGAAAGGTAACTTACCTGTGAACCGTCCAGTACCCTGTTGAAGATTTCTGACAAAATTTGATTCTTCTTCTTCTTCTGACACATGTCCTGACTCATAGTACTCTCCTTTGCCTAAAGCCTTGAAGGTAGCTTCTCTCCTATCTGATGGACCTCCTTTCCTCATTTCATAAGAAGTTAGAATTCCCTGCAGCTGTGACATTTTAAGATTTTGTAGATTCTCCTTTTCTTCTATTGCAAAAACTTTAGATTCAAACCTAGGGGACAAAGATCTTAGAACTTTTTCAACCACAACAACCTCTTTTATTTCTTCACCCAAATTTTTCATACAATTAACAATCTCATCTACACGAAGAAAATAGTTAGCCACACTTTCATCATTATACATCCTGAGATTTTCATACTGAATCATGAGGGTTTGAAGTTTTGCTCTTTTTACCTGATCATCTCCTTCATAGCTCAGAACAATCTTGTCCCATATCTCTTTTGCGGATTTAAACTGCATTACCCTGACAAATTCTAATTGAGATAGGCAACATAATAGAGTATTTGTCGCGTTTGCATTTGTTTCAGATTTCTTATTCTCAACCGGATCTGTAGGAGTTGCTTATGGAAAAGTATACCCTGTATCTATGATATCCCAGACTTCTGTACCAAGAGATTGAAGATAGGAAGTAACTCTTACCTTCCAATAAACGAAGTTTGTCCCATCAAAAATCGGTGGCCTGATTGATGCTTCCCTCTCGTAGTTGCTCATGATAAAAGATCTTCCTTCAAGCGATCAAGCTTCTTCTGAAGGACCTGCTCTGATACCAATTGTTGAACATAATACTGAGAGGGGGGGTGAATCAATATTATCAAGTCAAATAATTACTTTTTCAACTTTAGATCATGTACGCTACTTCAGTTAATAAAAACCGCGTATATACGCAACTACAGATAAAGAAACCCGCGTATATAAAGCAGACTTATTATTTGATTTAACTTTCAGATGTCAGCCATTAATCTGTGAATCAGAAGCAGATAAAAAGTACCAGAAACAGTGAAACAGAGTAGAAGACAGTCACACACAAGAACACAAGATATAAGGAGGAAACCCAATGTGGGTGAAAACCCCCTGGTGCAATTTGTCTCTATCTTCTTTTTAACAAGAAACTTCTCTTTATAATGTTTTGCACTGGTGCAGTCTTTACCAGTACGCAAGATGCAACCTGCAGAGAGCTACAACTCTATCTTGTTCTCTAGCTTTCCTGGAAGGGAGCTCCAACCCCCTTAGTTCTAGTACTAGCCTTGAGATACTAGTACGCAGGCTCCTACCTATAGAAGGCTGCAACCTTCTCTTTGCTTTCAGGGACCTCGTTTCATGAATTTTTAGACTGGATCCACAGATATCATCAATCAAACATCAAGAATTTTTGCATCAACCAAACTCCTTTTCACCAATCAACAACTGAATCAAATAAACAATTCTCTGACCGATGTACCCAAAACACAGTAACTGTAACCAAACACCAATTCTGAACCCAGAACACTCCAGCACTAAAACAGAAGCAACTAGAACATAAATCAAGATATGTATGCTACTTCACTATTCAGAAACCTGCGTGTATATGCTTTTGTACCACAACCAACATGCATATACGCTTTTTTTACTTACATAAAAAGCGTGTATACGCACCTGCACTTCACTGAACCTGCGTACAGATCTATAAAGGATAATTCATTCTTTTAAACATTCAGTCATTAGTTAACCCAGATTATCAGATTTATAGATCAAGTGTGTGCCACATATAACAGATCAAAATCATACAGAGATACCAATGTTCAAGCCTTGAGATTTTGATCCATCAATAGACCTTATCCTTCTTGTGCTCAGGTTCCTCCTTCCTTTAGATCCAGATCTGCACCATAATCCAATCACCAGTATTCCAGATCTAGCACAATATCAGATATTCAATCATTGAGATAGTGTCCTTACCTAATGATCTCCTCCCTCTTTTATAGTGCTAGGCCTTTCTCAATACCAAGGTCCAAAACCATAACAAAACAATACCAAGGGCCCAATACATGGGATCAACACACTTGACGAGATACCATGGTCCAAAACTATAGGTTCAAATACCAAGGACTAACTACCACGGACCAAAAATAAGTTTTCCACCATGTACGCACTTTTCTGTGCATTAAAGTGCGTGTATACGCATACGCGACATTTAAACGTCTAACCCGCGTGTATACGTGTCTTCGGCAAGGTGAACCTGCGTATATAAGATTTCCTTCATTTTGAGAGCCTGAACTGAAATCTGTCACCAAAGTGAGTTGCCATCAAGGACAACACCTGTACCATAGCGCCACACTTGTGCCATAATGCCAACATTGGGGAGGCCAGAAAGGAAAATGTAAAGGAATTTGGTGAAAACCAGAGTAGGCGATTCCTCTTTCTCTCTCCTCCAGGCATGACACATGGAGGCATCTAGTTGGGTCCGACAAGGACAGATGGCAGTCACAGATGAACTCTGATGTGGACAAGTGGTAGGATTTGATTGGTTCTGATAAGGGACACATGCCTTCTGATGTCAGCATGACATGGTGGTATCGAAGGACACGTGATAAGAATTTTCGACTATTTTGGGTGGCCTAATGGGCCATATCTCGGTGATACATGTCAGCACTCAGGGAATGCCATGTGGCAGGTGATGACATCACATTGACGATCGACGGTCGAAGTTTGAAATGGTTGGCACATTGGCCAACTTGTTGAATCATTGATTAGAGGGCTCTGGTTAGAAGGCTAGCACATGGTCATGAAGTCTTAAGGAACCAAAGGAAAGGAAAATGTAAAGGAATTTGGTGAAAACCAGAGTAGGCGATTCCTCTTTCTCTCTCCTCCAGGCATGACACATGGAGGCATCTAGTTGGGTCCGACAAGGACAGATGGCAGTCACAGATGAACTCTGATGTGGACAAGTGGTAGGATTTGATTGGTTCTGATAAGGGACACATGCCTTCTGATGTCAGCATGACATGGTGGTATCGAAGGACACGTGATAAGAATTTTCGACTATTTTGGGTGGCCTAATGGGCCATATCTCGGTGATACATGTCAGCACTCAGGGAATGCCATGTGGCAGGTGATGACATCACATTGACGATCGACGGTCGAAGTTTGAAATGGTTGGCACATTGGCCAACTTGTTGAATCATTGATTAGAGGGCTCTGGTTAGAAGGCTAGCACATGGTCATGAAGTCTTAAGGAACCAAAGGAAAAGGCTGAGCAGAGGAGCCTATTGGCGATTCGCGATTGGCAGTTTGTTGTTATTGGCGTATAGGCAAGAAGTGGAAATCCTCAATAAGAGAGCTCTCATAGTGTTAAGAACTTGGTTGTGGAATAAATACAAAACCAATGGCGCAATGCTTAACAAAGGAAAATAGTTTCCCACACAAAATTAAAGGACTTAGTGCCTCAGGTCATGGAAGTCGATGAGCACCATTGCTCCTATGAAGAGAAATTTGAAAAGGGGCTCGAACAGAGGGGCATATCGGTAATCAGTGATCGAAGGTTTGTGGTTTCTGGAATATGGGAAACATGTGAAAAACGTCAATAAGTGGGGCTCCAATGTGATATATCCATGGTTAAGAGGAAACACAAAAAACCAAGGGTATAGTGTATAACAAAGGAAGTATAATGCCCGACGGGAGTCTTAAAGTCTTAGCACCTTAAGGCTAAGCCCCCGGTCACAACACTTGGTCTTATGGTTGACATATATTAGGGAGCTAAAGCAGAACGAGATTGAATATCAGAGATCAACAATAGGAAATGTGAAACATTGTGCCACTATGGTGCTGCAGTGAAAAGCTCTGATATCTCACTACAGAGGTGTATTGATGGCGTGTGGGTTAGCAACTGTAGGAGTGAATGCGGAATAGAGGTTTGGTCACAGGATGAATGGAAACTATCATGGATCAGTCAAAGATCTCTAAGAACAAGGCAAAATGGACAATGTTCCATAGAATGTCCATGCCTGAAGTACAAAGAAGCCATGCTAAAGTGTTGTGAAGCTATGTGAGATTTGAATAGGCATGGAGAGTCTCAGTGATGGGAAAGTTGCAGACATAGAGGATTGTGCCTATCTTGAGTAAGTAGGTAGAATAATAATTAATTCTTAGTATGGAGAAGGAAATAAGGACAATCACGTGCCCATTCTCTAGTGAATGCAGTTGCAAAAACCAAGTCTGATGTAGATAGCAGAGTGTAGGGCCATGTCAAGATACAACTTGCAGTGTGGAAATAAAATAGAGTGACAACATCGATTAGGGAGTAAATGGAGGAACAAAACCCAGGAGCGTGATTGAGGAAGTGGGGGAAAGCAACATAGTGGCTAGAGATCCTAAGAGAAGAAAGATCTGAGTAAGTGCACTACTGAGAGAGGCTATGTAAGAGGCAGCTATGTGTGTAAAGGCCGAGTGTGCCTAAGAAAAAGAAAAGAGAAGACCTCGAGAAAATCACTTTATTTGTGAGGCTAAAGTGACTATGTGTTATGTGTGTAAAGGTCGATAGTTTCCTTTGATGTGTGTGTTAGGTGGAGATTTTCCTGTGAGTTGTGAGACAAGGCTAAAGTGCCTGTGCTCTATGTTAAAGGTGGAAGTTTCCTGAGATTTGTGAATAAGGCTGTGTGTGTGCCTTAGGGAAAAAATGTTTGAGAGCTGAGCCTGTGCTGTGTGAAGAAAGGTTGAGAGTAGACTATGTGTTGTGGAGAGTAGAGAGGTCAACAGCTGAGTGATTGTTGATGATAAGTAGATCAGAGAGCTGCTAAAGGTTGTTGCAGAGAGATACAAAGTGAAGTAGAGTTAGATAGGATCAAAACTAAGATCAAGGAGAGTTTCTGCCAAATTATAGTGAACATTCAACTCCCATTTTGACTGTGGGTTTGCGCCTACATACATGAATTTGGTGCTTCCATCTTTGGTGGAGCTTAAGAAGGCCTAGGGGTTACTGCCTCCTGCAATTTGGTACTTGCATAAATCCAAGGATTTGTAAGTTGGTGCTTGCAAAAACTCCTTAAGGTCGGTGCCTCACATGGTGCTTCTGGTAAGATGGATAGGTGTCTACAAATAGAGGGAGTTGGTGCTTCCTACTAGTCGGTTCTAGCAAACAATCAAAGGGAGTTGGTGCTTTCTGTGAGTGGTTGATCACAAAATAGATTGATGTAATAGAGTAGGTGCTTCTATTTAGATCAATAAGAAAAACAAGCTTTGTGGTTTTTTCCCGAAAGGGTTTCCATGTGAAAACCTTGTGTCTAATGTGTATGATGCTTATGGTTGATAATAATGCTTGTGTGTTGAGTTTATTCTGCTACCATATTATATATTGCTGCTGGTTATATGGTTGGATGCCAAGTTTAAATAACAAAAGTAAACTAGCATAAAGAAGTAAAAATTAGCCTTAATACAGATTCACCCCCCCTTTCAGTATTATCATTGTTTCCATTAATTCGTACCAGAGCCATGTTGCTTCAGAAATAACTTAATCTCTAGAAGGTAGATCAAAGGGAAAAAATGGGTAATGAAGTTTGGCTAGCAGCAGAAGAAGTCCCATTCTTAGATAGATCATGCCATGAGCTCTCGTATGAATTCTGGAAGGTTAGAATGGAAGCCTAATTGATGTCCCTAGATGGTGATATATGTCTCTCCATATTAAATGGAGAAAAGAATGAAAAATTCAAGGAGGTCATCCTGAAAGGGCTATCTAAGTTAGATGCTGATAAAGTAAGGCATTGTGAGTCAACAAAAGAAGTGTTGAATAGACTGCAATGTCTGTATGGTGGAGATAGCCATGTGGCTCAAGAAAAGGCTGAGGAGCCCTGTTTTTTTGGCAATGAACTAGAACATGGTGAAGTTGCTGCTCACCACATTCCTGCTGATGAGGAATATGTATCAGAAGAGAGACCATGCTTCTCAAAATCTAGCACCTCTTGTGGTGAAGAAAAGGATCTAGATGAAGGGATATTTTCTATAAATAGGCTGACCTCAGATATAAAGGCATTCAAGGACCTATTAGAGGTAGTTCGCAAGAAATATGAGAAAATGAAAGTTTACGAGCTTCATAATGAGAAGTTGAGAAAAAAATAGTTGAGCTAATTTCTCAACAAGAAGAGGCTAGCAGACTGACAGGGATATTAACCCATCAGTTGAGAGAAAAGGAAGCTTGTTGTGGGAGGCTGAAAAATGAGGTAGTCTCATTCCAACATGACTTAGAGAAGTGAAATAAAGAGGTCAATGTTAGAGGCTTGAGGGTTCCAACAACAACAAAAGAAAGGTCATTGGATAACAACAACAACAACAAGAGAATAAAAGGCAACAATATAAGATTAAAGAGCAGTAGCCAGTAGAGCAAAAAAAGCCCAAGAGGCAGTAGTAGCAAGTGCAATAGAAGAGGACAAGGTAGCTACAAGGAAGAGTGCAACACAATAATGAAAATTGTCATATAAGGAATAAGAAGAGCCAGCAGAGGAATCCTCCTCCTCAACGAAAGAGCCTACATAGAAAAGGTAAAATCTATCAACAGGAAGCCTTTTCATGGTTTTTGTTTTTCTTGGAATAATTATGGATATAAACCCATAGACTATAGATGGCATGAATGGAGACAAAATGTGTTGGGTAGTAGCAACCCAAGGATGCACAATAAGGCTAGAAGAAGGCATGTTGGCCTTGAGATGATTTTTGACAACATAGATGTCAAAAAGGGTAACTCCTCTGCCCAGTCTTAGGTCATGTTGAATGCTTCAACTATGGAAATATTAGACCCAAAATAGCTAACTGCAAAAAGGAGAAAAAACATAAGTCTTCTCATCATATGCATACGAATGTAGCATCTCGAGATTTGGAGACAAGAAGAAAGAATTCCTTCAATACTCAGTGTCAATATAGAATGGTGAATAAAGGAGGAAGAAATCAAGAGAATGACCTCCTACTCTTGTAGCAGTCCCTTCTAAAAGGAAGTGAGGCTCCAAGTGGATTTGGGTGAATAAAAAGGAGTTGAAAGAAACATTTTCTCTACCCAAGTGCAGCTGGGAAAAAGCACTTCAATACTCTGTGTCAATAGAGAATGGTGAATAGAGGAGGAAGAAATAAGAAGAATGATCCTCCTACTCTTGTAGTAGTCCCTTCTAAAAGGAAGCGAGGATCCAAGTGGGTTTGGGTGAATAAAGAGGAGTTAAAATAAATTTTTTCTCTACCGAAGTGCAGTCGGGAAGAAGGATATGGAATGTAATTATTCTATCATAACTCAACCTTTTTATGTCAAGAGGAAGAAGGAGGATGACCTACCTAGAGGGAGTAGATCCTATGTTTCTATTCAATAAAGGAAGAGAAGGGCCTCATGGGAGGTCGAGTAAGTCATATGTAGGAGGCCAAAAATATGAACATATTGGTGCATATGATGGATGAAGGTGGAGTGCAACTAGCATGAGGAGTAAACAACAATATCTCTTGTTGTGGGAAGAAGATGGGCTGTAGTCGAAGTGTGTAATGACAAGAATCTTGCATCCATGTCAGGTCCAAAGGATTAGTCCCCACATAAAGGCATGGAAGCTTTGTAGGAGATCAGTGAGCATTGTCTCAGGGGGAGCTGCTTTGATAAGCAGTAGAAGGCAACAATGGGAAGATTTAGAAAGGAAGATGGTTGAGCAAAGGAAAGGTTTGCATCTTTGGTGAAATTATCTTATTTCATTTAAGTTGTAAGTATAATTATGCATAGCAATCTTGTGTTCATGAAACACAATTGGTGTAAGATTTTTCATGTCCCTTAACCCACAATTGGTATAGCTATGTCAATTCGTTGTAATGGGCTCATGTTGAGAAACAATGTGTGCAAATGGACATTTATTTTTGAGAAACGAAATAGAAGAGTTTTCCTGGTACAATGTTCCATTTGTATCATTTATTTTGGTGTAAATGGTATGAGTTGTAAATAAGTCCCTATTATATGAGAATGATCTCAAGGGGATAAGTGAATATGCTCAATAAAATGAGAGCAGTCTCAGAAGCAATAGTAGTAACGAAGAAGGGCGAGCTGAAATGCATCATTATACCTTGATATTTGCAGTAATAACAGTAACATGTGCAGTTTACTGGGTATCAATATTTTTGCTACAAAATATGCATTGGTGGACAAAGTGCTCAACCAATACCCATATGGTGTCCAAAAGTGGAAGGACAAATCAAAGGAAGTACATGTTTAGGGGGAGCATATCACGTTTTCCCAGTTTATGGAGAAACAACACCGACAATCCTGGTTGGAAGGTCTGTGAGGAAGAATGCACAAATTGATGGCTAAACTATGGTCCTCACAATCGGTGATTTCATGAGCAGAGAAAGGAATCTTGTAGCCCCTTGTCATTGATTTCAAAGGGGGAGAAAAGTTGTGGAGTAGATGTGATGGCCTATGGAGAAGAAAGAAGGCCATTGGTGTCTCATTGTAATGAGATGTGTGGAAGCAGATTGAGGTTGACCATCATCTAGAGAGAAGGATGGTGTGTTTCCATCAATGCCAAAGGGCGATATTGTTGGACAGTTGGCATTGTGTGCATGGCCAGTGGCCTTTGAGAAGGAACCTACAAGTGTGTTGGAATTGATGTCAATAGTCATCCTGAGGAGTAGTGTTGGGCAGTTGGCTTGCCTAATAGCTGGTAGGAGTGTTGGAAATGATGTCAACCAGACAAGCTTGGTTACTTATTGCAACAGATTCTGGTAGTGATGGCTCAAGAGGAATCTCTTCATTGTTGCATGCTTCATGCAGAGGATCACCTTGGTGGGTGTGATTCCTAGCTATCTAGAGAGTTCAGGAGAAAAATATTGGTAGTGAGTTTGGATCCATATTTTGAGGTATCAGTCATGATTAATGGCTAATTAGACCACTTCCATTGGAAAGTTCTCTTGAAGAGCTTTCGAATGATATGCTGAAGTCCAGAAATGGACTTGTGGGGTCAAATGTTATGACCTGATGAAGTTCAGGGTGTTAAAGCCTTAAGAAGGGAAGAATCTCGCATATTGGAAGTCTTGCAAATTAGAGGTACAGCCATATCGGTAATCGAAGATCAAAGGTTTCAGGATATCGATGTTCCAAAGTTCTAATGTGCATCACATAACGAATGCAATTCACCGATTAGTGATTAGCGATATTGGAAATCGAAGGTCCCGATAGATCGCATATTAGTGTTTAGAGGATCCAAGGTGCAGCGCAATATCTAAAGCAATTCGATCCCGCATATCAGAGGACAAGCCCATATCGAAAATCAACGTTCAACATTCTCATAGGTGACAAGCATTGGGAGACTACCGATCACTGTATGTCGATTGTGTTAAATAAGTCAGGACTATGCATTATTTGTTGAATAGCAGGGAAGGCCAAAAAGGAAAATAGAAAGGAATTTGGTGAAAAACCAGAGTAAGCGAGGCCTCTTTCTCTCTCCTCAAGGAAAGACACATGGAGGCATCAGGTAGGTTTCGATAAGGACATATGGCCATCACAGATGAACTCTGATATGGAAAAGTGGCAAGGTCTAATTGGTTCCGATAAGGGACACATGGTTGCTGACCTCAACATGACATTGCAGTATGGAAGGACACATGGCAGGCATTTTAAACAGTTTTGGGTTGCCTAATGGGCCATATCTGGGTGACACATGTCACCACTCAAGGAACACCATGTCGCAGATGATGACATCACATCGACGATCAATGATCGAAGGTTTGCAATGGTTGGCACATTGGCCACCTTGGTGAATCCCTGATTAGAGGGCTCTGATTAGAAGGCTAGCACGTGGTCGCGAAGTATTAAGGAACTGAAGGAAAAGGCTAAGTAAAGGGGCTTATCAACAATCGATGACTGGTGCTTTGTTGTTGCTAGAATATAGGCATCAAGGTGAAATCCACGATAAGAGGGCTCCCATAGTGTTAAGTGCTTAGTTGTGAAATAAAGACAAAAAAATGGTGCATCAATTACCAAAAGAAAAAGGCTCTTGACACAACGCTAAAAGAATTAGCGCCTCAAGTCATGGCACTCAGTTATCACCCTCAGTCCTATGAAGAGAAATGTGAAAAGGGTCAAGAATAGAGGGGCCTATTGGTAATCGATTATCGACAGTTTGTGCTTCTGGAATATGGGCAACAGGTGAAAATTGTTTATAAGCGAGGCTCCGATGTGTTGTACGGGTGGTTAAGAGGAAATGCTAAAAAACAAGGGCATAGTGCATAAAAAGGAACTATAGTCTCGTACAAGAGTCTGAAAGGATTACCATCTTAAGGCTAAGCCCTCAGTCCTATGGTTGAGATATATCAGGGAGCTAAAGAAGAAGAGGCTTGAATATCGCAGGTCGACAATCAACAATGTGAAACATTTCTCCACTGTGGTGCTGTGATGAAAAGATTTGATGTATCAATACAAAGGCGTATTAATGTCATATGGGTCAGAAACTACAAGAGTGAATGTGGAATACAAGTTTGGTCATAGGATGAATGGTACTGTCATGGGTTAGTAGAAGATCTATGAGAACAAGGAAACAAGGACAATGGTCCACAAAATGTCCATGCCTGAAGTACAAAGAAGCCATGCTGAATTGTTTTCAAGCTCTATGAGCTTTAGATAGGCATGGAGAGTCTCAGTGATGGAAAAGTTGCAAACAAAGAGGATTGTTCCTATCTTGAGTAAGAAGGTGGATTGAGAGTTAATTCTTAGTATGGAGAAGCCAGTATGGCCAATCACATGCCCATTCTCTAGTGAATGCAGTTGTAGAAATAGAATAGAGTGACAACATCAACCGGGGAGTAAATAGAGGAACAAAACCTAGGAGCTCGATTGAAAAAGTGGGGGAAAGAAGAATAGTGTCCATCAAGACTAAGAGAAAAACGCTCTGAGTAAGTTCACTACTGTGAGAGGTTGTGTAAGAGCTAGTTCTGTGTGTAAAGGATGGATGTGCCTAAGAAGAAGTAAAGAGAAGTTCCCGAGAGTAGCAGTCTGTGTGTGAGGCTAAAGTTCCCGTGTGCTATGTGTGTAAAGGTTGATAGTTTATTGTGATGTGTGTGTAAGACCGAGAGTTTCCTCTAAGCTGTGAGAAAAGGTTGAAGTGCCTGCGCTCTGTGTTAAGGGTAGAAGTTTCCTCAGCTATGTGAATAATGTTGTGTGTGTGCCTTAGGGAGCATATGTCCAAGAGTTGAGCCTGTGTTGTGTGAAACAAGGCTAAGAGAAAACTGTGTGTTGTGGAGAGGAGAGAGGTGGAGAGCTGAGTGACTGCTGATGATAAGAATATCAGAGAGTTACTAAAGTTTGTTGCAAAGAGCTGTAAAGTGTAACAGAGTGAACTGGGATCAAATTTGACATCAGGTAGAGTTTCCGCCAAATTACAGTGAACATTTTGTTCCCATTCCGAGTGTGGGTTGGTTCCTACATATAGGAAGTTGGTGCTTCCATCTCTAATAGAGCTTGAGAAGGCTTGGGGGTCAGTGCTTCCTGCAAGTTAGTGCTTGCATAAATCCAAGGGGCTGAAAGTTGGTGCTTTCAAAAAATTCATGAGATCGGTGCCTCACATGGTGCCTCTGGCAAGATGGACATGTGTCTATAAATAGAGGGAGTTGGTGCTTCCTACTAGTCGGTGCTATCAAACAATCAATGGGAGTTGGTGCTTCCTATGAGTGGCTGATCACAAGATAGATTGATTTAAAAGAGTAGGTGCTTCTATTTACATCAATAATAATCACAAGCTTTGTGGTTTTTTATCGAAAGGATTTTCACGTGAGAAACCTTGTGTCTAATATGTACGCTGCTTATTATTGATATGCTTGTGTGTTGAGTTTATGATGCTGCCATATTATATATTGCTTCTTCTTATATGGTTGGATGCCAAGTTCAAATAAGAAAAGTAAAAAGACATAAAGAAGTAAAAATTAGCCTTAATACTGATTCACCCCCACTCTTAGTATTATCATTGTTTCCAACATATTACAATACATCATACTATGCGGGTATTATGTGTGCACCTTATCACAAAGACTTCTTGCAATATTTGCTTCTAGTTATCAAGCGCTTTCTATGAATTTTGAGAAGAATAATTAATGTTATTATATATCAATATGGCATCAGTAGTTATATTCACATAATCATACTCCGCATAGTCACATTGTTATGTCTTTTGAACTTAAATATTCTCTTACTAGCTCCACATAGTGGCCTCCTTCCTATGGATCGAATGGTGCATAAGCCTCAAATATCCTGATTAAAAAATAATTTTCCTCTTCTTCAACTCAATTATAACGTGGTTATCAATAGCCCAAATAGTTTATAATAAAGTAGGATATGGATTGATATTGTCTACAATTTCTATCACTTAAAAATTGATGGTGCTTCTTACTCCACCAATGTTGAATTTTATACCTATCAGACTACCAATGGGAAAAATCCCATATTGATTTTCTAGTCATAGTTAGATGGACTACCATGTTAACCTTAATATCCCAATTATATCCAAAGTGTTTTTCGGGAGGATTTATAGATGTGATCCAAAATCTACAATAGTATTATCCATGTCATAATCCCTTATCTACATACTAAATTTTAATTCTCTATTTGTTCTTATTTTATTCACAACTTGTTCAATTGCACACTAGGGGGTCTGCATAGTTAGTACTTCCTTTTCTTGCATACACTGATAATTCATTCTACATAGTCTATTTAGAGTTGATTCATTCTTCATCAACTCCAAACAACCTTTTAGGAAATTCTTAATAGGACTTACCTCATCAAATGTTTATCTAGGTGGCATATCATATACAGGTGATAATTGATGTGTGATTGAGCTCAACGGCCCCATTCTGTTGCAATAAACCCCCTTCTAGCTTCCTTATAGGTTTCTTTTTTTTTACTGGATCAAAATTTGGGGGTGGATTTGTAGCTTTTCTTAATTGATCAGGTTTGGTTCCTTGTCTAATTTCATCTACTCATGTCCTTTTTCATGCTCACGTAACTAATCTTACTTGTGGACAGTCAATACACTCTTCCAAAGCTATCAATTGCACATTTTGACCACTATTCGCCTTCCACGACATAATTAGTTGAGGACACTCCTCAGTATCATGATTCAGCTATCGACAATATGTACATGTTGTTTAGGGATTGGGGAAATCCTGTACAATATGTCCTGGTTGTATCTAATTATAGAAAATCAATGGATCCCTACGTATTCCAAATCCTCCATGCCCTCTACCTTAGACAACTAATCCTCTCCCTTGCATTCCTCGACCTCTACCTAGCTAGTTGTAGATTCTTGGTTGGTTGTAAGTTTGTGCCTCTTCTTTAGTCCCCTTGGCCTCTTGTACCCTATATCCAAAGGTAGTGCACTCCCTCATCAATTCCAATGTGCAAAATGTATGGATATTATGTCCTTCTAATTTACAAAAATTATAAAGTAGAGTCTTGATTGAGCTCTGGCATTTCTACGTCATTAGACAAGCTATTGGTAAGTGACCACATACTTTAGAAATATAGCACCACAGGCCCCTACCTTAGACCAAAGGGTTGGAAATTCCTATAGCCATATACTATATCACAATTAGACACTCATTTCTATGGTGGCCTTCATTTATACATATAGTGCACCATACCTCCTCGCATTTTTCCTTGCCTTTGGTTAGATCTTGTAATTGTAATGTTAATGCTACCAACAATGACTGAAATTGAGTAATTCTTGCATTATTTCACTTCCTGTAGGATATGATTCTAATTTCATGTAAATATCTAATGCTTTAGACTATAACATAATCTTTTGTTGGGAAATTTGATATGTATGTAAGGAAAAAATCCCATGAACCATTTCTTGTGTTGTACATCTAGAATTTGAAATGTTAATTGGTCCATCAACACCTTAATCCTTTGGTTGAAGCCCCATGCCAAATCATTAGAACACTTCTTGATTTCTTTAATCTTTGTAATACATTGAGACTCCCATTTTTTCCTCTTTAATTCCTTGAGCAATGCTTGCCTTATGTTTACCAATAACCTAATTTTCCTTACTGGTGTAGTAGCCTTATACTTAATACACCAAGTAAGTGTGTAGTCTTTTAAAGTGGTTCCCAACTGTGCAACTTTTGTTGGTTCATCCTGAACCTATTTAATAGTCCATGTCACCTCACAAACAAATAATTGTTGTTTATGACTTTCTATGCTAGTACCATGAAAAATAGGCATTCCCAATATGTGATCAACACCAACCATTATGTATTTTGCATTACTACATTGTGATACTCTTCCTGAATACTTTTTCATACTTTGGGTCCCTCCATTCCCTTACATTGATTGTTTTCATTACTATCTTTACTTCCTTCAGTTATTAAGAATGCATGCAACAAATTGTCAAATGATCTTCCCTCTTTTATATGAGACACATGTGGGGTTGTGGATTCGATGCACGTTATGGCCTAAGTTGAGTAATTGGGATACATTGGATCTTCCTATCCTAAGATGGGTTTTGGCGACTCAATATAATCCCCTCTCATTTTTCAAATGAAATTGGCCCCTCTTCTTATTTTCTTGTTTATTTTCGGTTTTGATACCTTTCTTTGAAATGAGATGAAGATTGTAATTTCGAAGCAGATAATTTATTATGGACTTTGACACCATTTTCATTTCATTGGCATGTGGTTTGATGATGATATCTAAAGAACTCAAGGGAAGATTCCAAATCCTAATAAAAACTGGTTGGTGATTGTGATACTACATAAATAATGATTCTTCATCTTTGTGTAGTTATAGATATTGCATCCCTTCAAGTAATCTCATTTTGCTGCGAACCTGTTGAATCAAGTCCACATCTAAGAATTGTGTTTTGGTTATTTTTTTACATAAGTTCCTCTTCATGTCCATGGATTAAAGGAAGGTTAAAGTCATGGTTTTCTATGTATTATATAGTACATGGATTATGAATGTTGTGCCTCTTTTGAAAACCTACTATCACATATAACATATGCATTTATATTTTAAAGTGGTTCATACTCCATGTTCTCTAAACTTTTTTGGCTTCATGAAATTATAATATCACTTGGCGCTAGGAAACTTCAAAACCTATATTTATATGGTTGTTGTGATAGTTTAAACACAAGATATTGAATGCTATGTCCTATGGTAATCAAATTGTTGTAAAAAAAATATTGATATATCATGTGATGAGTTAATACCTCAGAGCAATGGAAAAATCCAATGGGATTTGGTGTGATTAAATTATAAGTTTGTCTGATGACATGGCTTAACTTATGTAAATTGTAAAGCATATAATTCAACACCTGGTTACACTATTCATAATTTCCATGTCTCAAATTGTGGTTACAATATTTCTTTCAGTGTTACCATTATTTCTCTATGTAGTTGGTACTCCTTGCAAGTTACTCTTTATATCCTAAGTTTTCATTCTCACATTCTGGCCTTTCCACTCTCGAGTCTTTGCCTCACACATCATTGTGTAATGGTTAGGGTTTGAAATTCATATTTGGCTCATTTTATCTCCCTTGTAAATGGAACCACAACTAAGTTCCATTAGATATTCGGTAATTCCTCATGTGATTCGAATAGAGATGAATGGGGGTGAAATTGTGAAGTCTTGTGGAGAATATCTAACTTTATTTTAGGATGTTGGTTAGTGGGACTTTGTTCAATGTTTCCAAGGATATAATGATGGAGTGGTTAAAGCATTGCCTCCACTTTGAATGGTATGAGATTTAGGGTCAACGATGTAGAGATATGGGTAGACATAGGATTCATCCTAAAGTAGTTCATTTCTCCACAGAATGAAGGAGTTGGTCAGAAATTTGTCCAGTGCATAACTTTCCGTGGTGAGAATTTTTAGCATCCAAGAAATGATCGTATAATGTAAAAGGTATGTCAGTTAGCTTTTTAAAACCAAAATTACAAGATTTTTTCTATTTTTTTAGGTTCTTTATTACTTGTGAGGGAAGATATGGGTTTGTTTTTATGTATCATATATTCCTGTTAATGTCCTTTCTCAGTTTCTAGCTCAATCCCCCATACTATTTACATGATAGCCCCTTCCTTATGGCTAGGGATTACCAAGGAGAGTGTAAGAATATTGAAAAATATTTTTCTCATCATAGTCTGATATACATGTTTGTAAAACACTATTTGGTCAAGTCTTTTGATGCCTGAGATGTGTTCCTTCTCTAAAGCAACATTGATAAACCTAATATTATGGAATATTTGACTAGGGTTTCATCCAATTTTGAAGAAACTGATCCAATGCTCTTTTACTCTCATGGTACTGAAAATTTCGGCTCAAATGAGCCTTACCATTCTAATGGGTCAGATTTATCTGATGATGTTAGGGTTAAAACCCTTGAATCGATGCCTATTTGTGTAACATGAGGTATGGAAAAGAAACAAGGGTTTCACCACGTTGAACTAAAACCCAATTTTAGGGATGATGTCAAGTTAAGTTACTTGGATGAGAATATCCATTATGAACATATATAGGAAAAATAAATTAGTCATCCAAACCCGAACCCTCAATTCCAAGTGAAGGGTAAGAAACTAGAGAAAAAAATATCCAAAGCAAGGCATAATATGGGTTAAAATGTCCCTATTAAAGAACTCGATGTTGGTATCAAATCATTTGACAAGAATTTGAGGAAGAAGAATAAACCTTAGTTTGGGGATAACTTCATATTTCTAAATAATGGTGATTATAGTCAGGATGGTGGCAATAACTATGATAAACATCCCCAATGCAAGACTGACTTTGATAAGTCTATACATGACTTTTATAGGCATCATCAATATTTGATTATGGTACCTTGTCTTGAACATTGGATTAACCAACTTATATAGGAAAATACTCAGCTTAAAATGCTTAATCAACTTAGGAATAATCAAAATGATGAGAAGTATTCAGGGTTTGAGAAAGAAGAAAATTCAGTGGAAACTCACATAATCATTAAATCACTTAATGCCAAACTGATTTAAGTAAAGATTATGTTTGTAACACCCTCCTTCTATATGTACCCAACTAATTGGCCAACTAAGGTAAACATGTGACGAGAGGCTACTATGATATGATTCAACCTCTTAGGTATCGTTAAGGAATTGGAATCGACAAAAACTCATCAACATACCTTCCACATCAGCAACAACACTCCTAGGAGCTATCCCAACCACAAAGGTATCATGCCTCTAGGTCCCACTGAGTTTTTAAGCTATTAAACCTTTCGACGCTCCCATGCTATGAGAATGCCATTTTCCAGAGAGCTTTGGTCACTCCCACAAGGCTGCATGTTTGTATCCAAGGACTATTTCCACCATACCTGTGCCAAACTATGCGAGATTTAAGGAACTTTTGAAGCCCGTAATTTCACCCATTGCCTAGAACTTGTTGTAACTTTTGGAATCCATTAGACACATGATGACAAGAATAATAAACCAAACACTAAGTCCACAACTGGGCCTGGCCATCCCCAACTGGGACTGACATTCTGTCAAACACTTGGCATCAATGCAATATACATGTCTCTATAATATAAGACACAACATGAGTGACTAAAAACTCTTACGAGACATGACAAGAAGAATCACCACCTTCTCCCTTGAACTTCCATGACATTAATTAGGCCTTGCATACATTATCCTTTTAGTTACAAGTAAATACATGAAATAAGAAGTCATATAACCATGCTTATAACCAATATTAAACCATGAAAATAACAATGAGATAGAAACCATTAAATCCAGATATAAAGAGGTGCAAAAGAAAGAGAGCTTAGATTTTATCAAACATAGGAAAATATGACTAGGTACAGGACTTCCACGTACCACCCAACCATAGACATGGATGAACCAAATCATTTTATAAAGCTAGTCACTCATATGCCATCTTCCAAGCATGAATGTGGGATCTCATGGAAAAACCAATCCAAAAAGAACCAAGGGAATCTAGAGGTTAAACCACCTCCACCCTCACCAATCCGTGCTCACACCAAAACTGTGCTCTGATCACAAAAAAAATTCAAAATTGGGATGCCATCAGGAATCCATCACCATCCTTGAGGAATTTTCGATCTTCTTATCTCTTAGGCTTTACCAAAATCCACACCCAATCGCTAGGCCATAAACTGAGACACTAGTCTCTCAATATTTACCACAATCCAGGCCGGATCACTAGGCCCTAAACTGAGACTCCTCCCCCAGGCTTTACCGTGTATCCCACAAAAAATGGTCAAGGGAGTCCTAGGAATGTGGGAATGAACCTTGAGACCACCTCCGCCCTGGATTCTAAAATCCATCCTGTAATTGCAAAACTCAAAACCGAGATGAATGTCCCAACACACAATGGCATCCGAAGAAAGGAAAGGCTAGGCTAAAAACCACTGGCATAACCTGGAAGAACTATGCCACCGAAATTAAAAGAACCATACATCAACATGAAAATCCATGGATTCCAAAACCAACTAGGAAATCACACATGTAATATGTTAACTGCAAGTATTCCTGCTAAAGCTGCTTGATCCTTCTCTTCCTTGCTTGATCTTTTCTTTCCTTCCTTTCCTTATCCTTCCTTTTCTTTCTTTTCCTTGTTTTCTCTAAAGCTAGAGTGCTCCAAGAAAACTCTAGATGTCTAAGAGTGAGTGAGTGAGAGAGAGAGAATAATGAGAGAGATACAAAACTGAATTTACCAAAGGTTCATTGACCAAGATTGCCCACTAGTCCTCAAAAGCCTTTTTATGAATGAGTCCTGTCTTTTCTTCAATTTCCATTATTTTCCTTCTTTTTCCTCCTCACATGCAACCTGTGACCTTTCCCCTTACTTTTCTCCTATTTTCCTTTATTTACATAAATAAATGCGCCAAAAATGACTTTTTCCCTTTTAATGCATTTTCTTTTTCCTTTTCCAATTTCCTCTAGCCATAAACACATCTAGTGATGCCCACTAGGATATATTTGATCTACATTCAACTTGGAATACGTGTCCCTTACCCGTTGTCTTATTTTTCCTTTGTTAAATTTTATTACATGGAATTTTCACCAGGATGTTGCAATGTTAATTATCTATTTTTCAAGGCCAAGGATTTCAAAGGTATGCTTTATATTTGATTCAACTTGTTAATTATAAATGCTGCTACAAAACCGATCATTCTGTAGCAACCTTATTTCAATAATAAATAATGATTATTGATCTCATTTACTTAATTTATGAACATGTTTTCCTATTTTATAAATACTGGCATTGGTTATCACGAAGACAATTGCAATGGATATGCCTCGACAAATTCCATATCTTTTGGAATACATTGTCAGTTATTTTCTCATGCTTTTTTTGATAGTCTTGCTATGAATCAGTTAGTTGTATAGGATAGATAGGGTATGATCCAACGTCTCAGGGAACACCTTGTTATGTTTTCGAAATTTTATTTTTGCATTTAGACATAAATGGTCATATATATATAAGGCCTTAATATTTTAGTAAAGAAAGGGGGCAAAATGTTAGAAAATTTTTGGTGACTATGGAACTTGTCAAACTCTAATATTTTGTAAGTGTTTTGGTTTGAGCTATTTCAATTGATTAGATAGTTCTTTAGATATCTAGATTTATCTAAGTTTTTGATGTGAAATATGAAAAAAAATCCAAATTACTTTGTTTGTTCCAAAGACTCAAGGCTTGCATTAATGCAATTTTCTATCTTTTCTTTATCACATTAAGAGTTATAAACAATTTTAAATTATAAGTGCATTTCTAATTTAGAATTAGTTAGACATTTTGCATTAAGAATATACAATAGAGAGAGAACACAATTCATTCTTATTTTTTTGACTAGTTACACAAGGTTATGATTTTCATTTTGTAGGTTTTAACCCTGTACAATAATTACCTGCAAACGAATTCTTAAAACAAAAAGTATCGAATGGCGAGAACATAAAACAAATACACAGATTTTTCCCTGGATTCAAAAACTGGGATTACCAGATTGAATTTTTTTATTATGTCCCTTTCAATGTTACAATACATATATCCACATGTCTAAAAATTCATAAACCCTAATCCATTAACCCTGGATTAGAACATAACCATAGTTCCCTTTACCAGATCTACAAAATACCATGGGAAAAAAGCAATCATGCCCAAAATCATGTGCAAAACCCATGCACAAAACCATGGGTAGGTCAGCCCAACATTTATGGGTCTGGCCCCCATTATCGGGTCCACATATATATAGATTTTCTTTTTCCAAGGCTGTTGCACCCGATGCAACAAACAAGGGTACCTATCACCCTCTTGTCACCCCCTCATGTGTGCGACTAGTCATGGGAATAATATAACACACACCCAACATTCTCCCACTTTTTCTTTTCTTTTCCACACAAGGGGTCATAGGAGATCTTAGTCATTAGTCTAGCCCTACAACACCCATTGTTTCTCTACACCAAGAAAACTTCTCAGTTCTCACATCCTTTGTCAATGCACCTGCAACATTCTTTAAATTGCCCACCTTTATCAACAACACCTTTTTGTCCTCAACCATAGCCCTGACAAAGTGATACTGAACATAAATTTGCTTTGTCTTTGAATGATAAACATGGTTATTTTCTATGAAAATTTCACTTTTGTTGTCATATTCTATCTTTATAGCTCGTTGTACTAACCCCATACTTTAACACAATCCCTACAACCAAATTGCTTCCTTTCTTGCATGAGTGGCTGCCATGTATTCTACCTTTGTAGTTGAAAGTGCCATTATAGAGTGTCTCTTTCTCATCCAACTAAATTCTTCCCCAAATAGGTTGAACACATACCCACTTGTAGATCTTCTCTGATCCAGATCTCCAGCCCAACCTGCATCAACAAAGCCACGAATGTCCAAAACTCTGTCCAAAACTCTGTCCAATCGTGGTCTTCCTTGGTAGCACAGACCATAATCACCAGTGCCATGCAAATACCTGAAAACCCGCTTCACTGTTGTCTAATGAACCTTCCATGGTTTTGACATAAAGCTACTAAACACTTCGATTGTACGTGAAATGTCTAGTTTAGTACAGACCATTGCATACATCAGGCTACCGACTGCACTTGCATATGGAAAGCAGGACATGTCCTTTTCCTCTTCTTGTGTCTTGGAACACTATTCAATTGATAAATTTACACCTACAGGAATAGGAACCTTCATCGGTTTATATCATGCATATTAAACCTCTGCAGTATTGTCTTGACGTACTTCCTCTAGTTTAACCAGAGCTTCCTCTTTTCCCAATCTCGTTTAATTTCCATGCTCAAAATATAGTTTTCAGCACCAAGATCATTCATATCGAATTTGGAGGAAGATTGGGTCTTCAAATCCTGGAAAATTTCTTTGTCATTTCCAATCAATAACATATTGCCCAGATACAAGACCAAATAAATAACATGATCACCAATTCATTTAAAATACACACAGTGATCTGCTCTACTTTTGGTGAAGCCAAGTCCCTATATTTATGTATCAAAATTATGATACCACATCCTTGGTGACTATTGTCATCCATACAAAGAATTTTTTACTTTCATACCAGTTATTTCTTACCCTTCACCACAAAGCCTTAAGGTTTCTTCATGTAGATCTCTTCTTTCAGATTCCCATCAAGAAATGATGTCTTCACATCCATATGTTCTACCTCAAAATCAAAAGTAGTAGCAACAGATAAAAGTAAATATAATAGAATCTAACTTGGAAACAGGAGAAAAAATATCCCCAAAATCAATTCCCAACACCTGGGAATAACCTTTTTCTACCAACCAAGATTTTTATTTATCCACCTTACCTTTTGAATTCATCTTGTCCTTAAAGACACATTTTCTTCCAATGGGTTTCCTTTTAGTCGAAAACTCCACGAGATCCTAAGATTAATTTTTTTTCCAAAGATGCCATTTCATCAACCATGGCCTCTTTCCAAAGTTTTCCATCCTCTGAATCTACTACCTCCCTGGTAGTTTTGGGATCATCATCAATAATGCATAGAGAAAATTTTGAATAGAAAGAAGATGGACTATACCTTTCCGGTTTCCTTCTCTCTCAAAATGATCTTCTCAAAGCTGGATCTTATGGCTCTTCCTCTTCTGAATCTTGCTCTATTGTAGAGTATGATTCTTCATCCTTTAGATCAAACTCTATCTTCTCAGGTTCCTTTGGTAGGACTTCATGCTTAATAAAATCTTTCACCTCTCTAAACACCACATATCGATTGTACACAACCTTTTGTGTTTCTTGGTTCCAAAGCTTATAACCTTTTAAACCATCCTTATACCCCTCAGATGTGAAAGAGAGGGTTTCTTACCAGTCCATACCTCATGTGGAGTCTTATTCTCCAATTTTGATGAAGGTGATCTATTAGCTAGGTAAAATGTAGTCTCCACTGCCTCTGCTCAGAATTCCTATCCTAACTTGGCACCATTAAGCATGCTTCTTGCCTTTTCCATTAACGTCTTGTTTATTCTTTCTGAAAGTCCATTTTGTTGAGGTGTGTACGGAGTAGTCTTTTGTTGTGCTATACCACAGTTCTTATATAACTCTTCAAATTCCTTCTTGCAGAACTCCCCACCATTATCTGTCCTCAATACCTTGATCTTATTCCTTGCCTGATTTTCCACTAGAACCTTAAATTATTTAAACCTGTCAAATACTTCATATTGCTTCCCGAGGAAATATTTCCATGTGTTCCTTTAGAAGTAATCTATAAAGGAGACATAGTACACAAGCTTACCTAGTGATGGAACTGACACAGGTCCAAACACATCACTGCGCACAAGCTATAATATCCCTTTGGCCCTCTTAGCACCAGAGGGGAAACTCACCCAATTCGGCATCCCATATACACAATGTTCATAGAAATAGAAATACAAAGAGAAATGAGACATACCGTATACCATACCATTACCATGTAGTATTTGAAGACCCTTATCTCCAATCTGTCCAATCCTTTGATGCCATAACATGGTCTTTCTCCAGAGACCACTAGGTTTTCTGATCCACTTTCAAGAACCACTGTTGCGCCCATCAATAATAGTGCTATCCAAAATCTTTTATAGAGTTCCAATCCAAACTCCCCACATCAATACCAATGCTCCCTAAACCATATTGCAGGTATCTTTATCAAACACTGTTTTTTCACCTTCATCATCCATATTGCTTACAAAAATTAGATTTATGGCTAATGCAGGAAAATGAAAAACACCATGAAGTGTTTTAATCCTTCCACCTTGCAGCTTCAGCTTGAATTTTCTACATTTGATGATTTTGGACTTCTTATCATCCCCTAAGAAGACATCAACACCATCATATTTATCATACTTGCAGAACCACTCCCTATGGGGAGTGAAGTGAAAGGATGCACCTGATTCAATCAACCATGCCTCGTGATCTACATGTGTACTTGAAGAAGAAGTTAAGTACACATCCCCACCTTCATCTGAGGTAGATTTCGTCTCTACAGAATGAGCATCATAATATCCCTTTCCTTTTTTGGGAGCTTTAGATATACAATCCTTTTTGTGGTTCCCTTCCTTTCCCCATTTCCAACACACATTTACAATTTTTCCTGAAGATTTAGATCTCCCACTCGACGACTTATTTTTATTTCTATCCTGGGACCGTCCTCATATAGACAAGGCATATCCATTCTGGTGCTTCGTATTTTTCCATCTCATCTCCTCCGAAAACAAGGATGAGAATATTTCATCAAACTTCAAGGTAGTGGTATTGCTACCTATTGCAGCAACAATATTATCCCCTAAATCTGGTAGAGAACACAACAAACTGATGCACTTATCTTCATCTAAAATCTTTATATCAGTAGATAAAAACTAGCTTACCATGGTGTTAAAGGCATTTATATGCTCTATCATCGAGTCTCCATCTTTCATCGTCAGGTTATACAACTTTTTCCGCAAGAACAATTTTTCACTAGAGTCTTAGATTGGTACAAAGTCCCTAACTTGACCCACAAATCCTTCACTGTAGATTCCCTTGATACATTCAACAATACTGAATCTGAGATACAAAACTATATTTGCTCTTTACCTGTCGATCCAACTTCACCCAGTATTTTTCTGACATTGTCATTGGTTTAGTACCCATATCTACCATGATCCACATATCTTTATCCACCAGCAGATCCTCCAGCTTGAGCTTGAACAACTCAAAACTCTCGCCATTAAATTTCTTGATCTCTATATTTCCATTGCTTGCCATCTTCTTTCACCGCAAGAATTGATCCTGTAGATCTCCCACTAAACAGGGTCTACCATAGGCCCAAGAAAAACCCCTCAGAAGAAAAGGCCTCCCCTTGAAGCTGAACGTGGATCTGATACCAAATGTAGGTTTTAGCCATGTACATCAATGACCTGCAAACAAATTCTTAAAATAGAAAACATAAAATGGCAAGAACATAAAACAAATACACAGATATTTTCCCCGGGATCCCAAAACTGGGACTACCAAATTGATTTTTTTATTATGTTCCTTTGAATGTTACAAGAAATATATATACATGCCGAAGAATTCATAAACCCCAATCAATTAACCATGGATTTGAACACAACCATATTTTCCTTGACCAGATCTACAAAATACCATGGAAAAAAAAATCATGCCCAAAACCATGTGCAAAACCCATGTAGAAAACCATGGGTATGTCCACCCACCATCTTTGGGTCCATCCCCCATCCTTGGGTCTGCATATATATAGAAATCATATATATACCTGGGGCACTACCCCCGAACCCTGTGTAAGGGGGATACTCTCCCCCTATAAACCCCTCGAATGGGGCGGATGCCACCCCCCTTGTGACCCCTCCCCCCCCCCCCCCTCCCGCACATGCGACTAGTCATGGACAGAATATAACACACACCCAACACTTTCCTGTTGTATTCTACTTCCTATATAAAATATATCTCATTCATTGTATTTTTACAGTTGATTACTGACTATATTACTATATCATATCATATTAGTTACTCTGTAGATTAATCATATTAACATAAAACATAATTTTAGATTCATATATATATATATATATATATATATATATAAATTTAGGATTCCCCATTCTATTTTCTTTGCAATAGGAAGATATGTATAGGTTAATGGAGCCTTTAAACCCATCAAGGGTGTCTACTCAAATGAAATAGACTATTTAAAGGGCCTTGGTCTAGGCCATATCCCCTTTTGTCACGCAGAAAGAGTCGTTAGTGCGGACTAGAAGCCTAAGATTTTCTAATGACAAACAAGACAAATAAGAGCAATCCTTCCCTAAATATGCTTTTACAATATGAGAAATCAAGTGTTTAGATCCTACCTGCAATCCAACGTTGTTGTAGTAGTCTAGATTCGTTGATCCGGATGAGCTCCTCCTTCCCTTCGAAACCTGCATTCACTAACAATCAAACGATTAAATAGCACCTGAATATCACATAAAATAAAACATATTTAACATATAGACCAAGGAGTATATGAAACAACTCATAAATAACAAATTGTTGAGAAGAATGGACTAATTTTTATTAAAAGGTAACAAGAGGAACCATTACAACCCGAGCCTTGGTGTTGTGCAAGCTCCTCCCAGGGTCCACAAGAGTTATCCCTTACTCTGATCAGCTCACCCACCTCCCAATGGAAACAAGTAAAGATGGTAATCTCTCCTCACAAGCTTCTACAAGGAAGTCCTAATTCCAGCAGCATCTACCCTTAGGAATGTTCAGCTTTCAACCTCCCCTCTCTTTGGCCCAATGCCTGTATTTATAGTACTCTAGAGGAAGTTATTCAGGTCCACCATCAATGGGATAAGCCCCTCTTTGGATGGGATAGCTCCCCTCTTGATGGGATAAGTTCCTCTTTGGTAGGGGTACATGAACCATCTGGAGGCGCTTCATACACGTCAAACAAGCTTCTAGAAGACTCTAGAAATGACCACAAGTAACTTTTTTGGAGTGAAACTTGCGCCTTTTGACCTTTACAGGAGTACGCACCCATTCCTTTACATACAGAGTGTACAAGTACGTGGGTATTGTGAACTTGGAGTGCATACACGCAGGTAAGGCTAAGAGAAACTGCGTACCAGAGATATATAGATTTTTTAATGACTTTCTCTCTTTCTTGAAGTTTGACATGAAGAGAAGAGGCATGAGACTTGCCAAGGAGGATAGTACGACAGTGGATGGAGCCATACCAACTGCAAATAGTCATGGTGACATTTTTTAGTGTAACAGATTGCCCCCTAAAGTGTGAAGCCTGTAGTAGATTAGGGTTTTTATGATCTAGGAAGGGTGAAGTACTTTATCATTTCAAGGAGTATCTTGTGGAGGACCCGGTCAGAACCTGAAAATATTCAACACAAAATACATATATAAGATGATATCATCGCTGAGGTAGGCATTCCCATACTCAGATTGAAAACTTTAACTAACAATCTAACTACTGCTCTGATACAAGAATGATTTTGCAGTACATCACAATCATAGACTTTTGTAGACACAGTATGGACGCAGCCATCTGTTTATGATTAGTCTACTATATAATGAATACAAAACTCCTCGCAGACTGGATGGTGGAAACTAGATCCAGGGTCTTCATTTCTACTTCCCGAATTGGTACGATTCTATCCATGCGAATAAATGAGTTGATGTCGAGAATGGTAGAAACCACTTGATTACCGGTCAATGATGTAAACCGTTAACAAGTGTGAGAGAGACCACCAGTGATGTCAATGGTTCTAAAAGTACCCAGTACAATCCATGAAATGTGAATGAATGAGTTGATGTCGAACACGTCACAGAATCCTTTGATCGAAAGTCAATGATGTAAACTGTCGTCAAAGGTGAGAAACCTGCCATTGATGCATGCAGACTTCAAGGTACTGACGATTTCTAAGTCATCTTTCTAGATAATGTGCTGATGTCGATAGAAAGCGACCCGTTGCAGGAAAGCCCACAACAAGAAATCATTGTCCAAGTCGAAGAAATGTTGCTGTAAGGACTGACTCAGGGATGGTCAAATGGATGACAAGTATTTTGCATATGAATGGTTTATTTGCAGAGACCTCTTGAACACATAACGACACGACAGATGGCGTGGTGACAAGTGACCCAAAGTTAATACCCAGAAACGGTTGAAGACTTTCAGAGTGGTTTGATCAACTTTAAGGCAAAGGATTTCCCAACCCATGTGAATGAAAAGTGTCGTGTTTAAGAGTGGTGATAAGGTTCTTCTGTAACAAAGGATGACAAATAGGTTCATTCTTCTCTCTTTTCCCCCACCATTTTGGCAAGTACCTCTTTATTTTTTACAAGCTTGAGGAGGATAACATATGCTTGATTATAAGCTCATCCTTCGGATGAGTCAAACTTAGTTTGGATTCGGACCCTAAGAAGGAGTGGTCCGTTCCTGTTTGTAATCGAACAGGTCCTTTACTGTGAAAGTTTAATGAGTCTAGTATAGGAGAAACTCGGCGTTTTTCAATTTTAGAGAGTGTGAAAAAAACTAAAGAAGACTCCAAGGTGGACTTTTTCATAAATTTGTGTCTCCCAAGCCCGAAAAAGTATAAAATAATACCTGAGAGAACCGCTTGATCTTGCGACCAAGGAGTACTTTCATGATTAATGCCTTTGACCTGAAAAGTAAAAAGTGACCAGAGGCATGTCGTTTTATTTCCAGTATCAAATTTGAAACGACAAAAATCCGGCAATCTTTTCGTGTTTTTACGGTCAGAAAAGGGTTGTAAGAGGACCATATTTTAATTCCATTTTAACGAGTGCAAAATAAATGCTCGGCAATCTTTTCATGTTTTTAGGAGTCAGAAAAGGGCTTAAAAGATGAGTCTGATGTCTTGGTTCGTGAAAAATGATGATTTTACCCTAAAGTCCTTTTGTCCTGCACAAAAACAACACATTACTCATACCTGTTTAAGATGGGCAAAAATACATTGAAAAATATCCTTTCATGGTGAAAAATAAACAAACTTAGCATTCATTCATCCAAAAAACCTATAAAAAGACTTTTTACCATGTCATTTTTACCATTTTACTGTTGAGGTTTGAGAAAAGGTCTTTTGACAAGAAACTTCTCGTGGACTTTGCGGAGAATCCGACCGTCAGAATCGAGCGCCGTCTCTTTCAGGTATTTCACAACATCCTCCTCTTCAATTTCATCTGTTTAGAATTTCATTTCAAGTCTTAGTTTGATTTTTTGGAGGGTTTAGGGTTTTAGAATACGCTTTTCAGGGGACGCAGGTGCCCCATGGGCGACCTGCGTACCCCGACTTTTTCGCATATGGGAAAAAGGTCAGAGTACGCAGCCCAGCTTCAGAACAGTTGCGTCCCGCCGCTCTGTTTTCTGAACGCGTGGTGCGTACTCCGTGCAAAGCGGATTTTCAAACCCCAAACACAAAAATCAACCATCAAGATTTTATTTTATGAATTCTAATTAATGTTTTTTGGTGTGTAGATTGCCCACCATGCTAGATTTGTGTGAAAGAGAACACGAAGATGTCGATTTGGCCGGAATAGGTCATCAACCTTCTATTGATGCTTTAAAGGCATGCAGTCTCTACAAGTACTGGGCCATACCTGGCATGAGGGCCCAGGTGCCATTCTTAGAGTGGCTGGTTGAAAGGTGGAACATTCAGGATCAATGTTTTTACATCGGAGAACACCAGCTCGAGATAGAGTCCTCCGACATATACTTTCTCACTGGCTTGCCTAACAGGGGCGAGCAACTCTCTTTATTCGGGACTAGGCCGGGTGGCCAATCCCTTGCTAGTCTCCGGCTAGAGTGGTGCAACAATCAAAACCAGGATAAGGGGATAGAAATCAAATACATATCCCGACCTGAAATTATGGTAATTCCCTTTATAGTTACCAGACTTTGCGGTGCTACCGCTTTGCACATAGCCACTGGTTCCCAAATGCGGATGGCTATAGACTGCTTCCAAGGCACCATTTTCAACTGGTGCGATGCTGTGTTGGCCAATATGAAGGGCCAACTAACCAGGGCAAAGAACGGACAACTGAAGACCTTTGGATATGGGCCTTTAGTTGTGAGCTTTGCCCTAGAGAGAGTTCCAATGATGATCCCCCAACATCTTACAGTTCCAGTTGGGCCTCCTCGGGAGCCTAAGTTGACGAGATGGGTTGCGGTAATGGCCCGGCATCCTGATGAGGGAGCAGCAGTTGTTCGATTTCCTGATGGTTACTTTCACTGGCTGGAGGGCCAGGTATTTGCGATTCAGGATTTTTCTTATGCCGGAATGGATTTTTGCAATGATCCAGACATGGTTCTTCCACAGGGAGAACAATGGGATGACAGAGGTATTTCATTTTTCACAAGTTTTTTTAAATTATCTATTTTTTTTTTGTTTTTTATATATCGTCTCAAAACTGACAGCACAAATTTTCAAAATGCAGATGTAGGTCCACGACGTCTGGCCAACCTCCGGGCTTTTGAGAGAAGAGTACCAGCTGTACCAGCACTGGCCCCACAGGATGCGGCCGCAGAGACCTTAGCTGAGCTGGAATAGGATCTAGAGCGTCTGACAACAGGTATACCAGAGACCACTATAGATGACATTCCTATCCGACTTCAGCGCTACGTGGTCGCAGTCCCAGGACCTTTCAGGAGGTTCCTATGTAGGGTAGCGCGGGTAGTGGTCTCGTATAGAGAGCACCACCAGTGATTGGCTAGTCACTTTTGTAGACACATGTGACATTTTTTGGTTTTTTGTACTTATCATTTTTGCCGATCATAAGGTGTTTTTCAACCTATGATCGAAGACGATATATATTTTTGACACACTCCTATCTATATATATGATTATTACCGGCCTATTTTGTTAAACATGTGTGATGAAATGTTTATAAATTTACATTTATGATTGTTACAAATGTCTATTTAACATTCGAGACGCCATTGCATCTGCTAATGTATTTAAAGACCTTGGAATATGCTGATATTCGATGTAATCAAATTCACGTTCCAAGAGACGCACCCTCAAAAACAATCTTAATAACACCAAATTTCTAATGGCATAGACTCTATTAAGCTGTAATACAACGAGTTCAGAATCTAACCTCACTATCAAACTCCGAATCCCAAATGAAATAGACTCAGATAATAGATCAATCACTGCACTGTATTCTGCAATGTTGTTTGTTGTTTGACCGAGGCTCACCCCATGCATAGAAACTAACTCGTTAGAGGGTGAATAGATAACCCAAGCTGCAGAAGAGATATTCCGTGTACTACGACAAGCACCATCAGCAAATCCAATGTACGTTTGGAGAGGCGTCGACATCTGTAATATCAAGAGTAAAACCAAGATAAGCCAGAATAACGACGAAAAACACACTCTCTAAACTAAGCACACAGTCTAAACTAAAAACACAGTCTAAACTTAAGCACACATACCAGCTAGAAAGAAAAAGTAACCTAACTAAAACTAACCGAATCTCCATACCCATCATTTAAGCATAATACCTCTATAGGTAAAGTCCATTTCTGGGCTTACCCAAAGAGTCCCCATCAAAATCTACCAGCTCATAGGCCCCTTTTGCTAGCTTTCGCTTGACAATGTAGGGCCCATGCCACATGGGAACGAATTTTCCAGCACCTAATTTATCATTAGCTTGATCATATAATAGCACTAGGTCTCCTTCCGAGAAATTACGAGGGGTCACGTTACGGTCATACTGAGCTTTCATCCTTTTTGCGTGAGTCTCGATTGCCAAAGCAGCGTCACGTCGAGTCTCATCTAATTTAGCTAAGTATAACAGAGGCTTCTCCTCTTCGGAAGTAGCTGGAAGTAATTCGATAGCCATTTGAAGTGATGGGATTTCGCATTCAATGGGCAACACTGCTTCCAAACCATAAACTAGTTGGAAAGGAGTGAACCCTGTTGATGTTTTTACTGAGGTTCGGTATGCCCAAAGCGCTGAAAATAACATGTTATGCCAATTCGACCGATGAATACCAATGACTCGTCGGATCATGATAACTAGAACTTTGTTGATGGATTCAACCAAACCATTTGCTTGAGGATAATAAGGAGTAGAACTATCATGGCGTAAACCAAGCTGGCTTGTAAGTTTTGTCATCATAATGTTTCGAAAATGGTGCCCATGGTCAGTGATTATCGCTTGTGGGACACCAAACCTAGCAATAATATGATTGAATACGAAAATCGCTGCTGTCTTGTCGCTTGCCTCAAATGTAGGCATCGCCTCGGCCCACTTAGTAAAATAATCAACCGCAAGGATGATATACGCATCCCCCGGCCGAGTGAGGGTTACATGTAATAAAATCGATACCCCATTTAGCAAAAGAACCAACGGAAATTATAGGGTGGAGAGGAGCAGGTGGTGCGCGCATCTTGCGATCAAACACTTGATAGTTGTGACATTTCCGGACCGCAATGATACAATCTTTAAACATGGACGGCCAGAAATAGCCAGCACGCAACACCTTCTGAGCTGTGGCATACCCAGACATATGACCACCGCATGCTCCAGAATGGCAGTCATTCAGAACCCTTTCTGCCTCTTCATGAGTTAAGCAACGACGATCAATTCCTGGCATTTCCTCATAGGACCAGGCAAACACGTCACGAAATTCTTGAAATAGGACCTTGTATGTTTGAATTTCGTTATCTGTACACGAGACACCTATATGAATGTTTTCAATAACTGCGGCTTTAACTGAGATGTCAATGGCAATAGTTTGGGAGATGTTTCCCAAATTCAACTCTGAATCAGGATGTTTCATAGGATTCTGAGCGTCCTTGACATATTCAGCTGTAAAAATTGATGAAAAATCATTTTCAAAGTCATCAGCCTCAGGTAAAAACGAAGATCTATGATGAAGATCTTCCCATGGTAGATCGTCTACACTTAGGATTTCGCGAAGTTGTTCGTCAGATGACACGACTTCAGAAAACCTTATCCATTCTGAGGTTGATGTGAAAAGTGATTCCTCACGGACCACAATCATTTGGTCGAATTGGGTTGAACTAGAGTCGGAAAAAGATTGCACGGCCTCATAAGCAATTTCATATGGACTCAAAGGCATGGCATCACCGAATGAGTCTATTTCAGATTTAGATGGGACAATCCAAGGATCATCGTAAATAATAGTGTCTGAAGTAATCATATGAATGGACGCGAATGAAGGGTCTGCATTGATCGAAGGGAAAGGAAAAGTTCCCAGTAAACCGGAATCTTTAACTAATCCTACACCAACATCCTTGTAAGGGATAGTCGTTTTACCGACATGCTGGATACTCTCTGAAGAGGCTGGGTCGGATGAAAAGTAAGCCAGCTGGTCTACTGTTACGATCTTACCATTATGTGGAAACTTTATAACTCTGAAGATCGATGACACGACCGCTGTCATAGCGTAAGACCAATTGCGACCCAAAAGAAGGTTGTAGTCTAGAGGGGCATCAACCACCTCCACATCCAGACTAACCATTTTTCCTTCAACCCCTATAGGCAAATCCTGTAGAATGCCAAACGGATGGAACCCACGGCCATCAAAGGCCTTAATAATCGTCGGGGATTGGTTCAGTGAAGGAGAACCAAGCGATCTCCAACACTGAATCGACATAATACACGTATAAGCTCCTTCATCAATTACAGTCCGATGAATAGGCCTGTTTTTTACTATCACTGGAATCTGGAAAGCCATCTGATGAGGGAGACGCGGTGTACTATTTTCTAGATCAAAGATTATCAGGTTCGGGTCCTGAATATCAACAGCTCCTATAGTCGACAAGAGTAATTTTCATTGTGCTGGGCATGATTGCAGCACTTCCAAAGCCGACATTGCTGAGGGTGAAACAGCTAAATCCTCAACAATGTTATAATTCTGAGCTGCTCTCGCATGTGCATTGAAAGCAGACTTTCGAAGTATACCCTTGGCGAGCGGTTTGATTACCAAGTCCGGATTAGGTTTCTCGATCTGTAGTGGATCGAAACCGGGAGCTGAGGTTGATGGATTAGAATGAGAAGATTCTTCTTCTTTGCCATCAACAGGATTCTTACTACCATAATCTTGCGATCGAGTCGCAATCTGTACATGAGACATAATCAATATGGGTTCTTCACTGGCACTCGAGGAAGAACCTATCATTTTACTCTCCTGCTTTGGAAATGGATCTTTTAAAACAGCAGGAGTTGGGGAACCTTTAACGATTTTCACAACCTCTGCCCGATGAGGGCAATCTCTTGTGAAATGATCTTCTTCACAAATTAAACAAGGATAGCGAGGTTTGCGCTTTTCGTCGTTAGATTCCGATTTCTCTTTTTTCTCCTTTGGAGCCTTGTCTGCTTTATCCTTCTTCTTACCTTTCTTCTTACCACCATTTTTTGATTTAGCCGTAGATGACTCTACAGCGTGAATGTCGGCGGTAATTTCAGGAGAAGATTCTCCTGTCGGGGAATCCGGTAAGGTTATTATTGGAGAAGAATTCTTTGAGGATTTCTTCTTACTTTTAGTATTCACCGTACCAATCATGCCATCAGCAGCATGAGACCCCGAAGGAGCAGCAGCGATTTGATTCGACTTAGGAAGATCTGGGATCTTCTCGTGCAACGTACCCGACTGAATGTAAACTAAGTCAAGGTACTGGGCTTGAGCAATGACTTGCTCCTCAGTAACTACTCCGGCCTTAGCCACATCTTCAGCAATCTTCGGTAATAATGATTTTACAAACCATTCAGCTAAGATTTGGTCCGGGATAAAAACTTTCACTAAACGTCTTCGACGTCTCCATTCATGAATATGATCGGAAATATAAGTGGAGGTCGACTGTTTTAATGAAGTTAATAGCTCCGTGTCGTTATTGTATCTGACCGGCAACTGAAAATGAGTTAGGAACGAGGTATCTAACTGGCTAAAATTGTAAAAAGAGGCCCATAGTAACTCAATGTACCACTTGGCCGTGAGACCAATGAGCGTACGCAGAAAAGACGTAAGCGGATCGAATCATCCAAGATAGAATTTGAAGCGCACCAGAGGTGGTAATTCATCACGTGATTGGACGGATCCTCTCCAGACTTACCTTCGAACTTGGGTATATCATTGGGCAACTTATTTGGCATTGGCGGCCAGAACGGAAGATATTGAATTGGATCGTTCATTAGGCGCGTCAAGTCGGGTAAATCCAAAGTTGCGATAAACGGTAATTACCGGTTAGGATCTCTAAAACTCTGGGTCACAATACCAGTTCCAGGAGGAGGATATCCAGGATAACTAGGAACAGGAATCACATTCGGGATATTATATCCTCTTGGAAAACCAGGATTAACCGGACCGTACTGGGGTTGCTGAGGTTGTTGATAAGTGTACCCAGGATACGGTTGATACTGGTAAACCGGTTGTTGGACAGCAGGACCGAGTTGGTACTGTCCCTGGTACTGTTGGTAGGTAAATTGAGGTTGACTTGTTACAATAGTACTTAAACCAGGTTGCCCTACAGGCATCTGGACCGTGGTTTGAATCGTAGATCCGGACAACGGTAAAGATGTTTGAGGAGTGGTTGCAGACACAGTAGAAACCGGAGTTGTCGATACTCCAGAAGTAAGTGCGGTAGATGTTGCGGTAGTTGCAGCAGTCGTTTGAGATGGAGTACTAGGTGCAATTGGTGGCTGAGTAACTACCGAAGTTACAGAAGTTTGAACATTTGACTGGACAGGTTGCGTTTGCTGGGGTGAACCAGAAACTACGGGTTGTCCAGTTTTAGGTAACAACTATATACTTGGCTACAACACCTGTTGACCTTGTGATGGATCCCACACTATCATTCCGGGGTATTGACCCATAACAGGTTGAGGATACTGAGATCCATAACCGGATTGAGGATAGGATTGATAACTGAAAGGCACAGTTCCCATATCTTGAACATATGACTGACCTTGAGGTGGTTGATAACCTTGACTCGAGTATTGACCTTGAGGTTGATAACCTTGGGGTAAATACTGATACTGGGGTTCACCTTGACCTTGAGGTTGATACCCTTGAGGTTGATACCCTTGAGGTAAATATTGATACTGAGGTTGACCCTGGGGTACATATTGAGGCTGGGGTTGACCTTGAGGCATGTATTGTACTATGGGTACATACTAGCCTTGAGGTTGCCCCCCAGACACAATTTGTGTACCTTGAGGTTGCCCCCCAGGCGTTAATTGAGGCTGCCCCCCAGGCGGTAATTGACCACCTTGAGGTTGAGAAACGGGAACTGAACCTGACATCATGTAAATGTCCCCTACACCCAACGGTTTATTACCATTGTTTCCAGCTAATAACCCATGATCAATGGGTTGAGGAGATTCCCCCGCAAAGGTACCAGAAAGTGACTGATACCGGGTGGGGACAGAAGGACCGCCGTGTAAGAAAGATTTAGGAGATTGAGTGAACACAGACGACTGACCAGACATATTTACAGGAGTATAAATACCTCCAGGTGGAAAAGGAGTACGAGGTGGAGAAAAACCTACCCCTGAGTTGTCTAAATAATTGGTTAACGAAAGGTACCAAGTAGTACTTCTAGGAGGACTATAAAAGATAGATTCACGCTTTCTTAGATCAATAATAGGTTGATCTTCAAGGATAGATACGCCTAATTCTTCCTCTGGAGCAAGTTCTTCAATAGCTATCAAACCAGTAGGAAGATTTTCGGTGATGACTCTTTCTACCCTAGGTGAATCTGGTACACTAAAAGTTGGAGTAACAGGTTCAGATATTTCAGGTTCTTTGCCTATATTACTAGTAGATGAAAAACTACCAGAAAGCTCAGAAACTTCAACTGCTTCAGGATTATAACCTGTTTCTAGACTTTGGTAATCTTGATGGACTACCAACGAAGACTCTCCTTCTTCTGGTGAACCTACTCTACTGCCACTAGGAGGAGTTACAAGGACCTTTAAACCTTCGTAATGAATTGGGACGTCTTGAGGAGGTTCACCCCGAAGTCTACGGGATTTCCTCAACAATTCGTCCACAGAAACAACCTCAGGAGACTTGCCCCGAAGTCTACGGGATTGTCTCGGTAATTCCGCCACAGTTAAAAACTTTTAACTACTGCACACACAAACAAAGTAAAATCTCAAAGCAAACCACCTAAAGTCTCTAAAGAACCAAACAAATTTGAATCATAAGCCTAAAGAATCTAGGGCGTCAAACCAAGCACAAACAGTAACCTTCCAGACCGAAAACGCTAGTTGGAGATGAAACCCAACATCGCCGGATTCAGTACAGAAGTGGCGGGTGGAACAGTTAGCCTGGCAACCTGCTTAATGAATAGACCGGCACAAGTTCCTCCACTTTAACCGTCTCGAGTGAAGTGAAACCCCCGGAAAATCCAAGTGAGTCTAGCCGACGTCTGCTCCAGGTACAGTGGGATCTTCCCTCCACCGTCACCTCGGTAGAATCCTAAAGATAATGGTCACTAAGGTCACCAATAGCAACAAATGAACCTGGGGGAACAGTCTACACTCCGACAGCACGCAAGGGCAGAGTATCAAGCTCAATCCCCTTGCCGGCTCCTTGACAACAATCCAAGGTTTACCGACAAGTGACCCCTGGCTCCTCGACAATGGTTAATCTGAGGTTTACCGTTTGTAATACGTGCGTGTCTGGCGTCGTTCCCAACGAGGGAGGATTGATCCCCTCACTGGTTCGGACACAAGCTCGTGCTTCTCCTTTAAGAGGAGCTTTCCCAGAGTACAAATGAAACAATTGGATTTATTCTATCACAAGATAAGCTACTTGTTTGTTTTTGTTGTCTTGGAGAGTTAATTACTCTCCTACTCCAAGACACTAGCCTGATCTAAATTGGTGTTTCAGAGCCCTAGTAAATAAAAATTACTAAGTTGATTTTACTTTAAGCGTTAATTTTATGGTTTTTCTTAGAGACAAAAGGTAGTGGAGATGAAACTGGTGGTGTGTAGACTCGACTCGCAACCACTACAAAGATGCACCTAAGATGATTTACACTACTTTTCTTTTTTCAATGAACCTCCTAACTAAGAGAGTTGGAAAATGCAAATTTTATAGAAAACAACTTTCTTAGTAAAGACAATCAAAGAAATAATTCTCTTTATCTTTTCAAAACACACAACTCATGACCACTAATTACTCTACGAAATTTCCTTTTTCTCCCAAAAGTCTACAAATGCTACCAAAGCAAACTTTTTCCAAAAGAATTTTTGTGTTTTTTCTATATTAATAAAGCATATAAAACTATTTTATCAAATCAAATTTAACAAATCTAATACAATCAAATCAAATTAACTCAAAAGCAAATTAAAAGGAAATTTACCTAAAAACGAAAAATAATGAGGACAAAAGCCTACAAAGATGATTCCCGGATGTTTTACTCAGACAAAATGTAACTAAGGATCAGTTCATGCAGAATCATAAACTAACCAAAAAACAAAAACGAAATCTTTTTGTTCTTTTTTCTCAAGAATGGAATTCAAGGCTTTAACAAACAAACTTTTCAAGATTCGCAAAGAGAAGACACAACGGTAGGTCTCCCACCAGGGTGACTTCTATGAGAGGCCCGACTCCTAGGGGGACTGATAAAAACCAAGGAGATCCAAAGTTTGACAACCTCTAATGCCAAAGTCACTATAGGACCAGTTAAAAATCAAACCCTAAGGCAAAATCCCTATGAATTCCACCAAAACCCTCGACACTAACGGGACAAGTTCAGGTGAAGATCTCTGGCAGTAAACTAATGGACCTGGGTAGTAAAAACAAAGTAAAAACAAAATCTAAAGAGAAAAAAGAGGAAAAATGGAATTTTCTCAAATTTGACAGGGGTACGCAGGTGATCTGTTGACACAGGCGCGGGTACACCCTGTGCACAAAGACGCAGTGCGTACAAGTATGCACTGTGTCAAACTCAGAGACTTCGTACTGCTGGCAAAGCTAACAAAAATAAAAATATAAATTGACTCTAAGCTAACCCACCCAAATACATAGTTAGACAGCCAAAAATTAGAAAACAAGCGATTTTTCTCAGACCAAAATATCAAATCAAAAAGAACTCAAACACATTCATGGATTCCCCAGTATGGTCCCCATTTTTTCATGCAGAAAGAGTCGTTAGTGCGGACACAACCGACATTCCTAGAAGCCTAAGACTTTCTAATGACAAACAAGACAAATAAGAGCAATCCTTCCCTAAATATGCTTTTACAATATGAGAAATCAAGTGTTTAGATCCTACCTGTAATCCAACGCTGTTGTAGTAGTCTAGCTTCGTTGATCCGGATGAGCTCCTCCTTTCCTTTGAAACCTACATTCACTAACAATCAAATGATTAAATAGCACCTGAATATCACATAAAATAAAACATATTTAACATATAGACCAAGGAGTATATGAAACAACTCATAAATAACAAATTGTTGAGAAGAATGGACTAATTTGTATTAAAAGGTAACAAGAGGAACCATTACAACCTGAGCCTTGGTGTTGTGCAAGCTCCTCCCAGGGTCCACAAGAGTTCTCCCTTACTCTGATCAGCTCACCCACCTCCCAATGGAAACAAGTAAAGATGGTAATCTCTCCTCACAAGCTTCTACAAGGAAGTCCTAATTCCAGCAGCATCTACCCTTAGGAATGTTCAGCTTTCAACCTCCCCTCTCTTTCACCCAATGCCTATATTTATAGTACTCTAGAGGAAGTTATTCAGGTCCACCATCAATGGGATAAGCCCCTCTTTGGATGGGATAGCTCCCCTCTTGATGGGATAAGTTCCTATTTGGTAGGGGTACATGAACCATCTGGAGGCGCTTCATACACGTCAAACAAGCTTCTAGAAGACTCTAGAAATGACCACAAGTAACTTTTTTGGAGTGAAACTTGTGCCTTTTGACCTTTACAGGAGTACGCACCCATTCCTTTACATACAGAGCGTACAAGTATGCGGGTATTGTGAACTTGGAGTGCGTACACGCAGGTAAGGCTAAGAGAAACTGCGTACCAGAGATATATAGATTTTTTAATGACTTTCTCTCTTTCTTGAAGTTTGACATGAAGAGCAGAGGCATGAGACTTGCCAAGGAGGATAGTACGACAGTGGATGGAGCCATACCAACTGCAAATAGTCATGGTGACATTTTTTAGTGTAACACCTTTGTTAACAAATGGTCCAAAATTGCACATCAACAAAATGATGTTAGAAAGAGGGAAAATATGACTTTAAATGGCTAAGGGTAGTCATAAAAGATAGATTATTCTCTCCCCTATTGTCACCAACATTCAATTAAACCCTTCCACTGATGAAACTTCCTCTAGTTCTCAGCTTGATCCTATTCCTAAATATACAACCAATGAACCCACAACTCCAACCCATTCTCAAATCTGATATGAGATTGTCGATTGTCTCTAAATATCCAAGAAGTCTTTTCAAGGCCTTAAGTGAGATTAAAGAGATCAATATTTGTTGAAAGATAATTGTCTCAATGCCTTGTTACACCCATAAACATTCATTTGGAAGAACCAATGGTGCTAAATCCCTAGGCGATAATTTCTTAGATTGCCAACTCCCCGAGGCTCGATCAATATATTTTTGCTACCCTAGGTGTGAAACATCCATTAGAAAAACATCCCCACACATTCCTCCCCATGTTTGAAGTAGACTCTAATAAACCAATAGAATATCACATTAAGGATTTCATGTTGGCCATTAGACAAAAGAACATATTCCATGAAGATGTTTTATGTAGGTTAGTCTTGTATGATTTTGAGGTAAAAGATACAACTAGGTATTTTGTGCAACCCCCTCAAAGTATTGTGTCTTGGGCACAATTTGAAATTGCCTTCCTAGAGAATTTTGGAGAAAAAATACTCAAGAGGTATTAGTCATGGAAATATCTAATATGAAGATGGAATGCAGGGAAAGGATAATAACATTAGCACAATGTTTCTTTCATTAAAAACAATATTCCTAATGATTTTATGTGTCCTAAGAACCTGATAATTTCTTATTATGTCAATTATAAGCTTACTAAGACCGCTATGTGAGTAAAGAGAGTTAAAAATTCCACCTTACAAGAAATATTCGATGAATCTTTATCGAGAAATACATACTTAACCTTAAGCCTAATCCCAAAAAACATAGTGATCAAGCCTCATCCTCTAACAATAAACCTGAATCATTGTCAAAATCACCTACAAAAAAGGAGAAACCACATGTTGATATGAAAACAATTCAAAACGTTCTCAATAAATTGAATAATTAAGTCATTGATCTTAATAAAATTTTAAACGAATCACCATCTAATAGGGTGAACTTTAAAACCTCATTTAAGAAACACTTTCAAAAAAATCCACCTCCCCCAATCAATGTTTTAGTGCTAAAGGGTTATCAAATGTTTTACAAGAAATAATCATAGGAACAGAGTCAAAATCTAATGAAAATGACATAAAGGAGGCTGAAGAGAACAATGAAATAGAAGATGAAAATTAAACACCTCCAATCATGGGTCATTTTTCAAACAATCTATTTAACGATGATTTTTCCTCAGTTTTTGAATATCAACACCAATATAATGCGTGCAACAAGAGCCTAGTTGATAATCAAGATCCTTGTGCTTCAAATAAGGGAAAGAAAACTAAAAAAAAAAAGAAGGTAATACACAAATTTTCCTACTCTTTATATAGAATATTATATAATTGAAGTTCTTAAAAAATTAAGAGCCAATATCTCCCTTTTTGAGCTACTAAAAATTCTCATAATACAGCAGAACATTCAACAACATATTGTTGAATATTCCAGTAAAAACAAATATGCTCCTAGTGGAAATGTGGCTAGTTTTGATAAATATTCAGTTGATCATGTTCGTATTATGAAGTTCCCTTCAAAAAATTCTCTTCCACAAAAGAGAAAACCCCCTCCTTTCGTTCTCACTTTTGAAATATTCAATCAAAATGTTCATAACTACATGATTGACTCTAGAGCTTCCTCCAATGTCATGCATCTTTCTGTTTGCAAGAAACTTAATGAACAAATGAAATTATTTGAGGCGAAAATTAAATAGCTTGATATAATTAATGTCAAGGTTGTTGGATAACTTACCGATATTTTGATTAGATTATCCTCTCATCACATAGTTCATCAAATAATTGACATGGCAATTGAAAACATAACTGAAGCTTATGGCCTATTCTTGAGTCAAGATTGGATGCAACACTTAAAAATTATATTTGGATATAGATTTGACTCATTTATGGCTACCATAGAAAGGGGAACCTAATAAGATAAGAGTTAATAGATAATTCTATATGAAACATGTTGTTACTGATATTGATGGTCCTAATGAATGGGGCATGTTTAGTGATTCCTTAACCATTGATTTATTCCTTGGAAGTTTTGTTGTTGAATTTCTCCTTTTACTCATATCTAGTAGCAATATGAACTCATCTATGTCAATTGATAAAAGATGGATGGATGCCAATTATATTAAAAAATAATTCAAAAAATGAACTTTCGTCATTATATTTTGATGGATCCAAGTCAAAATATGTTGCAGGTGTTGGTTGTTTGCCTCTATACGAAATGGTAATAATATTTTTATTGCTTGTAGATTGGAATTTGAGTGCACTAATAATATTGCAGAATATTAGGCACTCATCCAGGGACTTAAGATGGCTATTGAACTTGGAATTCAATGCTTGAGGGTCTATAATGGCGATTCTGAAATTATTGACAAGCAGGTAAGAAATTCTATACATTTTGTTTGAGCACACTTACACAATTATCAACTTAATTTATGAGATCTAATTTCTAAATTTTCAGCTTTTAATATTACTTAAATTTCTAGATATCTCAACCAAGAAACTGATTTACTAGCCATTGTATCATCTAGGCTAATTCTTATTGAAGATTTCGAGCCATACTTTTTTCTATTGAATTAATATATAGATTGTCCAATCCTGACAATGCAACTAATTGGTATTTTCTTAATGATGATCAACAAATAATTGACTTCCTTCACTCAAAACATAGCTTTAATGATGATGTGATCGATGAATCGACTCATGAAGAGTATCTTTGCAATTTGTCACAAATACAAAATCAACGATCAGTGGGTGAAGTGTTCAATCTAGTGAACCCTATCCTTAAACCTGTTGTAAGGCTAGAAAAGTTTTACAAATTAAGTGATAATTTAAAAAGAGTTGTAAATTGTAAAACCAACAACTCTTCTATGAGTTATCAAGTCATAAATTTTGGGACTGACACAAATCCACAAAATGTAAATTTGGAAACAAATTGCACTTGTAAGGAAAAAGAAAATCGCATTCATATGTTCAAGGAAAACAAGGATGTATTTTCTTGTATGTATGATGATCTAAAAATATTCTACCCCAGCATGATAAAAAACACTGTCCCCATAAAACCACAGATTAAACCCTTCCAACAGATGTTAATAAAGATGCATTCTGGTCTCAAACCCACTATCAAAAGTGAACTTAACAAGCTTTTGAAAGAAAAATTCATTTTCCCTATCCATCACACACAATTTGTTGTGAACCCGATGCAAGTAAGCAAGAAGAATGGAAAAATTCCTCTCTTTGTTGACTTCAAAATTTTTAACAAAGCCTTTGAAAAGGAAAATTAACTAGTTCCTCCCATGGAGCAGATACGACAATGGGTTTCTAGCTCTAAAATGTCATCCTTTTTGGATAGTTTTTAGGATACAACCGAGTCATGGTAGCTCCTATTTATCAATTCAAAAACATCTTTAGAAATTTATGGGGAAACTTCACCTATAGAAAAATTAAGTTTGGTTTCATCAATGTTGGGGCAATCTTCCAATAGGTGATGGAAATTTCCTTTCGAGGATTAATAAATGAATCTATTGTCATATATTTTGATGATGTCACTATTTAATCCAAAAGGATTGCTGACCATATTTCACACCTTATAAATTTGCTTGAAAGATGCATCAAATTTGGCATTTCCTTGAACCCTGAAAAGTTAATCTTTGCAGCCACTAAAGGAAAATTGTTAGCATATATTGTTTCTAAATATGGAATAATTATCAATCTAGAAAGGACTCATGCCATTGATGGTTTATCACCCCCCAACTCTAAAATGGCCATTAGTCCTTTCTAGGAAAGATAAATTTTGTTAGATGGTTAATCCATAGTTTTTTAGAAATTGTCAAACCAATACAATAATTGGTGAAAAGGAACTATAACTTCAAGTGGGGAGATCAAGAAAAACAATATTTCTACATAATCAAACATGTTATTTCTGAATCCCCTTCTCTGATGATCCCAAATCTCTCCAAATATTTTATACTCTATATTTTCACCTCTAATACTACGTATGCTAGTGTACTTACTCAGAAAATCGATCTTGATCATGAAATCCCAAACAATTTTATGAGGTATACCTTCAAAGGAATAGAATTAAATGATTCAACAGTGGAAAAATGATCCTATCCTTAAGGTAGTGTTGATGGTGCTCGACCCACCAACATTCAAGGGGTCACCCTGGTATGAAGTCCCAACTAGACCGCACACCGTTGGGTGTGGGAGTCCCATCCAGTATGGTGGCCCAGTTTCCATTATCTTGAATATTTTCCTCAGATCTTTCTTGCCAACATAGGAAAGTGGTCTTATTTGTCTTCAAGTAGTGAGGTTCTCGTGCTTGGTGATTGTTAGTGTTAACCGTGTCAATGGTTCTTCCAATGTAGACGGAGAGTGTGGGAGTGAGTCCCAAGTCAGTTGGAAGGAAGCCCCAACTCTGTTAGGAACACACAACACAACAGGATGTGCACAACTTGTAGAGGAGTAGTCCGCATGGATGTCGCAGTCACAATACACAAGGGAAGATAACATGTACAACACATAGAAGATGAGTGCGTGTGAGTTAAACGATTGTTATAGCAATTTTACGTGAAAGCTCTCTTTGATGTCCAGGGAGGTAATCAACATGGGAAGGACAACGTTAATAGCTCATACAACACATTTTCATTAATATATATGTATTGCAACAATTGAATTAGTTCAAGTGTTAAACAACGGTTAAAGCAACATGCATTACAAGTGTTCAAGATTAGTATTATAACAGTTACAATATATGGGTGAAAATGTGTTGGCTTGTTAGGAGGCTTCTGAATTAAACGAAAATTCCAAGACACATCGTTACACCATATATCACTAACCCCGTGGGCGGGGCATTAGATCCACTACTTACTCCTCAAAGAAAAGATTACAAACTCTCAAGGCTATGTGGGAGGAGCTGAGGTGAAAAGTCCTTTCCATGTACAAATGAGGGGGTCTTTATAGTGAAGGGTGATGTAGAGCATTGGAAAGGTATGTTTTAATGCATAATTTAGTGATGTTTCAAGCAATGTTTGTAATCTTTTCTTTGTTATAAAGTAAGGAGAATGTAATGAGAATGAGCACAAATGACCCAATCACTAATAGTTATCTTCTCTATGCAGAAAAAGACAAAAGTAGGAAGGCGCGGTGCAAAACTGGAGTTCCATGAGAAGATAACGGTTGTCCCTTCGAAACTAACTAAAGTCCAAACCAGGGCGAGCAAATCTCGGCAAATCAATCTGGGACGAGATAAGGGACTGTCAGTTCGGAAGACTAGGCAAAGAAAAGAGAGGAGTTAACAGTTTAACAGATCCCTCAGGATCTTTGATCCTGAGGGATCGTTACTTTCAATTATTTTGTTGTCTGGTTAACTCCGCCATTACTAGTATAAAAAGGGTAGCATTGAAGACTTTGGGAGACTCTTATTATCTTGTATCTTTATTTTCTGTTTATAGACTTCACAGTCAGCTGAAACTCAGACTATCGAGTCTCTTTGAGACTTAGTTTTTGCTGTACTATCGTTGATGCGTTAATATAATATATTTGGTGTTACTTTCTCTCTGCGTCTGAAGTAAGTTACGGCGGTGTGCCATTGGAAGCTAAGGGCCCGGCTCCAACGGACACTGGCTGATTGTATCATTACAGTTTGGCTTTGTGTGGTTTGTTTATCATTCTTAATAATCTGATATATTTACATGCTGTTCCATACTCGTTCATCAGCAGTTTTTCCTATTGTAAATCTTTATAACAAGTTCACATCATATTTCCAGAATTGGTCACGTAACGTTGTTCTAAGTTGTTCACTTTTGTTACAGAATTTCTTAGACCTATACTACTAAGCATTACTCTGACAAATAGCCTCAAATTGAGATACCCTTTGCAATAACAAAACGCTCCCGGATTGACTTGTAATGTGAGATAACTAGAGGTGAAAAAGGCCCTTGTTACAGCTCTACATTTTGGCGCCGTTGCCGGGGAAAGGGGAAAGGGTATATCCATTTGTCTTTTAAACAGGGTCGTGTACGAATCTGCTAGGGGAGAGTTGGATTTTAAAAACGAAAGGTAAGAACCTGTGTACGGAGCATGTAAAAGCCCTGCTCCACCGTCCGCTTTCCTAGCAGAATTGATTGGTTAAATAGGATTTAGTAGTTTAATTGGAGTGCATGACTAAGCAGAAAAAGCCAGAGAAAGATCAAAAGCCTCCATCCAAAGCCAAGGGGCCGGTGACCCTTGGACGAATGACCTTCATAGACGAAATCTATAAGAAAGCCGACTCTCAGCCATCGGTAGGTTATAGGAAAGTCAATTCTAAACAACCTGCTAGTTCCCTTCAGGCCTCGGGATCACCATCTGAAGCCTTTGCTGAAGTGCACAGTCAAACAGAGGAGCAGGATTTTCAAGAAATTGAAAATTTGACTCCTGGACCATTGCACGAAGGGACCCAAAGTAACCTTTGTGAAGGAGAAGGAGAAACAGGGGAAATCGGGGAACCTAGATCTCCTATTGAATTAAACCAGCCTTTAAATAGCCCGGACAAGGGAAGTGATGCAAAAATCCTCGTTGAAGGAATCCATTCACCGTAGACAGTTGGGGCCATTATCATCGTTGATCAAGGGAGTGTTGTAAAGACAATCCCTGTTAAGACTACCCCTCCTCAACCAAGGAATACTCTCTTGGAAATTCGTGAAGATTACTGGCATATATTCGATCCCATGGCGCAGAATCAGCCAAACACCCAGACCTCCACATTGCAATATCCTATAGTAGATTCTACAGCAAATGCGCCCATGAAAGCTATCCCTCTCCAGCATATCCCCACATTTCATGATCTTACATCAGAAGATCCGGACGCATTCTTGTTCGAATTTGATGTATTATGTAGAGGATACGATTACACCACCGATCCCCAGAAACTGAAATTGTTCCCCTCTACATTAAAAGGGGCAGCGTTAAGATGGTTTATGGGCTTAGGCGGTGGGGTTATTAACAATTGGGATCAAATGAAAGAAGCCTTTTTAAAGAAATATCAGGATTACTGTAGGTCAAGAGAACTAAAAGATGAAATTTTTCAAATGTCAGCCAGACCAAACGAAACCTTAGAAGAATATGTGGAACGTTTCCAATATAACTTGCAAAGATATCCTTATGCATCGCTACCTCTGCCTGATAACGTGTTGAAAACCGCATTAATTAGAGGTATGAAAGAACAATGGATTGAAACGTTAAATATTATGGAGAAAGGAGACATTTTTCAGGAAAATTTTGCTGATATCATTGATCTGTGTATCAGGAGCTCAAGAGGCAGCACGAGGATAAAACCAGCAGAATATGATCGCTTCACCAGAGATAACAGAACATCAACAGAGGGAGTAACACGGGTGGAACTTGGAAATTTGCTAGAAAATTTTAAAACTGACATCCTGGGGACATTAACTACACAACTTGACATTGTGCAGGCTAAACAAAAGCAAGCGGAGGTGGAACAGAATCTAGCAGTTTTTTGCCCACGATGCAGGAAGAAACATAGCCACAAGGAATGCCCGCTGGATACAGTCCAAATATGTGCTATCTGTACCAAGGACCACCTGACCGAAAGCTGCCCCTCACTTCCTGGTTTGAAGGCAGTATACAAAGAAGCAGAAGAGGAGCCAGAATCAGCATATTTTATTAACCAGCGTCGTCAATGGCAGCCTAGGCAATCAGGTATGTTTTCAGACCCCTCCTCTTCTTTTCAACCCCCGCAGTTCAATACTCAGCAACAGAATATGTGGCAAAACCAGTCTCAACCCCTGTTTTCGAATTGGTCACCTCAAATGTTTCCTACTCCGAATCCTTGGATGTCCCAATTTGGTTGGCCAAACTTCCCTTATCCTCCACCATATTGGCAGAATAATTCATACCCTCCGCAGTGGACCCCTTCTACTTCGCAAAGCTCATCCTGGCAGACAAGCTGGCCAAGATCGACATATCAGCCAGCAGGATCAATTCCATTCCCTCAACCAACTCTGCCAGCCTTACAACAAAACCCCCAGCCTAATCTGAGACCGCAGCTCCGAGCCCAACCCAACCCTAATCCAAATAATATACCAGTTCAATCTATTCAAATTATAGAATCCTCAGAAATTGAATCTGATCTGCGGGAGAGAAACGATCTTCAGTTAAGATCTGGGCGAATAATAGAAACTGAGGGACATAGAACAACTCACATTGAAGATCGGTTACCTATAGAACAACCATCACAACAGGAAGATGTAAATAAAGACCAGGCTCATCAACAAGTAATTACATCTCGTCCACCATTCCCAGAACGATTAGCCATTCCACGACCAACGCAATATCCAGACTTTGATATTCTGGGAGAACTACAAAACCTGTATATAAGAATTCCATTCCTTCAAGCTATACAGGATATCCCCATATATGCAAAAACCATAAAGGACCTGTGTAGCAGAAAACCAAAAAGAAATGTAACTTCTAACCCAAGAGTCCAGGTAGTCGGCACCTTATCCGACCTCCTATCAGGAAAAGAAACACTAGTTAAATACGAGGACCCTGGAAACCCAATTGTCACTGTTCAAATCTATGGGCAGACCTTGACCAACGTCTTAGTTGATCTAGGGGCTGCAATTAACATCCTGACAACATCGACTTGCCAGAAGCTCAGAATTACATCGGTAGAACCTACTTCCACTTTGTTAGAACTAGCTGACAAATCAGTAATTAGACCAGAAGGCACCTTGTATGATGTCATGGTTTCAGTAGATTCCTGGGAATACCCGACCGATTTCCTGATAATTAATCCGAAAACCCGACTAGATGGACATCCGCTAATTCTAGGTAGACCGTGGCTCGCTACTGCTGACGCCTACATTGGTTGCAGGCAGGGAAACATGACCATAACCAGAGGGCCGGATATCAAAAATTTAATTTTGTACCCTCCAGCTCAGCCAAGCATCACGATGATGAAAGCCAACCTGCGCCCTGCCTCATATATCACTGACAACATTAGACCCCCATTAACAGTCCAGGAAGTGCTATATTTCAAAGATCAAATCGAAGACGATGCCATTAATAAATTCATTAATCAAACAGAATCCACACCGTATACACAATGTTTTATGATAAAAGCGGCATTTGACAACGAATTAGAGGAGGATCCTATGAAGGACGAACATGACCAAAATATACCGGTGACTTCTGTCGCTAATAGAAAAGTAGTGCAAATTGAACCGGGGAAAACTTTAAATATTAACGCTAATATGACACCAGATCAAGAGACAAAACTCATCCAGCTGTTACGAAAGTATCAGGAGGCATTTGCATGGGACTATCCCGATATGAAAGGGATTGATCCCCAGCTATGCACACATCATATTTATATCGAAAAAGATGCAAGACCGGTTCACCAACCATAAAGAAGACTCAACCCCCATTTAAAAGATGTTGTAAAAGATGAGCTTCAGAAACTTTTAGATGTTGATTTCATTTATCCTATTTCTGACAGCAAATGGGTCTCCCCACTTGTGGTAGTACCTAAAAAGAACGGGAAATGGAGGATCTGTGTGGATTATAGAGAATTAAAAAAAGCCACACAAAAAGATCACTTCCCTCTTCCATTCATAGATCAAGTACTGGACACCTTAGCAGGCAAGAAATTATTTTCTTTCCTGGATGGCTTCAGCGGATACAATCAGATTCAGATTGCCCCTGAAAACCAGGATAAGACTACCTTTACTTGCCCCTGGGGAACGTTCGCTTATCGAGTCTTACCTTTTGGTTTATGTAATGCTCCAGCCACATTCCAAAGGGCTGTTCTTAGCATCTTTGCAGATTTAATTAATGATGGATTGGAAGTCTACATGGATGATTTCACACCATATGGAGAGGACTTTGATCCAGCTCTAGATACTCTCGAAAAAGTCCTACAACGCTGCATTGCTACCAGACTTTGCCTGAGTCACGAAAAGTGTTACATGATGATGACTGAAGGACTCATTCTGGGACACTATATTTCAACAGCTGGTATTCAGGTAGACCCGGCTAAAATTCAAATACTTTTGCTTATTCCAACCCCCACTAATCAGACAGAGGTACGCAGTTTTCTTGGTTTTTCTGGCTATTATAGACGATTCATACAACATTATTCACATATTGCCGCACCTTTACATGCATTAACTGGAAATGTTGACTTCTTATGGACAGAGAAATGTGATCGAGCCTTCGAAGAATTAAAGAAGCTGGTATCTACAGCTCCAGTTCTCCGAGGACCTAATTGGAATTTACCATTCCAAATTTCAACCGACGCCTCAGACACAGCAATCGGTGCAGTTCTGGGCCAAGAAGAGGATAAATAACCATACGCCATCTATTATATCAGCAAAAATTTGGTTCCAGCTGAATTGAATTACACTGTCACCGAAAAAGAATTTTTAGCTGTGATACACGCTGTTAATAAATTTAGACACTATATTACAGGTTATCCTGTTATTTTGTATACAGACCATTCTGCTATTAAGTACTTAGCAAACAAGCCTATTACAAATGGAAGAATAACCAGGTGGTTGATCTTGTTGCAGGAGTTTGATATTACAATCAGAGATCGACCGGGGAAGGAGAATCCTGTAGCCGATTTCCTCTCACGAATACCAAAATCAGTTGAAGCAGTAGCAGTCGAGGACCAATTTCCAGACGAACACTTATTCGCTGTCGCTGTTCAGACTCCCTGGTACACTGATGTTGCTAATTATCTTGCAGTAGGTAAGCTTCCAAAACATTTAACCCCCAATGAACGGAAACAGATTGTTCAGAGAAGCAATCGATTTTCGTGGGTTGGGGGCTATTTGTTTCACACGGGAGCAGATATGGAAATCAGAAGATGTATTCGGGAGGACGAAATCTTTGATATCTTGAAAGCCTGCCATGACGGGTCATGTGGAGGACATTTTTCTGAACGAAGAACAACACATAAAGTATTACAAACGGGATATTACTGGCCTACAATTTTCAAAGATGCGAAAAAATTTGTCCAGGCCTGTGATAGCTGTCAGCGTGCAGGACGACCTGGTCCAGCCGACGAAATGCCTTTGCGGCCTCAATTAGTGATCGAACCTTTCGAACGATGGGCTCTGGACTTCGTCGGCCCCATCAGCCCGCCATCAAATCAAAGAACATACATTTTGGTGGCAACTGAATATGTTACCAAATGGGTTGAAGCGGAGGCATTGACTAGAGCTACAGAAGATTCGGTAATACAGTTCTTGCTCCATTTGTTCGTACGTTATGGTCTTCCAAGGGAAGTAATTACAGACGGAGGACCACAATTTGTAGGGCACCAATTAGCTGCAACACTCAATAATTATCGTGTCCAGCATAAAATTACTACCCCATACCATCCTCAGGCAAATGGGCAAGTGGAGAGCAGCAATAAGGTAATAGAGTCGATTTTGACAAAAACAATTGCCTCACATCGGCGTGATTGGGCCGCTCGATTACCCGAGGCACTGTGGGCTTATCGAACCACATGGAGAAGCACCACCGGTTATTCACCATATCACTTAGTGTTTGGAAAGCAGCCCATTTTTCCTATAGAATTCGAAATCCAAACGCTGCGAACGGCCCAAGAAGTCGGATTGGATTTAAGTGAAGCACAGAAAAATTGATTGCACCAAATTAATGAATTAGATGAAATAAGGCTCTCTGCATTACAGAATACAACACTCATTCAACAGCAGCAAGCCAAATGGCATGATGCGCTTATACAAAACAAGGTATTTCATGAAGGAGACTGGGCTCTGTTATATGATTCTAGATTTCAGGATTTCCCGGGGAAGCTTCAGACTCGTTGGTTGGGACCATACGAGATTCAAAAAGTCCATGACAATGGGACCCTTACACTGACCACAATCGATGGGTCTGGATATACATTTAAGGTAAACGGTCATCGAGTTCGTCTGTATCGCAAACCGCTCACTCGGGAATCTTTTTGTCAGCAGCTACGCCAAGATACTAACATTGAGATTATGGGTGAGGAAGCAAAAACTTCGTCACCTATAGATCAGTAAGAATTCACCTTTTATTACCATTTTGTATATAAAATTGTAAATTTTGTATATATGTTTTTAGTATCTGTGTGTGCTGTTCCTTTTGAAAAGGAACAACACTTTTGGGTTTTGTTGTTCCTTTTCGAAAGGAACAGCACTTGTGTGTTTTTGCTGTTCCTTTTCAAAAAGGAACAGCACTTTTGCGTTTTGCTGTTCCTTTTCAAAAGGAACAACACTTGTGTGTTTTTGCTGTTCCTTTTCAAAAAGGAACAACACTTTTGCATTTTGCTGTTCCTTTTCAAAAGGAACAACACTTGTGTGTTTTTGCTGTTCCTTTTCAAAAAGGAACAACACTTTTGCGTTTTGCTGTTCCTTTTCAAAAGGAACAACACTTGTGTGTTTTTGCTGTTCCTTTTCAAAAGGAACAACACTTGTGTGTTTTTGCTGTTCCTTTTCAAAAGGAACAACACTTGTGTGTTTGAACAACACTTTTGCATTTTTGTTGTCCCTTTTCAAAAGGAACAACACTTGAGTGTTTTTGCTGTTCCTTTTCAAAAGGAACAACACTTTTGGGTTTTTGCTGTTCCTTTTGAAAATGAAACAGCATTTGTGTGCTTTTGTTGATTTTTCTTAGGCAATGCATCAAATGAACTCCTACTCACCCTTCCTTTCAAAAACAAGTGGTATGCTCTTGTCCCTTTCACATAAAGGATGTGTTGTCCATCCTCTTTCCAAGGTCATAAGTAGCAGCTATACCTTTATGCAATGAATATAAAAGTTAGGACATATCGAGATCAGAATATCATAAATCGCTATCTTTAACAAGCCCTAGTATTGATGCAACAACAAAGGAAGGATCGACACACTCATCATTTTTGCTGTCATAGTCTCACCTCCTATGCCTTGTTGGATAATTTTATCATGTTGAGTTCCTACAATTTTCTCTATTATTACTTGGAAATAAGAACATAAGATTTATATCTTCCGAATTGAGATGACAAGACTTCTTCCGCCATTCCCACTCTTAAGGAGGGCTGAACCACCCTTATGTGTGTAATTATACAAGAGCAAAATCTGTTGCTTAAAATATATAAATATATATATATATATATATATATATATATATATATATATATATTTGTTAAATGCAGGATAGGGGGTTTCATTAAAGAACCAGCCTACTATGATCATAATATTGGAAGCGAAGTGGCATTCCCATCATGACCACCACACCAGGGATATGGTCCAACAGGTTCACTACATAAACAAACCTTGGAACAGGGGGTCTCATCACGAGCCGGCCTGCCCATGATTCGCGCCTCTCTGGTGAATAGCATCATGTTTATCTGGTTACCAAGCCAGCATGATGGCCTGCATTTTGACAAGAATTTCTCTTCAAAAACACACAAAGGACCATGGTTCTAGGGTGAAATAAACAACTCTGCCAAGGTTATGAACACCTGTCGGCAGCAGAGCTCTGTTAATGGTATCGGAGTCGTAATATATACACCAATTTGGATGATATTAAATACTTCCTTCTATCCTTGTAATAATGATATCTTACATTTTTATGGATACGTCGCATGAATATCTATCACTACCAATCATGGCAGAGGTATTGACTATGACTACCTTAGACTTTATATGAGTGCTAGACGTCCTATCCTCCTGTTTTGCATCACATCACGAAGGCTTATGCAAAACGCGATCTACCTGTTGCCTCGATCTCGGTATTTCTTTATCTAATCTGAAACATGGCAAAACTCTACATGCTGTTCCTTTAATGACTTGGTGACGGGATGGCGGCTCCTCCTTCATTTGACGGCTGGGACAACCTATCATATTGCGAGGGGGGAGGTGACCTCATTACTCCGCCAGCCACATGGTAACACACCATTCGGAAATGATATGGTACGAAGGTACGATATGGGTTAACGGCATGATAATACTTTTTTGCAATAAGTTGTTATTTACAATCAATTTTCATGCATGCTCTGTGTTTTTTCTAGCTGCGATTACGTTCTTTGCGACAGGTAATTGTTGTTCCATCTAGGAGCCCGAAACAGAACCATGGGAGGGAAGGCTATCAGAAGAGAGCCTAGTGAGCTAGTAGTCTCCGAAGCTGCTCGGGAGATCCTAGAAAGGGCGGGGTGGTTAACTTATTTTAGCCGCCTGCGTGAATCAAATGAAACTGTGGCCATGGAATTCCTGCAGAATTTGCAGGAAGAACACTCCGTAGTGGGTGGAAAGCAGATAACGGTCACGAAGGAAATAATCGCGGAGGTAACAGGATTACCAGCCTCAGGACCAATATGGACGACAAAGAAAGAGAGGTTGCAAAAGATCATAGAGATTTTCCAAGACGAAGGACAAAATCTAACAGTAAAAGGAAAAGGAGTGCTGCCGGCAACGTTAGGAGAACCCTGGAGCGAATTGGCAAAAGTGGTGCAGAGCTACATCACCTGCGAGGGCCGAAAAGATGTGGTAAGACCGCGTCACCTTAAGCTCTTGGCTGTGTTAAAAGGAAAATGTTCTGTGCATCTCCCTGCATTGTTAAATTCATTATTGCATGATGCCTCTCGGAGCCTGAAAAAGGCACACCATGAAGACGCAGTAGTTAGCCACCATGGGTTGATCCGCCTGATAGTGAGCTACAGTCTCACTCAGCAGCAGAGTAGCTGGGGGGAGCTTATTACAACAATTGGAGGGGGAGTGGCATCACCATCCCCAAAGGCTAAGCACCCTGCTAGTACCTCTGAAGCACCCAAGGAGCCCAGAGCATCACCATCCCCAAAGGCTAAGCACCCTGGTAGTACCTCTGAAGCACACGAGGAGCCCAGAGAATCACCAAAACCTAAGCATCCCTCGGATACACCCGAGCAACCCAAGAAACGCACGGAGTTAGTAAAACGAAAATGTTCCTCTAGGGCATCTGGACATGCAGAAAAACATAAGGAACTGGCCGCAGAAGAGCGTGCTGCCTCGAAACGTAGGCATTCCTCTGGCACGCCAGAACAATCTAAAAAACGTAGGAAGGTGGTTGTGGAAGAACAGGCGGCCAGTACACCTGAGTGACCTGAGAGACCTAGGAAGTCAGCTCGGCTGACAAGAATAAAAGGCAGGCTGGAGAAAATCCAGCCAAGCATTGACCAGCCGATCGAAATAATAGATGAGCCACCAGTGCCAGAACAGGAACCTTCGAGGGAAAATGTGGAACAAATTGAGGACGAAGCAGAAGCCGAGGAAGGGAAGAAACCTTCTGACTCTGAGGCCGAAGCCGACTATCCGAAGGCAGGCACTGAGCAGCCAATTCAGGAGGAGGAGATGGAACAATTGGGGGGCAGCCCTCCACAGGTCGCCATGGAGGAAGAAGAGCTGGCCACTATCTTGGCCAGCCTGGGAGATTATGCTTCACCTTCCAGTCCAGCAAACCCTCCTGAAGGACTCTCTAGGGAAGAGGCGCATGAAGAATTGCATGAAGAGATGGCGGGAGGAGAAAACCTCCGTGTTGTTGACGGAGAGAATGTAAATACCGACCGGGAACAATCTGTTCCCAGGACACCAGAAGAAAACCCACCTGCTGATGACGTGGGGAATGAAAACGCTTATCAGGAATAGTCCGTTCCCAGAATGCCAGAAGAAACCCTCAATGAAAGAGGAACAGAACTGAGGGCCACTCATACGCCCACTGCCGAGGCAAGAGAAATTAAGAAATTGAGAAAGAAACAGCAGAGACTGCTGAATATTATAGCTCAGCTTCGGCAGAAAATTAGAAGTTTGAAAGCCAGTCTGAGAATAAGAAGGACTGTAAGGAGAAAAAGAAGAACAAATGCAGCAGGGTCCTATCAGAAGAGAAGGCAAGGGGCTTATAGGTGTTTCGTAGGTCAATACTCTGCTGATAGACCTACGACTGTTCCGACCAGCACTGAGGAACAAAATGCCGTTCCATCTGATATGGAATAGCAGAATGTCGTTCCGGAACAGACTGCTGTCCCAAATAGCCCATTGGGACCAACTGCCGTTCCAATCAAAACCGAGCCGCAAGACGATATTCCATTTACAGAGGGGCCATCGTACCCCTTTATCCATGTGAAGAAAGAAAGGGAAAACAAAGAAGTCCAAACTGAGGCATCACCTTTAGGGATAATTCGGGACACGAATTCCAGGCAGCGAAATGTGAAGGTACAGGTAAGACTCCCTGCCTCTGAGAATTCATGGAAAAGGGATCCAAAAACCAAGACCTTGCACCACAAAATGAAACAAGCCCGAGAGGAGGCTGACGAGCTAAGAGAAAAAATGATCCCTCGGGAGAAATACGAGGAGTTGCAGCAGGAAGCTGACCAGTTAAAAGAACAAATGATCCCTCGAGCAAAATATGAAGAATTGCAGCAGCAACTGCGGAACATGAGTCAATCAGAGAGTCAGACCTTTGAAGGATGGCAGAAGGAACAGGGAAAGGCTGCCAAGGTAACACGTCGACTAGATGCTGTTATTAAACAATTGGACACTATATGTTCGTTGTATGATGATGTTTTGACTTGTAGGGCCCCTGCAAAGAATTATGCTTTATTTCTCCTTGAAAGATACTTAAGATTGAAAATAAAAGCTGTCAGGGCAGGTGCCCCTATTCAGATTAATACTGTTAATGATTTTATTGATTGTTGCAAACATTATGGGGTTAAGGTTCAACGGTTGCTATGTGAATTCTATTTGCACAATATGGTGCTCGAGCAGGAAACTGACTTAAACCCTGGGCCCTTTGTGGGAGATATACAACTCCAAGCCTTTGTCTCGTTTGGGGTCAATCAGTTAAAGTGGCTCAGGGCTTACAATGCCTTTCAGAGGCAGGAGCACAACCTAGATCTATGGGTCAGAGCCGAGCCTAGAGACCCAGTTCACCTATGGCAATCACACAAAAGCCTTATGAGAACCCAGGGCATCATGGAATTGTTAGGACCCATGCATGAGGACTTGATCTGAAATAGCATGGAATTCTTTCTGGCTATTAAAGATTCTGCCCTGGATGCTGCCAAATTCCGTTATCGGATTTCTACCCCAAGCATCCAGCTCAGGGAGCCATTCAAATACGAGAATTTTGAGCTGGCTGCTGAACGGTTGAGCCTTTATGGCCAACGCCTTTTGCAAGCTGGGCCGTCTTGGTTGGGATACCGATTCCATAGCCCAATTATTTGGCACCCTGCACCTGGATACCAGGCCTTGTATGATATGCCTGGAGATCAATTGAATTACTTCTTTGATAATCTGGTTGCTCACCATGGTTGCAGACCTCCTCACGAGATACCCTCTCCCGCCTATTCTCTTACCGCTCTCCATGTTAATTATAACGTTTTCATGAGGCCATGAAACAGAGTAAGCCGGGGGGTGTGTAGAGCATTGGAAAGGTATGTTTTAATGCATAATTTAGTGATGTTTCAAGCAATTTTTGTAATCTTTTCTTTGTTATAAAGTAAGGAGAATGTAATGAGAATGAGCACGAATGACCCAATCACTAATAGTTATCTTCTCTATGCAGAAAAAGACAAAAGTAGGAAGGCGTGGTGCAAAACTGGAGTTCCATGAGAAGATAACGGTTGTCCCTTCGAAACTAACTAAAGTCTAGACCAGGGCGAGCAAATCTCGGCAAATCAATCTGGGACGAGATAAGGGACTGTCAGTTCGGAAGACTAGGCAAAGAAAAGAGAGGAGTTAACAGTTTAACAGATCCCTCAGGATCTTTGATCCTGAGGGATCGTTACTTTCAATTATTTTGTTGTCTGGTTAACTCCGCCATTACTAGTATAAAAAGGGTAGCATTGAAGACTTTGGGAGACTCTTATTATCTTGTACCTTTATTTTCTGTTTATAGACTTCACAGTCAGCTGAAACTCAGACTATCGAGTCTCTTTGAGACTTAGTTTTTGTTGTACTATCGTTGATGCGTTAATATAATATATTTGGTGTTACTTTCTCTCTGCGTCTGAAGTAAGTTACGGCGGTGTGCCATTGGAAGCTAAGGGCCCTGCTCCAACGGACACTGGCTGATTGTATCATTACAGTTTGGCTTTGTGTGGTTTGTTTATCATTCTTAATAATCTGATATATTTACATGTTGTTCCATACTCGTTCATCATCAGTTTTTCCTATTGTAAATCTTTATAACAAGTTCACATCATATTTCCAGAATTGGTCACGTAACGTTGTTCTAAGTTGTTCACTTCTGTTACAGAATTTATGAGTGGAATGCTTTAGCTACATATGGTTGGAGTGACGATCATAAGAAAATGGAATTAAAGTTGTAGGTGGACTACTGGTGATCATTTCAGATTATCTGTACATATGATTGACGTTTCCTGTTTATTTGATTCAGCTGTCTACTTTTATATATGATTGACGTTTCCTGTGTATGATGGTTTGCTGTTCCATTTGGTTAAGCTGTTTACTTGTACAAAAGATTGCTCTATCTTTGTATATAAGTTGATGCAAAGGATTGAGAGTGTTGAACTCGCGAGACTTAGTTTCCTTACTGCTGTTCCTTTTACTGCTGTTCCATTTCTGCATTTCCGTTCCATTTTACTTTCCTGTTGTTCCTTTTTACTCGCATTCATTGGTTTGGTGTGAGAGGAGGATCAAGGCTGTCGTGAGACACAACAGACGCTATTATGCTCACAGATCCATGATCCATACTCTAATTTCTTTTCTTTCATCAGTTTCTAGAGGGATGGGTTACTATTTCCGCATCCTCGACTGGTAAAGTTGCTGCGCGTGATTTCTTTCTGCAAAAGTAATCTAGCCATAGTTTAGCATCCGTTTACTCTTGTATTTCTTAGACCTATACTACTAAGCATTACTCTGACAAATAGCCTCAAATTGAGATACCCTTTGTAATAACAAAACGCTCCCGGATTGACTTGTAATGTGAGATAACTAGAGGTGAAAAAGGTCCTTGTTACAGCTCTACAGGTTAAACTAACCCTTGTGGTTGTTCGACTACCCTCGTGACTGTTTGACTTCCATGACTTTTCGACTTTACATGACTCTTCATACAATAAGTGGGTCTCTTGGACTTCCGCTTTACATTAAATTGTTTGAAAATATAGCCCACAGTAGAGATGTGGACGACATTACTCATGACAAGACTCGACATGAAAGTTTTGGTACATTCGTGCTGTTGTTGGTGTGCATGTCAAGCTAGAGTTTCGTTGAGTGATGGATGTCCTCATGGTGTGTCACAACTTCATCTCTACATGGCAAAGTGCACATATTATTTGATGGTTGTTGGTTCGCCTCATGTTTCATTCGCATATTGCTCCTTGCTTGTATGTTGGTAAGATTGACAGGTTCGTCCATTCGTGAAAAGTGCATGTTCGTCCATCCATCCTTCCATGACCACATCTTGCATGGTTTATCATATGTCTGTCTCTAGACACATCTTTGCATGATCCTCCATTCGCAAGCACATCTCTTTGCATGCATCATTTGACCATTGGCGAACATGTTCTTCTGCATGTACTCCCTTTGTTCATCCCATCCATCGTCGCACCATGCTTGTTTATGTACTTGTATTTGTAGTCACTCATGATGAGATGACATCAAATCCATAAACCTCCAAGTCTACCATGATGCATGATAGTTTCGAATGTAGGTGATTGGGAGAGGAGACAAGGTTGTGAGTTGGGATGGAGGCACCGAGCACTACTGGTGAAAACTACGCAGTAGTCACTGGGTGATAGAGATGGGCAATCCGGATCGAAAGTGACTATCCATGGAGTTTGGCTGAGCTGGAGGGAAAAATTGCGCAGTTTTTGAGAGGAACAGTCCAGGCTATGAGAAGGTTGGGTAGGAAAAATTTGCTTAATATCCAGAAGGAAAGGGTAATGGGAGCTTGGCATCCAAAACTGCACAATTCCTAGAGGGAACTAGCAGCTGGCTGCTAGGCCACTAGCAATAAAAAATGCATAATTCCTGAGGGGAATTGGCAGTCAGCCGCCGGGAGATTGGCAGCAAAAACTATGCAATTCCTGGAGGGAATTGGCAGCTGGTTGTGGGGTCAATGGCGACAAAAATTTCATAATTCCTGGAGGGGACTGGTATTTAGCTGCAGGGACATTGGCAGCAAAAAATGCAGAATTCCTATAGGGAACCGACAGTAGGCTACTAGGAGCTGCTGGCGGGGAAAACTATGTTGATTGTTGGGTAGGATCCCCCAAGAGCAGTTTTAGGGCTAAAAGCCCATGTTTAAGTCAAGTTTTTGTAATATTATTGTAAAGACTACACATTTTGTGGCCACAGAGAGCGAAGGTATTATATGTCACAAAGGGTAGTCCGCCCTTAGTTTTGTAAAGTAAAGTCGGTTGTAAGAGATCTAGCTATGGTCTGCGAACCATGGGATTGCATAAAAAGAGCTAAGCTCTAAGTAGTTATAGGCATAGAAGAAAGAAATTCATAGCTTTAGAGCAAGAAGTCTAAGTCTTGTGTTGCGTAGGTAGAGGGTCTGTAGTTGAGTGCGCAGAGGCCTAGGGTAGAAGTCCATAGATGAGTGCGCGGACCCCTGCAGCTATGTGCGCAGGGTGAACATAGTCTGTAACACTTGAGAGATATTAATAAAAGGAGTTATTCTGCAATTTTTGTGTATTTTCTCTGTTGATTGGTTTGGATATCTCGTGTATGAATTTCCTTTATCATGCTTATATGATGCACGAATGAATGAAATCAGATTAAATAATTGAATGAAATCATGAATATATGCTTACACAGTGATAACTTTAAGTATTTGACAAGATAAGAAAATCACTTAGGATAATTGAGGAATCTGTACGACACACTGCCATAGCAGCGTGAAAGTACCTAAGCCATAGGTTAGGGATACGCGAAGGTCGACCGTATACTTTTACAAAGGTATTGAAAGTCAGAATAAATGGTTTGTTTTACAAGCCCTAGAGCGAGATCACCTGCGCGAAGGCAGGGATAGAAGAGGTCAAATGTCATCACAACCATCTCAGGGTGTGGAAACTTGGGTCTAGCATCCCCCGTACTACTTTGGGTGAGACTTTAGTTCGTGCTCCGTGGGCTGATGCTGAAAGGGCCAGTAGCATAGGGATTTGTTTGGCTAATTAACGCTGAACCTAGGTCAGACCCCCTCAAGCCAACAAATGGTTCCGTTGCCAGGATCATAATCTGCATAAGAGATGTGTGATGTTGTATCACTGGAATCCAACTCAGAAGGATATTAGAGATTGGTTGGATAGAAATATCCACGAATTCACAGCACAGCAGAATAGGAACCCACGACTGAAAAAGGAACATTGGTTGGATTGGTACTTGTATAAAAAGATCCACGATATCTTTTTTTCCTCTTTCCCTATTCAGTTATAAGAGTGGATCGCGAAGCTAGAAGATAACCATGGAAGGTGGAAACTTGAAAGTCCTATTGTGTGGACCCCAGAGCTAGTGCGAAGGTTGGAAGCATCAGAGGATAAGATAACCCGTGATGTCGATCATTGGCTCAATCACGTCATAGGAGGATTTGTGATGAATTCGCGGTTGACACCTTAGTTAGTGATAATGAGGCGGAGCGATGTTTTTTCAAAGGACCACGAGGTAAGTACATAAAATATTTGAATACTTGGATTAAAATGTTGTTGTGCAAAAAATGAGTTATGCAACCACCTTGATGTTCGGGACTACGCAGAGCGGAAAAAGTTACAGGAAAGAAGGAAAAAAGGGTCTAGAGTATAGCCCCTTGATTTCACCTCTGCGAAGAGACAAAAAAGGGATAGCGAAGGTTTCTCCACAAAGTGCTATTTAGATAATAAGACAAGGATTTATGTGAATACCACCTCCGCCCACACCACCTCCGACTTCACCACCCTCAAATTCAGTTGTACCACCTCCACCTCCACTGAGGTTCAGTATGGCAAATACAGTGAAGTTTCCTTTTTTCAAAGGCATGGGAAATGAGGACTCGGACCAATTCTGGTTCATTGTGAGGGTTGTATGGGAAGCTCAAGGTATTACAGATGATCATATAAATAAGGTGACACTGGTTATTGCTTTGCAAGATCATGCGCTAACCTGGTATATTAAGTACTCTAATGATAAACCGAATGTTGGAGTAGTAGACATCTATGCAACACTAAATAGGGAATTTAGTAGGCCTAAATCCAAGGTGCAGCGATTGTGGGATTCAAAGAGATTGCGATGCAACTAGGCAAGATGCCTTGGGAACTAGATCAGAGGTTGAATTGTCCATGAAGCCAACTTGAATTTGACAGATGGACAACATCACGAGTGGTTTGTGCCTTCACTACTACCACACTTAAGGAGTGCGCTATCGTAGCAAAAGATAACAACTCAGGCAGAGGCCTTGGAGATTTCCATGAGACTACATGAGACTCCGATGCAAGATCCTAATTTAGGAATTTAGTAGATCCATGCGTAGCTAAAGAATTTGTGCCTTGAGATGCAATGTTTGAAGTAGGACAGGATTGTTCAACCAGAGGTATGCGAGGAGGTATGGTGCTTGAAGTGCAAGAGTCAGGGTCATGAAAAAGACCATTGCTTGGTCTTTGCAAATTACATTGTAGGAGGAGGACCGATGCCTTTGAGGTTGGAAGCTCAAGAAGGACCTAGCACGGGGCTTGCATTATGGTGCACCGTCTACCAAGTAGCCAGAAAACATGCCACGGATAAGTGTCACTTTCTATAGAAGTATGTACAAGCACCGCAACAACTGTCCTATAGCGTTTGTAGGTCGATATGACACGATGACTGTAATTTCAGGAGCTACGAATTGATGATGGATAGAAATCCCACCTATAGGGTTTAGGCCAAAATGTGGCCCCTTGACTAGAATGCATGGATGGTGCAGACAAGATTTTAGGGGTGCAAACGAGGCTGAGGCAGAGGAGGACCTGATAGAGGTCAAGAAAAGTTGATTTGTTACAATTATGGAGGACCAGGACATTATGCCCGCGATTTCACTAATCCAACGCGTTCGTCGTGCAAGTATTTCACATTGTTTGATCATGAAACAAATGATTGTCCTACGTTGATAGCTAGGATACGTGAAAAACAGGTGCTACCACCTCCGCCAACTCAAAACTTGCAGATGATGAGATCTGAGTCGTGCGAGGAAGATCCAAACGTAAATATAGTACTCAGAAGTGGAATCACGACAGGAGATGACAAGGGGAAATAGCCAGAAGATAGTACATGGGTTCGCAAAGCCCTGATGAAAGAACCTGAGTTTGATTTAGAGCGTGCTCGTGAAACCTTCATGTAAGCTAAGAAGAACTTCGCTAGGGCCTCCACCTTAGGAAGCAAGGATAATTCTGAGCCAGAGATGGACCCCTCTATGTTCACAAATTTCCTGGAAACCTGTATGAAGTTACTGCGTGATAGTAAGGCTATGAAAGGGTTATAAGAACTCATCAATAGATGCGTTGGAACTACGCCAGGTGAGCTGCGCGTAGTACGAAAGATTGGCAAGCATAAAACAAGGATGGGACGGAGATGAGACTAGTCACACAAATAGGAGAGTATGAAATGGATCAAGTCATTTTGGACCTGGGGTTAGATGTGAATGTCCCACCAAAGAATAATTGGGAGCGAATGAGGAGACATGCACTGCAATGGTCTCTGATTTAGCTAAGAATGGTGAATCAATAGAAAATCATCCCCATGGGGCGGTTGTAGGGGTGATCATGGATATTGAGGGAGCGAGCACGCTGGTGGATTTTGAAGTAATAGAGATAGGGGATGAAAACAATACCTACCCTGCGCTCCTAGGAATTGACTGGGCTACTGATATGAATGGGGTAATCAATCTGAGGAAGTGAAAGATTATCTTTGAGAAGAAATCGCTGCACATAATAATACCCCTCAATCCCGCTAAAGGATCGCGCTATACTGAACCTGTCCGTGATTATGAGAGTGATGACGACCTGGAATGTATCTATAAGATAATAGCACAAGACCAAGATTGGGTGAATCCCACTACAGATGGACAAATTACGTGGGATCGCGAGAGTTCGGGCACTTTAGACTCCAACGAGGAAATAGAATGCTGGCAGAAGTAGTTGCATGAAGTAACCACGCTAAATTGCAACATGATGACCCGGTCCTTGCATTGTGTGTCATCAGAGGTAATAAATCTACCTATTTATGATGGTCTAAATGAGGTAGATATCTTTTTTGATGCATTTGAAAGGGAGGTACTAGAAAAGTAGCGCTTCCAGGCCTTGGACTAGGCATTGCATGCTACACCTACAAGATGGTGGGGTACGCACAAGGGAAGCTTTGATGATTGGTGCAAATGTAGGAGGATGATGAGAACATGATTTGGGAAGCCTAAGATGTGACTGCAGAAAAGTATGATGTGCAAAATGATCCACATGCGCATATGGCCAAATGGACGTAGGCTTTCGGAGAAAATCCCCAACCTGAGTGGGTGCACCTATTTTGTCATACCCTGGATGTTATCCCAATGAATTGGTATATAGAAACATAGCTCCACCATGGGACAGGTGAATGGGATATCCTGTGTGAAGGATTCATGATGACATTCAGTTTTGAGGATGAGTTTGACAGTGTTGATGAAGTACTACAAGAGGTGAAAGCAGCGATCTTTAGGATGCTACGGGATCCTTTAGACCTGATTCAAACTGAATGGGCTACTTAGCTTAGTCACATGCTCAAATGTTATAATATAATGGTTGAAGCAGAGGATGAGAATCTGTAGAAGATTAACATTCTAGAAATAGAAGGCCACTTTGAGGTTCAAGGACTGCAGATTGAGAACCCTGATATACCCAAGTTGGTGAAAACAGAACAACTGAACATTGGTATGGAGGCAGACCCCAAATTCGTGAATATTGGAGACTACTGGGACGACGCGATGGTGGATAAGGTCGCTGAATTTCTCCACGAATACCAAGACTTATTCCCTACCAAGTTTACGAATCTAAAAGGAATAATCAGAGACCTAGGAGTGATGAAGATCACGTTAAAGCCCGACGTGAAGCCAGTTAAGCAGAGGCATTACCGCCTCAATCCGAAATAAAAGGAGAAGGTCCACTTAGAGTTAGACAAGATGCTAGTGGTAGGCATCATTGAGCCTATGGAAGAATCTGATTGGGTAAGCCCAATGGTGGTGCAAGAGAAGAAGCAGAAGGATGAGATAAGGATATGCGTGGATCTCAGAAAATTGAATGACGCTTGTGTGCATGATCCTTTCCTGACTCCATTCACAGATGAAGTGTTGGAAAATGTAGGTGGCCAAGGATCATATTACTTCACTAATGGGTTCTCTAGGTACCACCAAATCAAATCGCACCAGAGTATAGGAGCAAGACAGCCTTCGTGATTGAGTGGAGTTGTTTCCAATACACTATAATGCCATTTGGATTAAAGAATGCACCTGCCATATTTGCATGCGTGGTTGTTGTGGCATTCATGGAATTTATTCATAAGTTCTTGGAGGTATATTTTGATCACTGGATTGTATTTGGGTTGGTTAAGTGTCGTGTATCAAGCTTGCGCCTGATGTTGGATACTTGTCAAAGATACCAGATCGCACTCAATCTCAAGAAGTTTCTGTTTTGCGTTCATTTTGGTAAATTATTGGGGCATGTGGTTTGCAGATAAGGACTAATGGTAGACCCTACGAAGATCGTGGTGATACTAAACTTGGAAGTGCCAAGGAGTGTGAAACAGTTATGTGCTACTCTCAGACATATGGGATATTACAGAAAGTTTATTAAAGGATATGCCCAGGTCACCACGGTGATGGAAAAATTGTTGAAGAAGGATGTCAGGTTCTGTTGGAACGATGACTGTAAGAAAAGCTTGGATATATTGAAAGAAAAGATGGTTACCGCACCGATTTTAGTCTTCCCGGACTGGAAGAAAGAGTTTCATGTACATGTCGACACATCATGTATAGCGCTGGGGGAAATACTAACTCAAAATGGCAGAGAAGGCTTGTACCATCCTATCACGTTCACAGGCCATAGATTATCCAAAGCAGAGGAGAACTATTCTACCATTGAATGTGAGGGGCTAGCTATGGTGTATGCACTCTAGAAGTACTGGCACTACTTGCTAGGAGGCCATTTTAAGATGTATATAGATCACACCGTGCTAAAGTTCCTGGTCAATAAGCCTTTGTGGGAGGGGTGAATCTACAGATGGATCTTATTGTTCCAAGAGTATGATTTTGAAGTTGTTGTGAAGCCTGGATGATTGAACAAAGGACCAAACCATCTGTCGCACATCAAAACAGGGGAGGAACCTTCTAACTTGGAAGAAGGATTGCCTAACACACATCTATTTGTAGTGTGTGTCGTGGATGGTCATTTTGAGGATATAATACACTTCCTAACAACAAGGATTGCACCAGAATGATACTCTATCTAACGAAAGAAGGAATTAGTGGTGCGTGCGGTAGATTTCTTTGCAATTTTTGGGCATCTATATAAGATGGGGACTGATGAGATATTGCAATGGTATGTACCTGAGTTCAAATGAAGCATCATCCTCGCAAAATATTAAGTGAATGTATTTTCATATTCCTTAAAGTATAATCTAAAGTATAGTTTCTTGAAATATGGTTTTAAAATTTCACGTCGCAACCACTGTGTTTTATTTTGTTCCACTATGCGTTAGATTCTTGGGTTTTTAAAGCTCCCTTTGAGTTGCGATTTGCCTGGACTCCTCTCCCTTGCCCCATTAATTTCTCTAATGAGGTATCAGAGAAAATTTATCCTTTCCTCTGCTCCGATACCATGGAGAAAATGACGGAGAAGAAAATTTTTGGTGGGCGCATGAAAATAGTTTGTTACGGAGTTTTACAAAGAGTTACTCCGAAACCCCTGGTGAAGCCTAAATAGCAGTAATAATTTTGTTTTACTTTGTGAAGGGGTTGCAACCTCCATTCTATTATGTGAATGTATTTTTATATGTTTTGACATATAATCTAAAGTATAGTTTGTTGCAATATGGTTATAAAATTTCACATATAGTTTTTACTGCAACCATTGTGTTTTACTTTGTTCCACTTTGCATTAAATTCTTGTGTTTTTAAAGCTCCGTTTGAGTTGCGATTTGCTAGCCGCAATTGAAGTGTGAGGAAAATACTCCTCTCCTCTACCCCATTAATTTCTCTCAAGTGGTACTAGAGCAGGTGAAACTCTATTAGTGTAAAAACAAGTGTTTTTACAGAAAGTTAAAAAAATTGTTTTGAACGCAAATTTTTAGAGCGTATTTACCAGTAGTGAGAAAGTTTTCTTTTATAGTCAGAAATGCAGCAACAAGGACATGCTTGACTAATCCTCAGATACCTCAATTTAATGGGAAATTTTATGATTATTGGCTATTACAATGAAGGCTTTGTTTTCTTCCCAAGATATTTGGGATCTGGTGGAGAATGGGTTTCAAGAATAAACAGAGGCAACATCATACATTGCCTTGTCACAAGAAGAAAAGAATTTGTTGAGGGACAAAAGGAAGAAGGATTCAAAATCCCTCTTCTACATTTTTCAATTAATTCATGAAAGTATTTTCCCAAGGATTGCAGCAGCAACAAAGTCCAAGAAACTATGAGATAACCCTCCAAACATCCTACCAAGGCATGGCAAAAGTGAAGATAGAAAAACTACAATTGTTGAGGAAAGACTTTGAGACAATTTTTATGGAAGAGTCCGAGAATGTAAACTCATGTTTTACACATGTAATTGGACTAGTTAATAAAATCAGGTCTCATGGTGAGACACTTGAGGAAAGGAGAATAGTTGAGAAAGTTTTGAGAAGTCTGCCAGCAAGTTTGATGCCATTGTTGTGGACATAGAAGAGACATAGGATATCTCACAATTTTCAATGGATGAGCTTCATGCCTCACTGATTTCTCATGAACACAGACTGAACAGACCAAAAAACTCTTCATTGGAGCATGCCTTCAAGACAAGTTTCATTTGGTCAAGGTAGAGGCAGAGGATGATAAAATGATAGAGGAAGCGGAAGAAGCCCACACAGAGGTGAAAGAGGCAGCCCTTCAAAATAAAGTGGAAGGGGAAACAATCAAAATCCAAGTAAAGGCCCAAGCCAAAATCAAGCAGAAGGTAAGAGGTATGATAAATCTGAATTTCAATATCATTGTTGTGAGAAGTATGGTCATTATGCAAATGAATGTAGAAAGAAACAACATGACATAAGTAACAAATCAATTGCAAATTTCACAAAAGAAATTTAGAACCAAGATAACATGCTTTTAGCATCTAATGTAGCACAAGAAAAAGAAAGTGATGTATGGTTCCTAAATTCAGTGTACAACAACCACATGACAGTGAACATTGAAATGTTTTCTAATTTAGATGAAAGTGTGAAATCTAAAGTGACATTAGGGACCAATAGAAAATATTTTGTAGTGGGAAAAGGAAGAGCCAATATTCTAACAAAGAAGGGGGAGAAGAAGTATATTTCAGTTGTTTATTTTGTCCTTCGTTTAAAGCATAACCTCATAAGCATTGGACAACTCATGCAAAAGGGCTACAATGTCTTTTTCAAAATGATGAGTGCACAATTTGGATAAGCTTCTAATTAGATAGTTGATTGCAAAAGTTCAAATGAAAGGAAATAGAATGTTTCCCCTAAAGATAAAATCAGATTTGAAGGAAGAAGGTGCACAAGCACAACTATCAATGGACTCACAAGAAGATGAAATAAAAGTTGCAGCTGTCACACAAGTAAACTTTCAGGCAGAAGTCAAATATGAAAATTGGTTATGGCATTTGAGATTTGGTCATCTCAACTTTGGAGGTTTGAATTTGTTGAATAGGAAAGGCATGGTGAAGGTGTTGCCGCTCATAGAAAAACCACACAACGTATGTGAAGGATGCATCTTAGGAAAACAAGATACAAAGACATTTTCAATAGGAAAGTCAATAATGGAAAAGGAACATTTGGAGATTGTCCATTCAGATTTATGTGGACCAATGCAGACACCATCAATTGGTGGTAGCTACTATTTCTTGACCTTCATAGATGATTACACAAGGGAGACATGGGTCTACTTCTTAAAAAAGAAAAGTGAAGTGTTTGAGTGCTTCTACTAATACAAATCTCTTGTTAAGAAGCAAAGTGGACACTTCATCAAAGTCTTAAGGACTAATAAATGTGGTGAATACATCTCATATGATTTCCTACATTTATGTAGGGAGCATGGAATTCACAAGAAATTTACAACAAGGTAGACACCTCAATAAAATGGTGTCGCAGAAAGGAAGAACATGACCATTGTGGAAATGGCAAGGATTATGTTGAAGGAAAAACATTTTTCAAATGATTATTGGGATGACACTGTCGCTTTTGCAACATATATCATTAATAGGTGTCCAACCAAAAGTGTCAAGGATGTAGTTCCTGAAGAGGCATGGAATGGAAGAAAGCATGGTGCCACTCACATGAGAGTGTTTGGATGTGTGGCATATACACATGTCTGAGATGAGTTGAGGAAGAAGTTGGAAAACAAGGGGGGGAAATGTATATTTATTGGATATAGTGATGAATCAAGGGCATACAAGATCTACAGACCATCAACCAAGAAGGTCATAATCAACAGAGTTGTGCAGTTCATAGAAGAGGAAGCATGGGATGGAAGTTCAGAGAAGACACTCAATGTGGAAACATGTATACCATATGAGGACAAAGATGAATTGACCGCAACAAGTAATTCCTCAACAGTGACTCCCTCTACTCCTATTAAAGCTCAACAAAGCAGTCAAGAAGTGACACCGTCAACAAATAACAGGATAACGACGTGCAATGAAGCAAGTAATTCTCTAAGCACATCGCAAAGATCCACAACGTCATCTATTTCAAGTGCAACAATAAGTGACATGTCAAGCCCATATTCTACAAGCATAAGAAGACCAAAATTTAGATATTTAAGTGAAATATATGAGCAAAATGAAGTTGATAATAAAGTTGGTTTGAATCCCTTATTTGCATTGTTTTGTCATATAGATGACCCAATCCATCTTGAGGATGCAGTCAAAGAAGAAAAATAGGTTGTGACAATGGAGGAACAAATAGAAGCAACAGAAAAGAATGACACATGGGATTTAGTGGACCTTCCATAAGGAAAAAAAGTCATTAGAGTGAAGTGGGTCTATAATCCCAAAAGAAATGTTGAGGGGAAGATTGAAAGGCATAAAGAAATGCTAGTTGTCAAAGGATACAAGCAGCAACATGGAAGAGCTTATGTGAAGACATTTGCGCCAATTGCAAGGATGGAGACAGTGTGTATAATGGTGTCAATTGCCACACAACATAAATGGAAAGTGTATCAAATGGACATAAAATCAGCATTCTTGAATGGAGTGTTGAAAGAGGAAGTATATGTTGTGCAACCACCTGGCTATGAGTTAGAAGGCCAAGAAGGAAAGGTGTATAGTTTAAGGAAATCTCTTTATGGGTTGAAGCAAGCACCACGTGCATTGTATAGTAGGATAGCTACTTACTTGTTGGACAATGGCTTCGACAAATGTGACTATGAGCCTACTCTCTACATCAAAGAGAGTGATGGTAAAATTCTTATTATTGTCCTATGTGTAGATGATTTGATTTTTACATGCAGTGATGATTTCCTCATCAGTGATTTCAAAGAAGTCATGAAACTTGAGTTTGAAATGACTAACTTGGGGCTGTTGAGGTACTTTTTGGGCATAGAAGTGAGGCAAGCATAAAATTGTATTTTTATTTCCCAAGAAAAGTATGTAGCAGACATTTTGGAGGGGTTTAATATGAAAAAAAACAATCCCTCACCAACTTCAAATGTCATGGGGTTGAAGTTGAGCAAAGAACATTGCAACAACAATGTCAAACTGACATTATACAAAAGTATGGTGGGCAGCTTGATGTATTTGACCACCATTAGGCCTGATATAATGTATGCAGTAAGCCTAGTGTCAAGGTTTATGGAGACACCCAAGGAGACACATTGGCAAGTAGACAAAAGGATTTTAAGGTATGTCAATGGGAAAAAGGAGTATAGTATTTTATACACCGCTAAAAATTATTTTAGGTTGGTTGGTTATAATGATAGTGACTGGGAAGGAAGTGTTGGTGATAGAAAGAGCACGTCAACATATGTTTTTCATTTGGGTTTGGGAGCCATTTCATGGGCCTCTAAGAAGCAGTTGATAGTGTCATTGTCAACCGCAGAAGCTAAATATGTCTGTTATCGGGAAAACTAGTGTCCATTCAGAGCTGCTAGTCCCACTAAGATGGGTAGCTATCTTAGAAACAAACAAACAAAAGTTACTTATGTTTTCCTTTATGAGAGATAGATGAGAGAGAAGTAGAGAGTACCAACCTCAGTCTTTTGCTAGTCTCCTTGCTTGTTTCCTCTCTCCCTTGATAGAGCTTCGCCACTCCTTACTCACTTGTCCCACTTCAAAGAACACCTGTAGAGTCATAGCAACAAAATACCATCACAGCGTAGAGATCTATAACCAGAAACAATATAGGATCAAATGTACATTAACCATACAAATGCATATACAAATATAAGATTCAGAGATATACAAGTATATGGAGGAAAACTCAAATAGCTTTATTGATAGAAGTAGTAGAAGAGAGGATTACAACCAAGCTATCTGATCCAACATAATTCTCCCAGCATGAAAGCCCTCTTGACCTCATAAAAAGCAAGATCACCCAACAATACAACGTCTCAAAGAGAAACCAACAACACTTCCTTACAAATTACAAAATTCCAGCCTTTGGATCTCTAGGATGAGGGATCCATATATAGATGTTTGCAGGAGAGTGAGTTAGCTTCTAGGATTTTGATTAGTGTCATTTCACTGATAGTTCTTGGTTCTACTTGGAGATTTCATGATCTCTTACTCATCCCTGGGCGAATTCAGAGAGGCAAGTGTCATATGAGTAGTTTCTAGAAGATTCTTTTAGTTTCCACCTAGCAAACTGCCTCTGCCATTTGTATGCTCTCACTCATCGCACCCTACAGAAGGGCTTTTCAGTATGGATTTCACCCTTTGTGTGTAGCAGGTGAGATGCATCGCACCCTCAGCATGGAGCAGTCTGTATGGTCCAGTTTTGACTAGTTCTGAGCAATTTTTTCAGGGAGAACTTCCGGGAAATGATGTAATCATTTGACCTTGATCCTTTAGGGTATGAAACAAAATTTTTAGGGGTTTGATAGCCCTTGGTTTATGGACATATGTGATTGGGGTTGTAGTGCCCAAATATGTCTATAACAGATGGCTCCTAAAGCATGAGGTCGTAAATCTTCTGATGCCAGGTGAAATGCTTTATCATGAGGATCCGAGGTTTTTCAAACTGGAAGGTGACCTATAATAAGATACAATACAATACATTATCTTCATAATATTTTCATAATATAGCTGAGTCGCGCATTCCCATGCTCAGCTTTATAAATTCATTTTTATGTACATAGGATAGACAATCGTCTGTGTGGCAGACCGATGATTCTGCTAGAGCCATCATCCCTTAGCTTGGATGATTATCTGTACAGCTATGATGTACATTTGATGTTTTTATTTTCCTGAATATATCACAGCCCGGATGGATGAAACTAGATCTGGGGTCTTCAAACTCGTTCAATCTTCGCCCAAAGTACAAGTCGATCCATGTGAAAAGATGTTCTGATGTCGAACATGGAAAGACATCACTTGATTACCAGCCAATGATGTAAGTTGTTAATAGGCATGAGAGGAATCACCGATAATGATGATGACCCTCAAGGTATTGCAGTACAATTCACGTGGTGTGAATACATGAGTCGATGTCGAACACCACACAAAATCATTCGACCGAAGGCCATTGATGTAAAACTGTCGCCAGAAGTGAGAAACTTGCCATTGAGGCATGCAAGCTTCAAAGTACTGAAAGGGTTGTTCCTAAGTCAACTTCTTGGATAATGAGCTGATGTTGACAAGAAGTGACCCATCGTAGGAGGCCCTTAATGAATCCCACATCTACGACACAGAACAGAGCAAATGATTTTGTGGAGGTGAAAACGATCTGATGATACAAGGTTCAGGGTGGCGGTCATGAAAAACCGAGAGTGAAGGTATTGCAGTGGATGAGGCGTTAGCTGGGTTGGTGAATTCTCTGAGCGACTTCTCTTGAACATATCGACGACACTGAAATGGATTGGTAGCGTTAACCCCAAAATGGATAGTATGGAGGACCAATGGTGATATGACTGGTGAACGAAATAACCCAACCCGACTCAATCATGGTGATGAAGTGAAAGTGTCATGTTCAAGAGTGACCTGCTACCAATGAAGTTATTCAAGTTTTCTTCCCTTTTTCCGCAGTCATTGCTGACCAATACCTCTTTATTTTTTGTCAAGCTTGAGGATGATAACATATGCTTGTTCTATAATTTTCCCTTCGGGCAAACCTGTCGCTATGTTTTAACGAGCCTAGTGGCAGTGAAACTCACTCTTGTCTTCATGGACAAGTTTGTCGCTATTGTTTTAATGAGTTTAATGACAAAGATAACTCAGTCCTTTTCAATTTTACAGAGTCTAAAAAGAGACAAAAAGGAAACTCCAGTAGTCCATTTTCGTAATATAATCCCTTAAGTCAGAAAAAGTATAAAATAATACGAAAGGGATGACTTTTCGATAGTTTTAACAAGCTGAACAAGACAAGTTCTTGATCTTTTTGTGTAATGATCCCTCGGGTCCAAAAAGATTAAAATATAGAGGAGGGATGGCACTTCCAATCACTTTAACGAGCTAGAGAGGTCAATTTCTCGACAATCTTTTCATATTTTACGAGTCTAAAAAGAGCTTAAAGGAGACTCGTTTTTTGAGGAACGAGTGATGTTTTTGGATAACAACTGGTTCTAGGTAAGATTTGGAACTTTTTAATCACGGAAGTGTAAAGAAGGTGGCTAATAGAATCACTCGCGCAGCTGTTACTCAAAAGGGTAAACAATCAAATGGAGGCATATGATCGACTAAAAAAGAGTGGAGGTGATGGTAAGAACACGACCAAGGTTCAAAAGCTGATAGCTATGTGATTGCAAAGATTATTTACCGAAGGTGGGTTCATCTTTTAATGAGTTTGAACTCTGGGGGAACATATGCTCATTGTTAGGTTTATTTTTTTAATGAGCTTGAACTTCACGTAAACCTGCTCATGCCAGTCGTATAATAAGGATGTCTCTCATTAGTAGGTTCATTTTTTAGGGAGCTTGCCCCATGCGAAACTTTGCTCCAGAGCCTTTTGTATGCAAGCTAGGAATGACCAACTATGAGGTTAAAGGGTTGAGAGCCTACAAACTAAGAAAATAAGCCTACAAACTAAGAAAATAAAAGGTCGTTTTTCACTTGCATGCAAAAAGGTTTGCATGCCCCCAGGTATAAAGAAGAGTAAAGTTTCCAGGTTACCATACGGAATTTCTTGCATTAGCAAGATTGTTTCATCTACATTTGCAGAAAAAACACTTCCTTGGCTCTGTCAGGAATAGACAAAGGTGAATGGTGGGAATTTCCAATCACATAACCTTTGACGGGGGAATCCTTTTCCAGTCTAATCCCATTTTCCTAAATGGACAGGGGTGTCAGACTAGTCATATATCCTACATGGAAACCTACCTTATATCTGGGGTTTTCCTGCCAAAGTAGACCAGGGCGCATGCCTCCTGGGTTTAGTCACATTCACTGAATCACTCGCGCTCATCCGGTGGATGGACTAGAGATTGATGAGACATTCCTTATGCAAAAAGACCATTTAGGGATGGCATTTGACTAGTAGTTGTGTTTGAACCAGGGAATGAAAGCTGGTCAACTAGTTGGACCATTCTGCCTTCATACGGAAAACACATCACTCGAAAGAGTGAGGAAACAATAGCTCCCATGCTATAAATGTAGTCACGCCTAAGGAGTAGATTGTAATCTAGAGGCCCTTAGACTACCATCACGTTTAGATGAATGGTTTTCCTTCTCAAAGTTATAGGAAGATTCGGAAGGATCCCTAATGTTGCCTAGTTACTTTGTTGAAGCCTGACAACTTTCGAATCTCAGGTAGAAGAGATGGTGAACCAAGCGCTTTCCAAGAAGTTGAGGAAAGGATACTCACAAAATCCCCTTCATCTATGACAATACCAGCCATGATCATTCTGTAAGCTTGTACTATGATTCAGAATGGTACATTAGATGGTAGGCGGGGTCTCCCTAATAGATTCCCATCAAAGGAAACGACTAGATTGCTTGGAGGAGGGACCGAATAAATGGTCGGATGAATCTCTGACGAACTTCCTTCCTGCGGTAAAGGAATGGGTAGATTGCCCCAATGTTCATCGGATTCTATGTTAACAAAAAGAATTTGAACGGTGTCGTTCTCGTTCTCTTTGGTGACTATATCATCTGAAGGTGGACCTTCTAAAGAGAAGACTAGGTCAACTGCCATCTCGACCTGTTGGCTTTGGTCCAGTGTGGACTTAGAGGGTTTATCTTCAATGATAGATTCTTTGACCAACAATAGAGGTGTGTCAGTCATATTTTCAACTAGTGATGGACTTGGCAAGAGTTTCTTTTATCCAGGAGGACGTCGTTGTGGTGAAGCAGGATGGTTATCCAAGACTCTTTTAGCTTCGTCTAAGAAGGGGCAACAGTGGAGGGCATGATTGCCTTCACAGAGCCTACAAGGAAATTTAGATCTTCCTTTTCGTCCATTGACTTCATTTTCAATAGTTGATGGTGTGCTCTCAACATGATCGTTAGAGGTTGAAGACACTGGATTGTGCAAGCGGGGAGACTAGTTCCTTAGGATCCGTGGGATGCAGGGACAATCTTGATGATAGTGGTCTCCCTTGCAAATGACACATGGAGATTTAGGTTTGGAAGTTTTAGTGTGTGGATTTTCACCAGACGATGCATGGTTGCCCCCTTTTGTTATTGGCTTCTTCTTCTTCTTCTCCTTCCCTTTCCTCTTCTTCTCAGCTACTTGGTTTTTAGTGTTACTAGTTTCACCAAGAGAAGAGGAAGAAGGAGAGGGAGAAACAAACGAAGTAGAAGGTGGGGGAGCGACTTCAGGATCATCTAGTTTCTGATTTGATCACTGAGGAATTGCGATGTTTTGAACGACATAGGTCGAGAAAAGGCATACTGGCAGGCCAATTATGAGTCTTGGAAGGGACAATGTAGCCATGTGTGGAGCACCAACATCTCCCCAAGAAGAGAAAGGACTAGGATTCCCCCAAGGGGAAATACTTGATTGGTGGGCTCCATTTTTCTCAACCTAGGACCAACGTGGGAATATTGATGTTATTCCGATTAAAATAAATTTTATGACGCTTTGACACAACTTTCCTGAAGTTACAAGTGCTCAGATGGACCTTTTCTTTTAAGGAGTATGAAAAGGAATGAAAGTGACTACTCTGGAATTCTAGATAGAGGGATTACCAAACCAATCAAAAAACTGCAGAATACTTTTTACAGTATGGCAGTCAATCTTCCTGAATGCTGTGTTCAGTGCATTCCGATCGATAGGGCGGCAGACATGGCTTCCTAAGGATAAAGGATATCAGCCGATTGTGATCTCCCAATATATACTTGACAGTACGTCGGAGCACAAGTCCGTACTAGCACTTGTCATATCAGAGAGGAGGAATCACCCAACCTACGATGAAAATGATAGTTACCAGGCTTTACGATGCCAGAATACGTCTCTAGCCTAGACTTCTATATGTTGTGCGTTATGCTCCAAAGCGTTTTTATGTCCATTGAGGTTTATTTTACAATTGATCTTTTTTAAGAAGTTTTCCTTTAAGGTTCACCACATGATGTAGGTATACAATTCCTAAACATGCAATCTAAGATGATAAACAATCATTTACTTTCTTTTAGCAATGAAAATCCTAGCTACTAAGGAAAGAGAAATAAAATTCTTTCAACATAGAGAAAAGAGCACACACTAGATGCACTTTTTCGAAATCAATTTCCGTATGCAGTCTAAATCCAAATGCACATGCATGTCTTTGTTTTTTAGTTTCCTTAACGTGAGAATGACCAAAATAAAACTAAGTACAAATCTGAACTATCTTCTTTCAAAGCGACAGTACTAACAATTTTTTCTTCAAAAAACGAAAGGAAGATTAAAACGACACTTTGCAATTTCGAATTTAAAACTGCTTTCGACACTTGAAATACCAATAATTTCAAATCAAGTACAATGGAAAAAGTGTAATCGACTATCTAAAAGAGGAAGACTTTACGACACTCTTTTTCTTGACTGAAAACGACAGTGGTGACACTTTCAAATCAAAAGACGACAATTTGATTAAGCTAGTTTTTGCAAAGGAGAACTGTAAATGATGAAAAATACATAAAAAAAACTCAATTCTTTATCAATGGAGGCTAAAAAATGTAAAGGAAGAAGGTTTCAACAGTGATATACTGATCATAGGCAGCAAAACTACTGAATAAAGCTGAAGAAAATGAATAAAAAACCAAAATCTGGAGGTAGAAACAGTCTTACTCAATCATCGCACCTGTAACATAGGGAAACAGGGATGCATCTCACCTGCAACACATGGGAGGTGTGATGTATCCAGGTTGCCAATGAGAGATAGTGCAATGGTCCAGGGATGAGACTGAGCTTGGTTTTCACTCATAGTTTGCAGCCAAGTTCAGGGATTTAGGTTGAGCTAATGATAGACAATAAACACAAAGTATAGGGTCTGATCTAATGAGGTTATTTGAGCTACCACTAGGGAACTTAGGATGTTTCCAAGTGAGATGTTCAGTTCATAAACCACTCAGAGATTGACTGAAGCAGCGTTGATCTACTTTGCAGTTGCATAGCAAAAGCAATACAAAGGCTAGTTGGCTTAACTTTAGGCGTTGTCTGTAGTTTATAAAGAAAATAACAGTAACAAAACAAACAAACTATTCGCTCCCGAGCGGAGTCGCCATTTCATTATCGGGAAAACTAGTGTCCATTCAGAGCTGCTAGTCCCACTAAGACGAGTATCTATCTTAGAAACAAACAAAACAAAGTTACTTGTGTTTTCCTTTATGAGAGATAGATGAGAGAGAAGCAGAGAGTACCAACCTCAGTCTTTCGCTAGTCTCCTTGCTTGTTTCCTCTCTCCCTTGATAGAGCTTCACCACTCCTTACTCACTTGTTCCACTTCAAAGAACACCTGTAGAGTCAAAGCAGCAAAATACCATCAAAGCATAGAGATCTATAACCATAAACAATATAGGATCAGATGTACATTAACCATACAAATGCATATACAAATACAAGATTCAGAGATATACAAATATATGGAGGAAAACTCAAATAGCTTTATTGATAGAAGTAGTAGAAGAGAGGATTACAACCAAGCTGTCTGATCCAGCATCATCCTCCCAGCATGAAAGCCCTCTTGACCTCATAAAAAGCAAGATCACCCAACAATATAATGTCTAAAAGAGAAACCAATAGCACTTCCTTAGAAATTACAAAATTCAAGCCTTTGGATCTCTAGGATGAGGGATCCATATATAAATGTTTGCAGGAGAGTGTGACAACTTCTGGGATTTTGATTAGTGTCATTTCACTGATATTTCTTGGTTCCACTTGGAGATTTCATGATCTATCACTCATCCCTGGGTGAATTCAGAGAGGCAAGTGTCATATGAGAACTTTCTAGAAGATTCTTTGAGTTTCCACCTAGCAAAATGCCTCTTCCATTTGTCTTCTCTCACTCATTGCACCCTATATAAGGGATTTTTAGTATGCATCGCACCCTCAGCATGGAGCAGCCAGTATGGTCCAGTCTTGACCAGTTCTGAGCAGTATTTTCAGGGAGAACTTATGGGAAATGATGTAATCAGTTGACCTTGATCCTTTAGGGTATGAAACAACACTTTTAGGGGTTTGAGAGTCCTTGGTTTATGGACATATGTGATTGGGGTTGCAGTGCCCAAATATGTCTATAACAATGTCACCACAATAGCAACAACATGTCAAGCAGTTTGGATGAGAAGAATGTTGAGGGATTTCTGCCACGACCAAGAGGGAACAACAACTATTTTCTGCGACAACAATTATGCAATTGCATTATCAAATAATTATGATTTTTCACAAGAGGGCCAAATGCATTGATGCTAAATATCATTTTATTAGAGAGTTGATTAACAATGGTGAAATTGTGTTGCAGTACTATAGGTCATAGGAACAGTTTGCTGACATTTTCACAAAGCCATTCGCATGTGGAAATTTTATTTATATCATAGATCATTTGGGAATTGTCAATGGTGGCAGTTGTGATTAAAGGGAAGTGTTGGAAAATTACTCCCAACCACTACGTTTAGTAAATTGACAGCAACCATACTTGCCAAGTAGATTTTTTGTAGGTTGTGGATTTTGCTTGCAGGCTAGAGGACAAAAGTTTTGAGTAGGAGTACAAGTTCTCCATTCCACAACACACATCAGATAATTAAAGTCAAATGAATATTTAATACAGAGTTGGTGAAATGTATGTTCGAACATTTATTCTGCAGCTCTTACTTGCAGTCTGCAACATCTACAAGTTCAGAAAGTCATTTATTTTGTACAAGTGCCCATACTATGTCTTAATAAATTGACTTTGTCATAAATCATTGTGTTGAAATGTATGTTTTAAATATACATGTGAGGATGTATTTAGTTAATTTGAGTGGATCTAAGTCTGAGATGTGAAGATGACAAAATCGTGGAGCAATTTTTTGGTGGCCGCATGAAAATATGAGAGTTACTTTCTAACCCCTGGTGAAGTGTAATAAGAATTTTGTTTTACTTGGTGAAGGAGCTGCAACCTCTATTCTATTATGTGAATGTATTTTCATATGTTTTGAAGTATAATCTAAAGTATAATTTGTTGCAATATGGTTTTAAAATTTCACGTCTAATTTTTACCGCAACTATTGTGTTTTACTTTATTCCACTCTACATTAAATTATTTTGTTTTTAAAGTTTTGTTTGAAGTGTGATTTGCTCGCCACAACTGAAGCATTGAGGAAAAGACTCCTTTCCTCTGCCCCATTAATTTCTCTCATCAAGTGATGCTTTCCCTGGTTACATCGACCAAATCTTCTCTTGTGGAAAGGAAAACCATGTTCCTGTGATGGATAATTTTCAAAAGATATCAGTGATCTCTTGCAGAGAACTATGTGTTTGTAGATAAGTTATATAAGCTATGGATTAGATAAACCTAATACCTATTTATCTGGAAAAGTGCTTTCACAAAATAATCTCTTGGTTTCTTAATAGTCAACTTATTTGGGTTCAATTACAAGAACAAACCATAAAGTATTTCAATATTTAATGTAGGATTTTTAATCTTTAAATATGGTCTAATAGAATATAAAAAGTCATTATGTTGTTTTAAATTTTTTAGGTAATTATTTAAATATGATAAAATGATATTTTAAAATAATATAATTTTTGAAAATAATTTTTTATTTTTAATGTAAAAATTTATTCATATTTTAAATATTCCTCATACAATTTTATTATATCATATCTAATTTATAATATTTATAATTATATTAATCTAAAATAATTTAAATAAAATTGTGAATAATAGTTGATTTTTCATTTTAATAACTAGAACTGTGCCTATCCTGAAACAATGCTTCTAATTTGTAGGTGTGTTTTACCACAACAACTATGTTCTATTTTACTTTTCTATGTCTACGGGTGTCAATTTGGTTTTTATTTTCACTTGTGATTTTGTTTTGGTTTTTATAATTGACTTGTAATACACTGAGGATGTTGTTAGTCATGGTGGTGTGCCTTGGGATGGTATGGCGATCTATCTGTCTTGTATGGCATGTTTTTCTCCACGGGAGCTATGCGCAACAAAAATTAGAAGAGAAACACAAATTTCCCATGCAGCAGGGCCTTTTGGAAGTTGACATCTAGTAGTTGTCCACTATTAAATGTCAAAAAGAAGGAGAGGAGCGGACTCCAAAATGTGGAGGTGGGAGCGATAGTGCAACATAACTAGAGCCATTCTTGATCGATGAATAGTGTTGTGTTATCCCGACATGTGGCCATGTGTCACACCTACAGAGCGTCCCTTGAATGAAGGCACATCTAGTCCTCTAAGCATATGACACTACTAAGGTTCCTCATAATGGCAGTGACCAAATTACAAGTACTTCACTCTTGGACAACATTTGCATCCCTTATAATTCTCTCATGTGTTAGATATGTTATTGTTTGCGGAATTAACATGCAATATTAACACAAGTATAATTCCAAATATTCACCCATCAACATCATGTATTACCCACATGTTCAAGTGTGCTACAATAAAAAATGTCGCAATACAATGTCACAATGTTACATACAAACATCCATTTAAAATGTACACCAATAATGTGTGTGGGGGTAGACTCTCCTGGTCCACCCAAACATATTAATATAAAAAATGATATTTCTACAATAATACAAAGAACAATAATGGCCAAAGCCTCCAAGCATCCTAGGTCTAGACTTCCTAATCCTAACCTTCCAATATAATGGAAAAATACCCCCAAAATCCTATAGCCACTAGAAGAGTACCCTTAGCTTCGGGAAAGGATTCTGCACCTAGCCCTCTAGGATATCTAATAAACCTCTACTCCTACTACAAATAGGTGTGGTAGGCATTCTTCAACCTTTCCTCACAATTGTATATCAAATCGGATAACAAATCATCCTAAAATTGGTGGTTAGGTTCCTTGCCACCCTAATTGTCCACCCTAATGGGTCGCAAAGTCACCCAACCCCTATTTTTGGACTTGCGCTCATACCTACAATCTGATTTCACTCTTCCATACATTCATTAACCCATGTACATGTCATATTTCACTGGTGCACCTAAATTTCGCTTAGAAACCCCTCATCCTCTTATTTCTTCCTCCACCCTACCTCACTAGTAGGTAGGTTATGTTTCCCATATATGGATTTTCTAGCTTTAGTATCAACCTATGCTATAAAGGTAGGAACGGGTCCAAACTTCCTTCCAAGATGCTCCTCAAATCCCATTTGTTTGAGTGTATTTATAATTGTCTTATGGGTAATGGGTGGTGAAGGGTAGCATCTCTTCACTTGTACACCCTAGTTGACCTATGCATGCAACCTATGGGGTGAAAGTTCAAGGTGTGGAAAGTAGATGTCTCCCCATTCACATTTGATCTTACCCACATCACTCATAGTCATCCGTAGGTACTTTAATATGTGTACGCTTGTCCAACCTAAGTGGTCTTGGTCCACCTTACGACCATCTATGCAAATTTATTCCAAAATGGTGAATGTGCCAAGTGATGAAATGACATGTATAGCTTGGGGGATAGTGAGGCACACATGAAACAAGTTCTCACTTCATCTCCGACGTGATTCAATGTCCAATTTCATCCACTAAAATTTGCCAAACGTCACAAATATCATCACAATCATGTATTACACACAAAGTGAGACCTCTCTCTAAGTTGTATGTCATTCTCTCTCTAAGACACAACATAATGGAAGATACATACATAGTGTGAAGGCCTAACAGCATTCGCCTGCAGAAAAACATTTTCATCCTCGACAATGAACCCTTAGAAAAACATCCAACATCAAGGCTTATGATCAATGTAAACAAGGAAGATTGTTCTTCATCTTGACAATCTGTCTCATGCGTGCCACTGAACAACTTTTTCATCATATGTGTAACACACTTATTCTATCCCTAGCACCTTCTAGGGATAGGATGAGGCAATTAGTATGCTAACCTGACCTCCAAGGTTCTAGTTATGGAGATTGGGTCTAAATATTCAACAATTTTCATATTCTTATAAACACAAAAAGGAAAATACCATTGCATTCATCTTGTCTAGATATTTCCAACAATATGAATTTCATCTCAATCTAACATCTCTATCAAAAGATAGAAGCCTTCAAATATTTGGCCCATTAACTTCTGTCAAGCCATTCTTTCCCACCATGTGGAACGTACTTGGCCTCCACATGCTACCCATGTGCGCATCCACGTCACAACCCACATGTTAGTTGTCTACCCATTCATGGTATATATATATATATATATATATTGTGTGTGTGTGTGTGTGTAATCACATACATTACAATCCTCACCTTATTATATTTATAAATATATAACATAAAGCACATGATCCCCACTGCTACCACCACACCCCGGAAGTAAAAACCATGGGGATTTTGATTTTGGCACATTTAAAATGGTTTGGGGTATGCCTTCTCTAACAACCCTGGGGTTAAATGGATGGTACCACTTCCTTCTCCCTCCTATCATCTTCATGCAACATTGCATAGGACCTTTCTCAACCCCTACATCACCATGGGATTTTAATCTGAGAATTTCTCCTTTGCACTCGTCCAAAAATATTTGAGGTACACTAGGGTACTAATTTTGGAATCCACACTACTGGTTGATCGAGCTTATACCTTCCCTGGCTATTGGCTAACCTCGCGATCCACTCATATAGTTTAGAAGGGAAGGACGCGAAGAAGATCTCGTGGATTTCTGTATATACGTAGCGATCCAGCCACCTCTTCTGAGATATCTGTGGAGTTTTGTTTTCCTGTGTCACGAATTCGTGAAGCTTCTTGTTGGGTCCCTATAATACTAGTGATTACCCCATTACTATTGTAGTTATACCCTTATTTATATTGTTGTGCCCCTTTTGGATCCCTATAATACTAGTTATTACCCCATTACTATTGTAGTTATACCCTTATTTATATTGTTGTGCCCCTATTACCCCCATATTGTTATTTTTGTGCCCCATAGAATCCCTCTATTGTTATTTTTGTGGCTTTATATTATTATTGTTAGGTCGGCTGGATTATATTGTGACTCCTTAGACTCCTATATATAGAAAGGAGGTTTTGTCATTTGTATCATCCAAGAATTGTTCATTTATGTAATGTAAAGGAGGTTGCCCCCTCGAAGAGGCTGAATTCTAAGGCGTGGATCTCTCTTTTCTATCTTTTTGTGAGCTGGTTTCATAACATTTGGTATCAGAGCTTTGGATTCTAGGGTTTCGCTGCTCCAAACAGGTCATCGTGGAATTTTGGCTATAACTTTTTTTCTATGATGTTTCAGAAGTTGCAAAAAAAACCCATTTGATAAGAATTGGCGCTGAACCTTGGGTTCGAATTTCAGAGCTTTTTGCATGATATTTTCGGAGATATGATCTGAGGAAGTTGGCCTTTTTGCAGACTCCTGAATTACATTTAAAATAGGTGACCTGGGGAAAATCGTCATAACTCTCTCTCTGAGGATCAGATTGAAATTTCATAAAAAGTTACAGAAAGAGGACGGACTTAGTTTCTTGTTTGTGTGTTTCAGATTCAAAGGTTGAAACAGGGACTTGTGGTACGTCATACAAGTTCGCTCTATTGAACCAGTCTAAAAGAAAGTCACTGTCGGAGATTTCACATAAATCTTCCTTGGAGAATCCAATTTGGCTCAGACTTGTGGCATTGGAAAGAGGACACGGAAGGCTACTGCAGGTAGCAATTTCAGAACTGGATGATCTGCAATTACAGAGATACATCAGATTCAATATCAGGCTTCTATAAAGTGAAAAAAGGTGTGTAGTTTTTTTTTTAATTTTTGTGTAAGCTTGGTTTAACGGAATTCAAAGGGCATAGTAAAGCATTATTATCGGTAACTGATGCCCCAAGGAAAGAAAATGCAAACACCTAGTAAGGAACCTAAAAGCTCTAGCATGACTCATGAAGAAGAAGAAGAAATGCTACATGATATATCAAAATTACAAGAACAAGTGCAACAAATGTCACGCTCACAAAAGCTAACAGAAGCTACGATAAGTGGCGTGGAATCTAAGATAAATGGCATGGAAGCTAAGATGGATGATTCCAAGACAGATTTGAAGAGAGGCATGGCAGATTTGAAGACAGATATGGAAGAATTGGAGAAGTTGCTACAAGAAAGGGTCAATAATGGTGAAAAGGTAGTAAAGGAAACTCATGATGAGAACAAAAGAAATGTTAATCATGATACCATAGACGCTAATGTTGGATCGAAGACTCACCATGTTCCAAAAATCGATATGAGGAAGTTTGATGGCAAGGATCCCGCCACATGGATATTACAGATGGAGCAATTCTTCGATCTCAATAATGTGCAAAACACACAAAAGGTACGTATGGCAACTTTATATTTGGAACCAAATCAGTTTGTATGGTATCAATGGCTTTGTTCTCATAAACAATTTATCACTTGGGCAATTTTTACAGAAGAATTGATAGCACATTATGAGGATACAAAAAGCAACACTTTTTTTAGCCAATTGATAAGTCTCAAACAAAAGGGTTCAATAATGGAGCACATTGAGGAGTTCCAAAAATTGAACATAAGGGTAAAAGATATTCCAGAGGAGCATAGGATTGATGTGTTCATAGGGTCTTTAAAGGATAATATCCAACATGATGTGCGCCTTTGGGAACCTGATTCATTAGAGAAGGCATTCAGGTTAGCAAGAAAAATGGAAAGCAAAATTATGGCAACTAGGAAGCATACCATTCACAACTATAAAGACGGAAGTGTTGTTGCCCATAGTCTTCCACAACCTACAAGGTTGACACCACAACAATTGGAAGAAAAAAGAGCAAAAGGGCTTTGTTACAATTGTGATAGCAAATACACAAAAGGTCATAAGTGTGCTGAGAAGAAATTATTCTACATAGATTGTGAAGAGGAAGAAGAAAAGGAGCAAGAAAGGTCAAAAGAAGAGGATATATTCCAGGAACAAAGCCTAGATGAAGAACAAATAAATCCGACCATATCTTGTAATGCATTGGCGGGAATTACCACTCCTCAAACCATCAAGATAGAAGGACAAATCAAGAAGAAAAAGGTAATAGTGTTGATTGATTCAGGAAGCACCCACAATTTTATTCATTGTAGGGTAGCAAAAGAATTGAATTGCTTCCTATATCCAGCACCAGAGTGTCAAGTGATGATTGCAAATGGAGGAACAATAAATTGTTCTGGAAAGTGCCATAATATCAAGCTATCCATGGGAGAATATGTATTGACTAGCCCAATGCTTTCCATTCCAATGGGAGGTGCTGATGTTGTACTAGGAGTCCAATGGCTACAATCCTTGGGTACAATAGCTTTTAATTTTCAAGAACTTTTCATGAAATTTTCTGTGGAAGGAAAGGAAGTTGAATTAAGGGGTATTGCAGGGAAACCAGGAAAGATAATCAGCTCTAATGGCATGACAAAGCTTCTAAAAAAGGAGCAAAGAGGTGTAATTGCACAATTATGTTCGCTAGATGTTTCCACATTGGAATCATCTATTTCTCCAGATCTCCAAAAAGTCCTGGACAATCATTCCAAGGTATTTGAGACTCCCAAAGGTCTCCCACCTATGCGTGATCATGATCATGCTATTCATCTGATTCCAGGAAGTGTTCCTCCAAACATCAGGCCGTACAGATATCCCTATGTCCAAAAAAGTGAAATTGAACGTATGGTTGCAGAAATGCTAGAGGCTGGTATAATTCAACCGAGTCAAAGTTCTTTCTCAGCTCCAGTAGTATTGGTGCACAAGAAGGATGGATCATGGCGCATGTGTCCAGATTATAGGGAGCTCAACAAGCTCACTATTAAAGATAAGTTCCCCATTCCTGTCATTGATGAATTACTGGATGAATTGCATGGATCAATTTACTTCACCAAGTTGGATCTTCGTTCGGGATATCATCAAATCAGAATGAAGATTGAAGACATTCCGAAAACGACATTTAGAACTCATGAGGGTCATTATGAATTTTTGGTCATGCCTTTTGGCCTTACCAATGCACCTTCAACATTTCAAGGTTTGATGAATTCAATTTTCAAACCATTCCTTAGAAAATTTGTGTTAGTATTTTTTGATGATATACTAATCTACAACAAGTCTTGGAAGGATCATGTTGAACATGTTGACAGGGTGCTACAACTATTGGAGGAGAAACAATTATATGCAAAAAGATCCAAATGTTTCTTTGGAGTCCAGGAGGTGGAATATTTGGGTCATATTGTATCTCATGAAGGAGTTAAGGTAGACCCTAGCAAAATTAAAGCCATTAAGGAATGGAAAATCCCCACATCCATAAAGCATCTGCGAGGATTTCTTGGGTTGACAGGGTATTATCGCAAGTTTGTTAAGAATTATGGGAGAATAGCAGCACCTCTAACAACATTATTGAAGAAAGATTCATTTTCATGGACTTCGGAAGCAACAAAGGCCTTTGAACATCTTAAAGAGGCAATGTGCCAAGCACCGGTCTTAGCTACACCGGACTTCACAAAAACCTTTATTGTGGAATGTGATGCTTCAGGAAATGGAATTGGTGTTGTTCTAATGCAAGATGAAAGACCCATTGCTTTTGAAAGTCGTCCAATCAAGGGAAAGTTTTTAAGCAAAGCTATTTATGAGAAGGAAATGTTGGCAATACTCCATGCACTTAAGAAATGGCGACCCTACCTAATGGGAAGACACTTCAAGGTAAAAACGGATCATGATAGCCTTAAATACTTTTTAGAACAAAGATTATCCTCTGAAGAGCAACAAAAGTGGGTCACAAAGATGTTGGGTTATGACTTTGAAATCATCTACAAAAAAGGGAAGCAAAATGTGGTGGCAGATGCACTCTCAAGAAAGGATGAGGATGTGGAAGCATTGTTGTGTGCCATTTCTATTATCCAACCAGATTGGATAAACGAAGCAAGGGAGGAATGGAAGAATGACGAAGAAGTGTGGGCACTTATTCGAAAGCTACAACAAGATTCCAGTACTTCTGATACATTTAGCTGGCAAAATGATTCGTTATGGTACAAAGATCGCTTATACCTCTGTAAGAATTCCCAGCTAAAACAAAAGATTCTTATGGAATTGCACACTTCTCCCTTAGGAGGGCACTCAGGATTTTTAAAAACTTACCACAGGGTTAAGAAGGAATTTTTTTGGGATGGCCTTAAATCAGATATTCAAAAGTTTGTGGCGGAATGTTTGGTTTGCCAACAAAATAAAGTTGAAACAATTAAGACACCGGGTCTATTACAACCTTTATCCATTCCAAGCCAACGTTGGGAGGAGGTTTCAATGGATTTTATCACAGGTTTACCCAAGTCTGAGGGAAAGAGTGTCATCATGGTGGTAGTTGACAGACTTACCAAGTATGCACACTTTTGTGCATTATCACATCCATTTAAAGCCAGTACAGTTTCTACTGCATTTATGGAAACAGTTCAAAAGCTACATGGAAACCCAAAGATTATTGTAAGTGACAGAGATCCCATTTTCACTGGAAATTTTTGGACAGAATTATTTTCTTGTCTTGGTACTCAGTTAGCTCATAGCTCATCTTATCATCCTCAATCTGATGGGAAAACTGAGATAGTAAACAAATGTTTGGAAGGATATCTTCGTTGCTTTGTATCTGATAAACAGACACAATGGGTCAAATGGTTGCCTCTGGCTGAATGGTGGTATAACACTTCCTTCCATACAGCAACAAAAATGACCCCATTTATGGCACTTTATGGGTATCAACCACCATCCATCACATCATATTTAAGAGAAAATTCTAAGGTTCAGGCAGTGGAACATCACATCGAACATCAACAACAAGTCCTCCAACTCTTAAAGGATAACCTCGTGTTGGCACAAAATAGAATGAAACAACAAGCAGATCAACATCGCAGTGAAAGAAGTTTTGATGTAGGTGATTGGGTATTCCTACGGCTACAACCATATAAGCAAATGTCTCTAAAGCAAGCTAAGAAGGATAATAAATTATCACCAAAGTATTATGGTCCGTACAAGTGTTGGAAAAGATTGGTACTATGGCAGCTTCTCGATTGCACCCAGTTTTCCATGTTTCATGTTTAAAGAAGGTTATAGGCGACAAGCTCCCAGTTCAAACAATATTGCCAGAACTTGACGAGGAAGGAAAAATTATATTGGAACCGGAAGCAGTGACAGAAACAAGAACTCGACAGCTACGAAATCGATCAATTTCAGAGTATCTTATCAAGTGGAAGAACTTATCCGCTGAAGATTCCACATGGGAGGATGAGAATTTTATGCAGAAGTATCCAGAACTACTCAAGCGTTGAGGACAACACTTTTTTAAGGAGAGGGGCATGTTGGGTCCCTATAATACTAGTGATTACCCCATTACTATTGTAGTTATACCCTTATTTATATTGTTGTGCCCCTGTTGGATCCCTATAATACTAGTGATTACCCCATTACTATTGTAGTTATACCCTTATTTATATTGTTGTGCCCCTATTACCCCCATATTGTTATTTATGCGCCCCATAGAATCCCTCTATTGTTATTTTTGTGGCTTTATATTATTATTGTTAGGTCAGCTGGATTATAGTGTGACTCCTTAGACTCCTATATATAGAAAGGAGGTTTTGTCATTTGTATCATCCAAGAATTGTTCATTTATGTAATGTAAAGGAGGTTGCCCCCTCGAAGAGGCTGAATTCTAAGGAGTGGATATCTCTTTTCTATCTTTTTGTGAGCTGGTTTCATAACACTTCTTTTCCAACCACTCTTCAATTTCCTCCTTTGTAGGGTTCCAATCGCACGACATCAGACATCACTTAGGCAGATCCCAGTCCCAGCAACAGAACCATTTGTTGGCTTGTTGGGGCCTAACCTAGGTTCAGAAGTGATTCAGCCAAACAAATCCTTAGACTACTAGCCCTTTTGGTAATAGTCCGCGGTGCGTGGACTGAGGTCTCACCTGAGGTATTATGGGAGGGTGCCAGAACTAGGTTTTTGCACCCTAGGGATTTCTTGATGAAGTCTAGGAAGTTTTCGAACCAAACCAAAGTTTTCGAACCAAACCTGTGCACCTGCGCTGCTCTGCACAACCGTATGTACTTCGCAACTTGTGTGATTGTGTCCGCGCAGCTCTGTAAAGAGCGCGAAGAGGTTTTGTCTAGATCCTTTATCCTTGTTGTGCTATTATTATAGATCTTAACTTAATTGTGAGTACCCAATGTCCTCATTAATCATTCAACATTCATAGCAAGTGCGCGCAATCATAAAACTGTAAAGAGATGCATAAACATAACAGAAGCATAAACACATAGTATTTCAAAATCAACTTATCTTTTATTAATCCTTTGTTCAGATACAATCCCAACTCCGCCCTGCGCACTTAGCTGTAGGGGTCCATGCACACAGCTGCGGACTCTACCAGGCCTCTGCGCACTCAGCTGCAGAGCCTCTTAATACTACAACCCAAGACTCAGACTTACAGACTCAAAGCTAATTCATCATCCAAAAACCCATATGACTTCTCCAAGCTAACCTCCCTTTACCCTTAGAACCTCACTCTATTTATACAATCCCATGGTCTGCAGACCATGGGTAGGCCGACATACCATACATTACATTATATTGTTTTAGGGCGGACAACCCTAGACTCTCGTGCTCCACGCCTGCATTTCGCGGGGTATTTACATTACACTTTTACCAAAAACTCGGGCTTCAAGCCCCAAAAACATACTATAGGGGGGATCTGCTACCCAATAGTCCCTGGAAATTTGAGTGTAATCCTCATTCATAAATATATGGGGTGATGTCACCAACCCCATCACAACCTTTGACCAATGGTTCATTGACAAGTGTCAAGCACTCAGTTCTTGGGGTCCTCCAGTCCACATCATCCTAGGTGTAAAATCCTATATCTTTACACCTATGCTCCACTTAAAACCTCCATGGTACCATACCTCCAGGATCATCCAATGACAAAAATTCACAAGGATATGAATGAATCTAATCACATCACTTTAGCCTTCGGTCATGGCACCTAACCAAATGGGTGTATGAGGCACAAGCCTAAATTCCTGTGAACTCAGGGTTTTTCTACTCCTACATGTTCAATAATTGTTAATATATTTGTATATATAGAGTCTTTTCTAAGGCCTCTGGAGCCATAACATTTGCTTTTGGCTTCTCCAAGCTATCCCTCCTAACCTTTCACTCTTCCTTGGCCCAACTCGACCTGTGGCCTATATATATATCAACACCCATCACCATCTCTCATGAACTTTCAATTCATAAATTAGGGCCTAATGGCCAAAATGCAGACATATAGGCTTAGCCTACAAGTTCATTTCATAGATCTATTTGTCTCCTTCATACTCAGGTCATCCAGACTAGTTACATGCTCAAAAGGAATAGAAAAACCACCCAAATCTTGGGAAGGTTTATCCAGGGACTCATCCTCTCACTTCCACATAGGAAAGGGGACATCCCTTGTTAATATTCAAGCCATTTATCCACATAGAAAACTCAAATTACCTTCTATAGACAATATAAATAAATTACCAGGCATTTAATTTACAGTTGCAATACAGGAGTTCATAAACAGAGCCATAAAATAATCAAGAGTTTAGTCAATAACATTCATGCACCAACATCATACTACAATGCAACATTATTCAGAGTTACATACAGTCACAAATAATTTATTTAATTCCACAGTTCTTAGCTTAGATCATTTCATTTACAATTCAGAAATAGGGCAAAATGACTATGAGACTTCAATTTTCCACCAAGCCATATGCCTATTGTATCTAGAATTACTTACAACAGTCACCTCCAAGCCGAATCCACAATCTAAGAAAAATATTTCCTTTGAGAAGTCTTAGCAAGAAGCCATCTTCAGTATAGAGAGGATAGGAATCATATGATAGTAGGTGGTTTGTCAACTAGTTAAGCTCAATAGAATTGATAGTAATGGGTGGTTTATCAATTGGGTCAAGTGCTCTGTGATTGGTTTATCGACCCCCAACAAGAACCCTAAGTGGTTTATCAGTTGTGTCAATCACCCAATGAGTGGTTTATTATCCCAGAACAGTCACCCTTCTTCAAGTGGCCTATCAAACCTAGCAAGCACTTTGTTTGGTTTCTCAACTAGTCCCTTGGAAAGCACTTATTCTGTTTCATTTTCTTCCTCTTAATCTTCTAGTCACAATTTTCTCTTTCAGGGAATCCCATTACCTCAGCTCATAGCTCTTTCTATATTTACTCATGAGCTCCACTAACAAGAGGTGCAATCCCCACATTGTTGTGTATTTTCCTTTTTATCATTTTTGCAGCTGCCTCTTCATCCTCATATTGGACTCCTCCTCCTCTTTTTGTCATTATTTCTACCATAAAATTAATTTAAGGTGCCAAATAACCCCGCTTGGGTTTATCTTTCCTTTTCCCTCTTAGATCATGGATCTATTGTCCCACACTTCAGGAAATTACATCATCACATTTAAAAAATTAAGGGAAATATATGAGGGATGTCACAAATGCCACCCCTTAAAGGAACCACCATCCTCAATGTTCTTATTAGAATGGCAAGAAGAAAAACATGAGCTTTATACACAACCCTTACATTTTTTTCAGCAAACAAAATTTTGGTATTATGCCTTTATTTTTTGACCCATATCTCATGTATCTTTGTTAGGTCCGATGTGCTTCCATTGCACCTTAATCTGCTTTACTATTCTATTTGAGAGTGTCATTTTTCTCCAATCCAAGATGCGTAGTGGTTATGGTTGGAACTTTCCTTCTCATTCCACTTGTAGTACAAACTAGTCAACAACATAATTAGCATCATGAAAATATTTCTTAAGCAAGGAAATATGATAAAAATTGTGAGCTTTCACTTTGGGTGTCTAGGCCAATCTACAGGACACTAGCCCCACTCTTTCCAAAATTTGAATTGGTTTGCTATATTTGGGCACCATCTTGGCACATGGGCACATTTTTAATGTGATTTTCTTTCATTTAATACATATATAAACATGCTCTCCCACTTGAAATTATTTGTGAGTTCTCTACTTGTTTTCATAACTTTTATACCTATCTTTTGTTTCCTCTAACTCTTTCCTAATATTTATTGTTTCCTATTCCAATCCTTTTAGAAAATCTGACCAACAATTTCTCTACTTAGTTTATCATCCCAAATGATAGGGGTCTTGCATTTTTTCCCATAAAGTTCCTCAACGGCACTCATTCCCAATGAATCTTCATAAACATTATTATATGCAAATTCTAATAATGGAAGGTAGTATTCCCACTTTCTCAACTGATGAATCATATACATCCTCAGCATGTATTCCAAGATTCTATTTACTCTCTCTGTTTAACCATCAATCTGAGGATGGTATGTAGGGTTGAAGGCCAACTAAGTTCCAAAACAAGAAAACAAGGATTTCCAAAAGTTTGAAGTGATCTTAGCATCCTTGTCTCATATTATCTTTTTAGGTATCCCATCCAACCTAAATATCTCTTTCATGAAAATCTGGGCTATACCAATTACTTTTTTAGTACTTTTAACTATTATAAATTGAGCCACCTTGATCAAGTTATCCACTACCACCATACTGGAATCATTTTGTTTAGTTGTTTTGGGTAGAGATATAATGAAGTCCATTTATATGACCTCAATTTTCCATTCTAAAATTGGTATTGGTAATGTAAACCTAGTTGGGTGCCTGCACTTCACCTTTATTTGTTGACATTGCAAACACTTTACAAGGCATTAAAATATATTTTCCTTCATTCTAGGCCAAAAATATGTCCTCTTTATGGTTGTCATCATATTTTGATATCCAATATGGAATTCATCCATGATAAGCTTCCTTAAATCCTTGGCATTGGGCACATATATCTTTTTCTTGAATATTAGTATTCCATCATCATTGAATTGTTAGGTTCCACTTACTAACCCATATGGCTTTTCCTTAATTTTTCACATGTTGGTAATTTTCATCATTTATCATCCCTTATTTAATTCTCTCCTTAATTTCAAAGGAGTAAGTGCTTATGGGTACTAGGTGAACCTCTTGCAAACTTATACTAAGAGAATCTACCACCCTATTCTCTTTTCCTTTGATGTGATTAATTTTGAGGTTAAATTCACTAATCAAAGCCAACCACCTGGCTTGTCTAGCATTCAAATTGAGATGGTCAAACAAGTATTCAGACAAATTTGATCATTCATTAACAAAAACCTCCTTCCCAATAGGTAATTCGTCCACATTTTTAGTGTGTGAACAATTTTTGCAAGATCCACATCATGAGTGACATAATTCCTTTCATGATTATTCAACTTCCTAGATTCATAGTAGATTTCATTACCTTCCTGCATTAGTACTCTACCAAGTCCTTCCTTATAAGCCTCAGTTCAAACAAAAAAAATCCTTTTTTGGGTAAATTATTCCTAACATAGGTGCAAAGGTGATTAAATTTTTCAACTATTCAAAACTAGCTACACATTCAAGAACCCACTGAATTTCACTCCTTTTCTTTGTAGTGTAGTGATGGGATGTCGATTTTTTGAGAATTTTTGGATGAACCTTCAATATTAACCAACCAACCCCATAAATGATTTGACCTCTGTCAGATTCTATGGTGTGGGCTAATCTATTATCACTTTGATCTTTTTAGGATCCACAACCACTCATTTTTTTGAGATTACATGACCCAAGTAGTGAACTTGAGTTTGAAATAACTCGCACTTGCTAAGATTCACATATATTTTATTCTCTTTGAGCTGTTGTAGAATATATCTAATGTGGTATTCATGCTCCTTTTTATTCTTTGAATACTAGGATATTTCCCACAAATACTAACACAAATTTATCAAATTATGGCATAAGAACATTTTTCTTGAGGAACATAAAGGTTGTTGGAGCATTTGTAAGCATGAATGGAACTACATTGAATTCACAGTGGCCATACCTCATTCTGAATGTAGTCATGTGAATGTCCCCTTCCTTGATTATAACCTGGCGACAACCTAACCTTAACTCTATCATGGAATACATTGCAACACCTCTCAATTGATCAAATAAATCATGAATCCTAGGAAGTGAGTATTTATTCTTCACAATGCCTTTGTTTTATTTCATGTAGTCAATGCATAGATGTAGCAGTCCATCCTTCTTCTTAGCAAAAAGTGTAGGGGCTCTTGCCACTGAAGCGTTGGGCTATATCTACCATTTTCCATTAATTCATTTATATTCAAATTTGATTCCATGAACTTAGTCATGCTCATGTGAGAGGGAGATTTTGGTGCTGGTTTTGTTCTTAGAATCAACTCAATTATGGAGTCAATCTCCTTGTTGGGTGGTAGTACTACAACTTCTTCTGGAAATACTTCTCTATATTGATTCACTACTAGATAATTTGCAAATGGATATTCACTTCCCTCCTTCTCCTTTGAGATTTGGATTGCATAAAGGGAACAACCCTTCCTACTACAATTATTTACTTGCATAGATAAGGTCACTCTAAGTGTTATCACCCTTTTGATTATATGTCATTGTTGTAGCAGCTACATGAACCCTCCAAAATTTTGGCTTGCACCAATTTCGGAGCCTCCCTTGAGAGTTTCACTTGATGATTGCACACACGCGGGTTCGCTCTGTGAGCTCATGTGAGTCCTTGCATCTTCCTTGCTTGTTTATTTCATTTAAGTTTCTGCATGCTGGTGTCTAATTCATGCTTGCGACCATGATCTGATTATGCTCGAAGTCTTTTCTTTGTATGTGCTTATTGTGTTCACTATGAAAGCATCTATCGCACTCACACACAGAGTCACATCCACTATCACACAAGCATCTTCTCAATCAATGAATGGTCAATCACAAGTGTTGTGCTTGTCACTTGTGCTTTCGGTCATTCATGTTGATCATGTGTGTCTGGATGGTTTGATTTGTTTCATCGTCAATTCATATGAGCATGTGTTTGCATGATCACCTATGCATCTTTAGATCATTCACACACTTAGTCATTTTTTCTGAAGTCTTGACAACCAAAATCCCCTATGATAGTTGGAATATCACCTCGCCATCAAATCGATCGACCATCAACCAGAACAACACAAAAGCACCAAAGCTAGTCTTTTCAATCTGCGCTTCTTGCAAGCATTTCAACCAATTTCCATGTTGACCACCTGGAAAGTCGGACTTAATAGTCACCCTGGGACTAACTCCCTTCAAAATTGCGTAGAGACCACTGACCTCACTAGCTCAACGGACAGAGGAAATTGCATAGACAGGCGGGATAGACACCAAGTTCCCTTCCCTGTCTCCTTCAGAAAATTGCGAAGTTTTCCTAGTCGGTCATCCGGATAGATGACTAGCTACTCATCCAAGAAATTGTGTAATTTTCATGAGTAGGCCTTCTACTATCGAGAAGTTGGCTTAGCTTAGAAATTATGTATAGATGATCAGAAAGATGGCTTCCCAACTTTAGTGCAATTTCCCCGCCAGTAGCGCCTAGTAACAGACTACCAGTTACCTCCAGGAATTGCATAGTTTCTGCTACCAGTGACTGAGCATCCAACTACCAATTCCCTCTAAGAATTGAGTAGTTTTGGCTTCCAGTGACCCCAGCAGCTAACTGGCAATTCCCTCTAGGAATTGTGCAGTTTTGGCTGCTAGTCTCTTGGGTAGATCCTCCCAAAAACTACGCAATTTCTGCTTGCTGACCCTTCATGGAGCCTGACCCGTTCCTCTAGAAAATTGCACAAATCTGGCTATCCATCCCCCACTATCCGTTCATTCTAAAAAATGTGCAGAGCATGCTTGCCTTGCCTTCCTGCAGCCGAAACTGTCCCTCCCAAAATTTTCCCAATTTTTCTTCCCAGCCAAGCCCGCCCTCGCAGGCAGTCACTGTTGACTCAGATCACCCATCTTTATCACTCAGTGACTCTTGCACAGTTTTCATTAGCAGTACTCGGAGCCATCATCCCACTTCACAACCTTACCACCTCTCCTAGTCACCTACATCCGAAATGATCATTTTCCATGGTAGACTAGGAGGTTTTGGATTTGATGTTGTCTCATCATGAGTGATTGCAGGTACAAGTACACCAAAAAACATGGCAAGAAAATAAATGGGATGAACAAAGGGAGCACATGCAGAAGGACAATTTCACCAACAGATGAATGAATGAAGCATGTGAAGTAGACGAATGTGAAGAACATGCACCTTCGCAAACATATGAGCTTGTCAAGCCTTCTAGCATGCAAGCAAGGAAAAACAATGTAAAGCTTTATCAAGCGAACCAAGGACCATCGAAGACTCTGTGCACTTTTCCATGTGGAGGTGAAGCCATGATACACTATGAATACATCCATCACCCAACAACATTGTAGCTTGACATGCTCTCTAGTAGCAGCACAAATGTACCAACACTATTATGTCAAGTCATGTTGAGTCATGTCGCCCACATCTCCACTATGGGCTATGTTTTCAATCAATGTGATGTAACATGGAAGTCCAAGAGACTCGCTTGTTGAACAAAGAGTTAGTAAGTCAAAAATTCATGGAAGCCAATGGGTCATGAGGGTATTCGAATAGCCACAAGGGTTAGTTTCACCATTGGCTATAAATACCCCCTCATTTGTACATGAAAAGAAATTTTTCACCTCAACTCCTCCCACATAGCCAAGAGAGTTTGTAATATTTTATTTGAGGAGTAAGTAGTGGCTCTAACACCCCGCACTCGAGGTTAGTGATATATGGTGTAATTATGTGTCTTGGAACTTTCACTTAATTTAGAAGCCTGCTAACAGGCCAACATGTTTTCGCACATGTATTGTATTTGTTGTAAGACTCATCTTTTAACACTTGTAATGCATGTTTCTTTAACCTATGTCCTACATCTAAGCTGTTTCATTTGTTGTAATGCATTATCTATTAATGGAAATGTGTTATATATGTTGTTAACATTGTCTCACCCGTGTAGACTACTCTCCCAAACATCAGACAGACCTTTCACACGAAGCTTGCTGTAACAACTGTTGCACTCGTTTAGACTGGTCCGATGAGTGTTGTACGTGTTATCTTACCTTGCACATTGTGAATTTTGCATTCGTGTGGATTGCTCATCTGGAAGTTGTGCATGTCCTATTGTGTTGTGTGTTCCCAACAATGTTGGGACTACTCCCAATCGACCTAGAAATCACTCTCACCCTCTCCCCCAACAGTGAAAGAAAAATTGACACAAGTGACACTTACACTCACCAGGCACGTGAACCTCACTTCTTGGATACAAAGCAAACCACTCTCATGTTCTAACAAGCAAGATTTGAGGTATATCTTTAAGATAATGGCAACCGAGCCATCATACTGGATGGGACTCCTACACCAAACGGTGTGAGGTCTACTTGGGACTTCATACCAGGGATACCTAATGATGTTGGTGGGTCCAGCACTGTCAACAGTTGTGTTATTAGGTCACCCTCATTCCTGAGACATTTCAACACCATATTGTAGGAGTCGACCATGGTTCTATTTAATGATATCCAATCCATGCAAATCAGAATGTCATATGATCCTAATGGCATAAAATTCAATTTAAATACTGTAGTGATTCCCTTGATTTGTACAAGGAAATAATCAATCATCTCTGATATCCCACTGTTTATCCCAGTGGCCATCTAAAAAATCCATGGTTCTTCATGGATTTTATTTGGAAAGTCACATTTTTCCACAATCTTTTGGATAATATAGTCGAAATTAGATCCTAGGTCAATTAATATTGAAACCAAAGCATTTTGTAACATACCTTCCATTTGAATAATTACTACTTGTTAGTCTTCCTACCTATCATATAATGCATCGTATATTCTGTGGATGCTTTGGGCCACATCCTTCATGGTTTATTCCTCTTGTATGTTGTGTAGCTTTGCACATGACTTCTGTAGCTCGGGGAAATCTTTTCTCAACTAGTTTTCTCCACATTCCCATCACTTATAGGCTCCTTTCCTAGGCCCTTCCATCTTTTCATTTCCTGATTTATGAGGTTCATTTTTACTGACTATTAATTTTTTATTATGTTCACATTTGGTCAGGTTATTAAACCTTCCACCCTTCCCCCTTGCCCACATCTCAAGGTTTTATGTCCTCTCCATTTTCCTTTCTTTTTCTATTCTGTCTACCCTAGGTCTTATGCTTAGACTATTTTTAGGTTCATCAAACTCTATTCTATCTTGGTATGCATACGGTAACCCACTAACATACCTTTGGATTTTTATGTTTTCATCCTTGATGTAAGGTAGTTACCTTAGTAGTTCCAAGAATTTTATAGTATACTCCTCAAGTGTTAGCTTCCCAATTTTATGCTCATAAAAGTCCTTGGTCATATTGTCAGAATATCATTTAGATAGGTACTTCACTCATAGTTACTTTTCAAACTTTCTCCATGTCATCTCTCTTTCCACGATACCTTTTATAATCTTGAAATCCTCTGACCATATATCATCCTTTCCTTTTAGACTAAAAATAACCATCCTAACCTTCATGTTCTTAGTACAGTCATGTAGCTTGCAGTAGTTCTTTATTCCCAAAATCCAAGCTTCTGCATCCTTTTATTTCTTTACCTCTCCATCAAATGTTGGGGGTTTTTCCTTCTTGAATTATTCTTGAATGGGAGTCCTTCTACTCTTCCTTTGATGATGATATCTAGTGGTTGCATTATTAGTTGATTGCTAGGACTGTGTTGACGGTGCTAGACCCACCAACATTCAGGGGATCTCCTTGGTATGAAGTCCCAACTAGACCTCATAGTGTTTGGTGTAGGAGTCCTATCTGGTGTGATGGCCCAGTTTCCATTGTCTTAAAGGTTTACCTTAGCTCTTACTTGTCAGCACATGAGAGTTTTTTTCTTTGTCTTTGAACAGAGAGGTTCGCATGCCTAGTGAGTGCTTAGTGTTACTTGTGTCAAGGTTATTTCACCACGGAGGGATAGGGTGGAAGTGAGTCTCAAGTCAAAAGGGAATAGTCCCAACTCTGTGAGAGACACACAACATAGGACGACATGCGCAACTTCTGGCGGAGTAGTCCACATGGATGCGTAAGTCACCAACACACAGTGAACGGATAACATGTACAACACCCAATGGAATAGTTCACATGAGTGCGACAGTCATTATAACAATATTAGGAGAATGGTTTTGTCGAGTTTCTAGTGGGATAGCCCGCATGGGAAAGACAATGTTAACATTGTATACAACACATTCTCATAATCATATGTATTAGAGCAACCAAAATAGTTAATTTGTCTTAATATAGGTTAAAGCAACATGCATTACAAATGTCCAAAGAATAGTCTTACAAAAAAATACTATACATGTGTGAAAACGTGTTGGTTTTTTATCAAGCTTTTGAATTAAGAGAAAGTTCTTGTTGGCTTGTACGGGCCTGACCCAGGTTTAGAGGTGATTTAGCCAAGCAAATCCCAGTACTACTGGCCCTTTCGGCAACCGCCCGTGGAGCGCAGACTAAGGTCTCAGCCGAAGTAGTATGGGAGGGTGTTAGAACCAGGTTTCCACACCCTGGGTATTTTTGATGAGCTTCTTAAGGTCTGCAGTTTGACCCTGCGTGCACGTTGCTATGTGTACTTGTTATTCCTTCACAACTTGTGATGCTACTTCCACGCAACCCTACTTGGGGCACAACCCATATTATACCCAAGTTCCTTGGTATTTGATCTGTTATTACTCGATTACTTAACTCATTTGTGTAATACTAGTGATTAATGTGATGTAACATGGAAGTCCAAGAGACTCGCTTGTTGAACAAAGAGTCAGTAAGTCGAAAATTAATGGAATACAAATGGTTATGAGGGTAGTCGAATAGCCACAAGGGTCAGTTTCGCCCTTGGCTATAAATACCCCCTCATTTGTACATGCAAAGAAATGTTTCACCTCAACTCCTCCCACATAGCCAAGAGAGTTTGTAATATTTTATTTTAGGAGTAAGTAGTGGCTCTAATGCCCTGCACTCTGGGTTAGTGATATATGGTGTAATGATGTGTCTTGGAACTTTCGCTTAATTCAGAATCCTGCTAATAGAACAACACTTTTTCACACATGTATTGTATTTGTTGTAAGACTCATCTTTAACACTTGTAATGCATGTCTCTTTAACCTATGTTCTACATATAAATTGCTTCATTTCATGTAATGCCTAATATATTAATGGAAATGTGTCGTATATGTTGTTAATGTTGTCTCACCTGTGTAGACTGCTCTCCCAAACATCAAACAAACCTTTCACATGAAGCTTGTTGTAACAACTATTGCACTCGTTCAAACTGGTCTATTGAGTGTTGTACATGTCATATTACCTTGTACAATGTGACTTTTGTATCCGTGTGGACTACTCATCTGGAAGTTCTGCATGTCCTATTGTGTTGTGTGTTCCTAACAGTATTGGGACTACTCCCAATAGACCTGGAAATCACTCTCACCCTCTCCCTCGATAGTGAAAGAACAATTGACACAAGTGACACCTACACTCACTAGGCACGTGAACCTCACTTCTTGGAGACAAAGCAAAGCACTCTCATGTTCTGAAAAGCAAGATTTGAGGTAGATCTTTAAGATAATGGCAACTGAGCCATCATACCGGATGGGACTTCTACACCAAACGGTGTGAGGTCTACTTGGGACTTCATACCAGGGAGACCCCATGATGTTGGCGGGTCCAACACCGTCAACAATCACGTTATTGGGTCACCCTCATTCTTGAGACATTTCAACACCATATTGTAGCAATCAAGCATGGTTCTATTTAATGATATCCAATCCATGCAAATCAGAATGTCATATGATCCTAATGGTATAAAATTCAATTTAAATATTGTAGTGATTCCCTTGATTTGTACAAGGAATCATCTCTGATATCCCACTCTTTGTCCCAGTGGCCATCTAAACAATCCATGATTCTTCATGGATTTTATTTGGAGATTCACATTTTTCCACAATCTTTGGGATAAAATAGTCAAAATTAGATCCTAGGTCAATTAAAATTGAAATCAAAGCATCTTGTACCATACCTTCCATATGAATAATTGCTACTTGTTAGTCTTCCTACCTATCATATAATGCATCGTATATTATGTGGATGATTTGGGCCACATCCTTCATGGTTTATTCCTCTTGTATGTTGTGCAGCTTTGCACATGACTTCTGTAGCTTGGGGAAATCTTTGCTCAACTCGTTTTCTCCACACTCCCATCACTTATAGGCTCCTTTCCTAGGCCCTTCCATCTTTTCATTTCCTGATTTATGAGGTTCATTTTTGCTGACTATTAATTTTTTATGATGTTCACATTTGTTCAGGTTATTAAAACTTCCACCCTTTCCCCCTCGCCCTTGTCTCAAGGTTTTATGTCCTCTCCATTTTCCTTTCTTTTTCTATTCTGTCTACCCTAGGTCTTATGCTTAGACTATTTTTAGGTTCATCAAACTCTATTATGTCCTGGTATGCATACAGTAACCCACTTACATACCTTTGGATTTTTATGTTTTCATCATTGATGTAAGGTAGTTACCTTAGTAGTTCCAAGAATTTTATAGTATACTCCTCAAGTGTTAGTTTCCCAATTTTATGCTCATAAAAGTCTTTGGTCATATTGTCAGAATATCTTTCAGATAGGTACTTCACTCAAAGTTACTTTTCAAACTTTTCATCTCTCTTCCAATGATACATTTTATAATCCTGAAATCCTCTGACCATATATCATCCTTTCCTTTTAGACTAAAAATAGCCATCCTATCCTTCATGTTCTTAGTACAGTCATGCAGCTTGAAGTAGTTCTTTATTCCCAAAATCCTAGCTTTTGCATCCTTCTATTTCTTTACCTCTCCATCAAATGTTGGGGGTTTTTCCTTCTTGAATTATTCTTGAATGGGAGTCTTTCTACTCTTCCTTTGATGATGATATCTAGTGGTTGCACTATTAGTTGATTGACTAGGACTGTGTTGACAGTGCTAGACCCACCAACATTCAGGGGATCTCCTTGGTATGAAGTCCCAACTAGACCTCATAGTGTTTGGTGTAGGAGTCCCATATGGTATGATGGCCTAGTTTCCATTGTCTTAAAGGTTTACCTTAGCTCTTACTTGTCAGCACATGAGAGTGGTTTTCTTCGTCTTTGAATAGTGAGATTCGCCTGCCTAGTGAGTGCTTAGTGTTACTTGTGTCAAGGTTATTTCACCACAGAGGGAGAGGGTGGAAGTGAGTCTCAAGTCAAAAGGGTATAGTCGCAACTCTATGAGAGACACACAACATAGTACGGCATGCGCAACTTCTGGCGGAGTAGTCCACATGGATGCGCAAGTCACAAACACACAGTGAATGGATAACATGTACAACACCCAACAGAATAGTTCACATGAGTGTGATGGTCATTATAACAATATTATGAGAATAGTTTTGTCGCGTTTCCGGCGGGATATCCCACATGGGAAAGACAATGTTAACACCGTATACAACACATCCTCATAATCATATGTATTAGAGCAACCAAAATAGTTAATTTGTCTTAATACAGGTTAAAGCAACATGCATTACAAATGTCCAAAGAATAGTCTTACAAACAGATACAATACATGTGTAAAAACGTGTTGGTCTGTTATCAAGCTTTTGAATTAAGCGAAAGTTCCTATTGGCTTGTATGGGCCTGACCCAGGTTCAGAGGTGATTTAGCCAAGAAAATCCCGATACTACTGGCCCTTTCGGCAACAGTTCACAGAGCGCGGACTAAGGTCTCACCGGAAGTAGTATGGGAGGGTCTTAGAACCATGTCTCCACACCATAGGAATTTCTGATGAGCTTTTGAAGGTCCACAGTTTGACCCTGCGTGCATGTTGCTATGTGTACTTGTTATTCCTTCACAACCTGTGATTCTACTTCCACGTAGCCCTACTTGGGGCGCAACCTATATTATACCCAAGTACCTTGCTATTTGATCTGTTATTACCTGATTACTTAACTCATTTGTGTAAGACTAGTGATTATTACAACATATCCAGCAATCATATCAATGCACACGATAAATAAAACAATATAAATGTAAAGAAGGAAATGCACAAGCAGATACATAGAAATGGGAATAGGCTTCTCTTTATTATTCTTCGATCAAGATTACAGACTTGACACCACCTTGCGCACTCAGTTGTAGCGGTCTGCGCACTCAGTTGCAGACTCTTCTAGGCCTCTATGCACTTAGTTGCAGAGCCTCTTCTTACTACTACGACCTAATACACTTAGACTCTTACTCTATGCTTGAACAATGCATATTCCTCTCTCTAATTCACTATCTTTACAATTTAGAGCCTCACTCTATTTATACAATCCCATGGTCTGCAAACCATGGGTAGGTGGACATGACTTTACATTACATTAAAATACTTTAGGGAAGACAACCTTATGACTTAACCTATACTTCGTGCTCCGTGCCCACAATTCGCGGAGTCATACAATACATTTGACCAAAACTTGGGCTTTGAGCCCCAAAACATGTTGTGGGGGGATTCCATGCCCAACAGGCCCCCAACACAATCATCGTGAATCATCCCAAGTCACTCTATTGGTGTGACGATCTTGGTGCAGAGCCCCTCTAATTGATCCCGTACTACTCGGAGGTCCATGACGCATTGTTCTAGAGTTTACTAGACCTGCTGCATGTGCTCTTCTGATGCTTCTTTGTGAGGATCAACTGTCTGCCTTAGCGCATATAGTCCCTACATCTGTGTGAGCTTGCCCTCAATATCTGCTGTAATGGTGAAGGCCGCACTAATCCATGGTTTGATGCACGCTTTGAGAAGTTCCTCTTTCGGTCTTGTGGCATCCACCTGCTCTTTCAGTGCCCTTGCTTACTGCATCTTTGCCAGCTGTTGGGTGAGGATGACTATCTGCGCAGTTCCCCTTACATTATCTATTATGAATCCATCTCACAAAAAGATAGAAAAGATAGATCAACGACTTAGAATTTAGCCTCTTCGAGGGGGCAACCTCCTTTACGTTACACAAATGAACAATTCTTCGATGATACAAATGACAAGACCTCCTTTCTATATATAGGAGTCTAAGGATTCATAATATACAATCAGAGCCAACATAACAATAATAATGTAAGGGCACAATAATAACAATAGTGGGCTTCTATGGGGCACAATAGTAACAATATGGGGACTACATGGGTACAACAATATAATAAGGGGGCTATACTAATAACAATAAGGGGTTACACTAGTAGTATAGGGGCCTAACATGCCCCTCTCCTTCAAAAATTGTTGTCCTCAATGCTTGAGTAGTTCTTGATGCTTCTGTAGAATATTCTTGTCCTCCCATGTGGAATCTTCAGTAGGTAAGTTCTTACACTTGTTGAGATAATCTGAAATTGATCAATTTCGTAGCTGTCAGGTTCTTATTTCTGTGACTGCTCCAGGTTCCAATATGATTTTTCCTTCCTCTTCAAGTTCTGGCAATATTGTTTGAATTGGAATCTTCTGTAACTTTTGAATGAGTGACCACACTTCTTCGTCCTTCTTCCATTCATCCGTTGCTTCATTTATCCAATCTGGTTGGATAATAGAAATAGCACAAAACAATGCTTCCACATCCTCATCCTTTCTTGAGAGTGCATTTGCAACAAAATTTTGCTTCCCTTTTCTATAGATGATGCCAAACTCATAATCCATATATTTGTGACCCATTTTTTCTGTTCTTCTATAGATAATATTTGTTCTAAAAAGTATTTAAGACTATCATGATCCATTTTTACCTTGAAGTGTCTTCCCATTCGATAAGGTCGCCATTTCTTAAGTGCATGTAGTATTTCCAACATTTCCTTCTCATAAATAGCTTACTTGAGATGTAGCTGTAAAAATATCGAATCACCTACTGTCACACGGAAACTGTCAAGGGTGCGGACACGACTGACCTTCCTAGAAGTCTAAGACATTCTAATGACAAACAAGACAAAAAGGAGTGATCTTTCTCTAAATACACCTTTCATAACATGAAAACTACAAGTGTTTAGGTTTACCTCATTCCAAAACGCTGTTGGTGAGTCCGTTCTTGACGATCCGGATGAGCTCCTCCTTCAAGTCAATTCCTGCAACCACAAACAATCAAACAATTACCAAGCACTTGCATTTCATATAATAAAACATATATTTAACATGCAGACCAAGGAACACATGAAATAACTCATTAACATAAGCTATTGAGAAAAATAAACCAGTTTGTATTAATAACGAAACAAAGAAACTCTTACAACCTGGCCTTGGTGTTGTGCAAGTTCCTCCCAGGGTCCATCAAGGGTTTTCCTCTTCTTTGACAAAGCTCACCCTCTCCCAAGTAGAATCAAGTGAAGACAATCTCTCCTCACAAAGGCTCTAATGGAAGACCTAAATCCTGCAGCATTTACCCAAAGAAAATGTATAGCTCCAACCTCCTTTCCTCCTGGCCCAATACCTTTATTTATAGTGCTGTAAAGAGGTTATTCTGGTCCACCATCAATGGGATCATCCTCCTCTTTGGGTGGGATAGCTCCCTTATTGATGGGATAAGACTCCCCTTAATAGAGATACATGAACCAACTGGAGGCGAATCCATTTCATCAAACCGACCTCTAGAATGTTCTAGAAGTAACCACAAGTAACTTTTTCAAGATAAAACTCGCGCATTTTGTCTTTTACAGAGGGACGCACCTGTCCCTTTACATACAGAGCGTCTATGGACGCAGTTTTTGTGAACAAGGTCCGCGTCCCCGCAGGTAAGACTAGAGAGAACCTGCGACCCCAGAGATAAACATGATTTTTACAAGACTTTCTCTCTATTTTGAGTTTGAGATGGATAACAGAGGCATAGACTTGCCTAAGAGGGTAGCATGACTGTTGATTTGAGCCATACTAACTGTAAGTTGTCAAGGTGACATTTTTTAGTGTAACAGATTGCCCCCTAAAGTGCGAAGCCTGAAATAGAATAGGGTTTTGTAATTCTAGGAAGGGTGAAGCGCTTTATCATTTCGAGGATTACCTTGTGGATGGCCTGGTTGGAACCTGCAATTTTCAACACAAAATACATGGATAAGAATATATCATCACTGAGGTAGGCATTCCCATACTCAGATTCAAAAACTTTAACTAATGAACTAACTACTCTGATACAGGAATGATCTTGTAGTACATCATTTTTATAGACTTTGTAGACACAGTATGGACGCAGCCATCTGTTTATGATGAGCCTACATAGATAATGAATACAAAACTCCTCGCAGCCTGGATGGTAGAAACTAGATCCAGGGTCTTCACTTCTACTTCCCGAATTGGTACGATTCTAGCCATGTGATTAAATGATTTGATGTCGAACATGGTAGAAACCACTTGATTACCAGTCAATGATGTAAACTGTTAACAAGCGTGAGGGAAACCACCAGTAATGTCAATGGTTCCCAAAGTACCAAGCACAACCCGTGAAATGTGAATAGATGTTTTGATGTCGAACACTTCACGGAATCCTCTGATCGAAAGTCAATGATGTAAACTGACGTCAAAGGCGAGAAATCTGCCATTGATGCATGCAGACTTCAAGGTACTGTCGATTCCTAAGTCATCTTTCTAGATAATGTGTCGATGTCGATAGAAAGCGACCCGTTGCAGGCAAGCCCGCAACACGAAATCATTGTTCAAGTTGAAGAAATGTTGCTGTAAGGACCGACTCAGGGATGGTCGAATGGATGACAAGTATTTTGCAGATGAAAGTTTGGTATTTGCAGGCCTCTTGAACACATAACGACACAACAGATGGCTTGGTGAAGAATAACTCAAAGTTAATCCCGAAACCCGGTTAAAGACTTTCAAAGTGACGTGGTCAACTGTGAGGTGAAAAATTTCCCAACCCAGGTGAATAACAAGTGTCGTGTTCAAGAGCGGTAATAAAGTTTCTCTGAGATAAAAAGTGACAAATAGGTTCATTCTTCTCTTTTTCCCCCACCATTTCTGGCGAGTACCTCCTTATTTTTATCAAGCTTGAGGAGGATAACATATGCTTGATTGTAAGCTCGTCCTTCGGACGAGTCCAACCTAGTTTAAATTCGAACCCTAGGAAGGAGTGGTTCGTTCCTGTTTGTAATTGAACAGGTCCTGTACTGTAAGAATTTTAACGAGCCCAGTATAGGAGAAACTCGGCGTTTTTCATTTTTAGAGAGTCTGAAAAAACTAAAGGAGACTCCACTTTGAACTTTTTCGTATATTTGTGTCCCTCAAGCCCGAAAAAGTATAAAATAATACCTGGGGGAACCGCTTGATCTTGCGACCAAGGAGTACTTTCATATTAGTGTCGTTAATCTGAAAAGTAAAAAGCGATCAAGGACACGTCGTTTTATTTCCTTATCGAGTTCGAAACGACAAAAACTCGGCAATCTTTTCCTGATTTTGCGGTCAGAAAAGAGCTAAAAGGGGACCGTCTTTTAATTCCGTTTTAACGAGTGAAAAAGAAACACTCGGCGATCTTTTCATTTTTTAGGAGTCAGAAAAGGGCTTAAAAGATGACTCTGCAATTTTGTTTGTGAAAAATTTACAATTTCCCTCGAAATCCCTTTGTCCTGCACAAAAGCGACCCATTACTCATACCTGTTTAAAAATAGGCAAAAATACATTCAAAAATATCTTTTCATGGTAAAAAATGAACTAAATCATCCAAAAAACCTATAAAAAGAGCTTTTACCATGTCATTTTTACCGTTTCACTGCTGAGGTTGAAAAAAGGGCTTTTGACAAGAAAACTTCCTGTGGCTGCTGCGGAAAATCTGACCGCTGGAATCGAACGCCGTCTCACCCAGGTATTTTACACATCCTACTCTGCATTTCTATCCGTTTAGAATCAATTTTTAGGGTTTGGTTTCATTTTTTGGGGGGGTTTTGGTTTTGGAATGCGCCTCTCGGCGGACGCGGGTGCCCTTCGGGTGACCTGCGTCCCCCGACTTTTTCTCTTACGAGAAAACGGTCGGAAGACGCAGCCCGCCTTCAGGGCATCTGCGTCCGGGCGCCCTGTGCAACAAAGCCGGGGTGCGTCTTCCGAAAGACGCGCATTTCAAAACCCCAACTCCCTCAAAAACCAACCAAAAATCCCCAAATCAATTTCTAATGCTTATTTTTGATATGCAGGCACTAATCATGTTAGACTGGAGAGAAAGAGAGCACGTCGAGGAAGATGAAGTGGCAATAAATCATCAACCTTCTCTGGATGCCCTAAAAACATGCGGTTTATACAAATATTGGACCATACCGGGCATGAGGGGCCAGGTAAGATTCTTGGAGTGGCTGGTTGAGCGATGGAACGTACAGGAACAATGCTTTTACATAGGAGGGCACCAGCTCGAGATAGAGCCCTCGGATGTATACTTTCTCACTGGCTTGCCAAACAGGGGTGAGCAACTCAACCTTGCGGGGACTAGGCCGGGTGGCCAATCCCTTGATAGTCTCCGCGAGACTTGGTGCACACCGGGAGCTCACCATTCAAAAGGCATAGAGATAAAACACATCACTCTGCCGGAACTCAAAGTCATTGCGTTCACGGTTACCAGAATTTGCGGCGCGGCCGCTTTACACATTGCTTCCGGATCCCAAATGCGGATGGCAATTGACTGTTACCAAGGCACCATTTTCAACTGGTGTGAAGCTGTGTCGGCTCATATGAAGAGCCAACTAACCAAGGCAAGGAACGGACGACTAAAGACCTTTGGATATGGGCCTATAGTCGTGAGCTTTGCCTTGGAGAGAGTTCCATTGCTGATCCCTCAGCAACTCACCGTTGATATTCTGGGTCCTCAGCAGCCAAAGCTGATACGATGGGTTGCGGTAATGGCCCGACATCCTGACGAGGGTGCGACAGTGGTTCGCTTCTCAGATAGTTATTTTGACTGGTTAGAGAACCAGCTTTTTGTGATACAGGATTTCCCGTATGCCGGAACAGACTTCAGAGGTGATCCGGACATGGTTCTTCCACAGGGAGAACAATGGGATGACAGAGGTACTTTTTATTTTCACAAATTTTCTAGTTATATATTTTTTGTATTTTTTATATATATCGCCCCAAAACTAATAGTAAATTTCTCAAAATGCAGATGTTGGCCCACAACGCCCAGCCAACCTCCGGCCTTATGATAGACTACATCCAGCTGCACTGGCACCGGCCCCACAGGATGCGACAGCAGAGGTACTAGCCGACTTGGAGCATGATCTAGAGCGTCTCACGGCAGATATACCTGAGACTACTATGGATGATATTCCAATGAGGCTTCAGCGCTTCGTGGTCGCGGTCCCTGGACCATTTAGAGGTTTTTTACGTAAGGTAGCCCGCGCAGTGGTGTCGTACAGAGAGCACCACCAGTGATTGACTAGTCACTTGTAGTTACATGTGACATTTTGATTTTTGTACTATCATTTTGCCGATCATAAGGTGTTTTAAACCTATGATCGAAGACGATGTATATATTTTTGACACACTCCTATCTATATATATCACTATTTTACCGGCTTATTTTGTTTAACATATGTGATGAAATGTTTTTAAATTTACTTGCATGATTATCGTAAATATCTGTCTAACATTTGAGAAGCAATTGCATCCGCTAATGTATTCAAAGACCTCGGAATATGTTGATATTCAATGTAATCAAATTCACGTTCCAAGAGACGCACTCTCAAAAACAACCTTAACAACACAGGATTTCTAATGGCATAAACTCTATTAAGCTGTAATACAACAAGTTCAGAATCTAACCTCACTATCAAACGTCGAATTCCAAATGAAATAGATTCGGATAATAATTCAACCACTGCACTGTATTCTGCAATGTTGTTCGTTGTTTGACCGAGGCTTACCCCATGCATAGAAACTAACTCGTCAGAGGGTGAATAGATAACCCAGGCTGCGGAAGAGATATTCCGTGTACTACGACAAGCACCATCAGCAAATCCAATGTATGTTTGGAGAGGCGTCGACATCTACAATATCAAGAGTAAAACCAAAATGAGCCAAAATAATGACGACAAACCACACTTAGCTAAACTAAGCACACTGACTAAACTAACACACACTTTGCTAGCTAGAAAGAAAATCTAACCTATCTAAAAATTTCTCCATACCCATCACTTTAAGCATAATACCTCTTTAGGTAAAGTCCATTTCTGGGTTTACCCAAAGAGTCCCCATCAAAATCAACTAACTCATAAGCCCCTTTTGCTAGCTTGCGCTTTACAATGTAGGGCCCATGCCACATAGGAACGAACTTTCCAGCACCTAGCTTATCGTTAGCTTGATCATATAATAATACTAGGTCGCCTTCTGAAAAACTTCGAGGGGTCACATGTTTATCGTACTGAGCTTTCATTCGTTTCGCGTGAGTCTCGATAGCTAAAGTAGCGTCACGTCGAGTCTCATCTAATTTAGCTAAGTATAATAACCGTTTCTCCTCTGCGGAAGTAGCTGGAAGTAATTCGACAGCCATTTGAAGTGAAGGGATTTCGCATTCAATAGGTAACACAGCTTCCAAGCCATAAACTAGCTGAAAGGGGGTGAAACCTGTTGAATTTTTCACCGAAGTTCGATATGCCCATAGCGCCGAAAATAACATGTTATGCCAATTCGTTCGATGGATACCAATGATCCGTCGAATCATGACGACTAGAACTTTATTGATTGACTCAACCAAACCGTTGGCCTGCGGATAATAAGGAGTAGAGCTATCGTGCCGCAAACCAAGCTGGCTTGTAAGTTCTGTCATCATGATATTTCGAAAGTGGCTCCCATGATCAGTAATGATTGCTTGTGGGACACCAAACCTAGTTATGATATGATTGAATACGAAAACTGCAGCTGTCTTGCCGCTTGCGTCGAATGTAGGCATCGCCTCGGCCCATTTTGTAAAATAATCAACCGCGAGGATGATATACGCATGCCCCCCGGCCGAGTGAGGGTTACAAGTAATAAAGTCAATGCCCCATTTGGCGAATGGACCAGCGGCAATTATAGGGTGGAGAGGAGCAGGTGGAGCGCGCATCTTTCGATCAAAAACTTGACAGTTGTGGCACGTTCTGACGGCAAGGATACAATCTTTAAACATAGACGGCCAGAAGTAGCCAGCGCGCAACACCTTCTGAGCTGTGGCGTACCCAGACATATGACCGCCACATGCTCCAGAGTGACAGTCATTCAAAACTCTCTCAGCCTCTTCGTGAGTTAAACAACGTCGAAAAACTAAGTCTGCCCCCCGGCGATAAAGTGTATCTCCAATAATTCTGTATTGCTGGGATTGAAACCGAATTTTTCGACGGTCTTCTTTGGAAGCTTCAGGCCGAAAGGTTTGGGTTTGGAGATAGGTGATTATATCCCCATACCACGGATCTAAAGTGCTAATAAGAAACAAAGATTCGTCCACGATGGACTCCTCTGCCACAGTCTCTGTGTCAGCACTCGGGAAATCACACATTAATTCCGCAAAAACTAAAGATTTCTTAGACTTGGACTTCTCGAACTCCAAGTCGAACTCTTGCAGGATAACAATCCATTTAGAGTACTTGCCCCCTAGCAGTTGTTTTGTCAAAATATAAATCATAGGGTTGCAATCCGAAATAACAGTAGTCTTGCGGAGAAGAATGTAGTGACGGAAACGCTGGACAGCTTGAACGGCTGCCAGGGCCAATTTCTCCACATGTGAATATTTTAACTCAGTTGGGTTTAAGGTTCTGCTAAGATAATATATCACATGCTCTGTCTTGAATTCATCTTCTTGAACTAACACCATTCCAATGGTGGAATGCGAAGCTGCGAGGTACAAGAAGTAGTCCTGGTTGTAGTTGGGAGGATGCAATAACGGTGCATGGGTCAACGCGTGTTTCAATGCATCAAAAGATTGTTGGGCAATCTCGTCCCAAAAGAACTGTGCGTTCTGTTTCAACAACCGTGTAAAACCCTTGGTGACCTCGGCGTAGTTCGGGATGAATCGTCGTAGAAAGTTTGCTTTCCCTTGCAAACTCTGGAGTTGGCGCAAACTCGAAGGAGGAGGCAATTTGATGATAGCCTCGACTTTCGAGGGATCGACGCGAATGCCGGTTTTTGAAACAACAAATCCCAGCAATCGACCTGTTTCTATACAGAAAACACATTTGTGGGGATTCAACCGAATCCGATAATGCCTACACCTCATAAAGATTGCTCGTAGATGGACGAGGTGATCAGCTCGTTGCAAAGAATGAGCAGGCAAATCATCGAGATAGGGTTGCACAATGTGCTTGATGTCATGAAACGCATAAGACATCGCCCGTTGAAAAGTGGCTCCGGCATTCTTAAGTCCAAAAGGTAATTTGCAATAAGCAAATGTCCCCCATGGACAAATGAATGCCGTTTTTGGTTGATCGGCAGGTAGAATATTGATTTGATTATAACCGGAGAAACCATCCATGAAGGAAAACATCTCACTTCCGGCACAATCATCAATAATTTGATCGATATAAGGTGTAGGATAGTTGTCTTTTGGACAAGCCCGATTAATATCCCTATAATCGATACAGATTCTTATTGTTCCTTGCTTTTTATTAACGGGAACAATATTCGATACCCAATCCGTTAACGGGATCGGATAAATGAAACCTGCTTTCAACAACTTTTCGACTTCGGCTTTGATTGCAGCCGCTTTCCGAGGGTGGATCTGACGCAACCGTTGCCGAATGGGTTTAGCATCCGGGTAGGTTTTGATTTCATGAACAACAATTGCAGGATCAATTCCCGGCATTTCCTCGTAAGACCAGGCAAACACGTCGCGGAATTCTTGGAATAGGGCCTTGTAAGTTTGGATTTCCGTTTCAGTACAAGCGGCTCCTATATGAACGTTCTCCTCGATTCCGGGCTTCACTGAAATGTCAATGGGAATAGTGCGAGAAATATTCCCTAAATTCAGCTCTGAATCAGAATGTTTCGTTGGATCCTGAGCGTCTTTGACATATTCAGCGGTAAAGATAGATGAAAAATCATTTTCAAAAACATCATCCTTAGGTAAAAACGAAGATCTATGATGGAGATCTTCCCATGGCAGATCATCTACGCTAAGGATTTCCCGAAGTTGTTCGTCAGATGACACTTCTTCGGGAAACGCTATCCGTTCTAAGGGTGAAGTGAAACTTGACTCTTCACTGACCACGTTCATTTGGTCGGTTGAACGAAACGCGGTAAAAGACGTAAGAGCTTCATAAGCAATCTCATATGGACTCAACGGCATAACATCACCGATTGAGTCTAACTCAGAGTCAGAGGGAACATACCAAGGATCATCGTGAATAATGTTTTCTGACGTGATCATATGAATTGTTGCGAATGAAGAATCTACACTGAGTGGAGGGAGAGGAAAAGTTCCCAGTAAACCGGAATCTTTAACTAAACCTACACCAATGTCCCTATACGGGATCGTCGTTTTACCGACATGCTGGATTGTTTCTAAAGAGGTTGGGTCGGATGAAAAGTATGTCAGCTGATCAATAGTCACGATCTTACCGTTATGTGGAAATTTAATGACTCTGAAGACCGATGAAACGATCGCTGTCATAGCATATGACCAACTTCGACCCAAAAGAAGGTTGTAGTCTAGAGGGGCATCAACCACTTCCACATCCAGACTAACGGTTTTACCTTCGACCCCTATAGGTAATTCTTGTAGAATACCAAACGGACGGAACCCACGGCCATCAAAGGCCTTAAGGATGGTGGGGGATTGGTTCAATGTAGGAGAACCAAGAGATCTCCAACATTGAATCGACATAATACACGTAGAAGCTCCCTCATCAATCACAGTCCGATGAATGGGCCTGTTTTTGACGATCACTGGGATTTGGAAAGCCATTTGATGTGGGAGACGCGGTGTACTATTTTCTAGATCAAAGATCATTAGGTTCGGGTCCTGAACATCGACAGCTCCAATAGCCGACAAAAGCAATCTCCGCTGTGCTGGACATGATTGTAGCACTTCGAGTGCCGACATTGCTGAAGGTGAAACAGCTAAATCTTCAACAATGTTGTAATTCTGGGCTGCTCTTGCATGTGGATTGAAAGCAGACCTTCGAAGTACACCCTTGGCGGGCGGCTTTATTACTAAGTCCGGGTTAGGTTTCTCGATCTGTAGTGGATCGGAACCAGGAGCTGAGGTTGATGGGTTAGAGTGAGAAGATTCTGCTTCCTTACCATCAACAGGAGCCTTACTACCATAATCTTGCGATCGAGTCGCAATCCTGACATGAGACATCATCAAAATGGGTTCTTCACTGGCATTGGAAGAAGAACCTATCATTTTATTTTCCTGCTCTGGGAATGGATTCTTTAACACAGCAGGAGTCGGAGAACCTTTGACAATTTTGACTACCTCGGCCCGATGAGGGCAGTCTCTTGTAAAATGATCTTCTTCACAAATAAGACAAGGATAGCGAGGTTTACGTTTCTCGTCATTGGCTTCTGACTTTTCCGTTTTCTCCTTTGGAGCCTTGTCTGCTTTAGCCTTCTTCTTTCCTTTCTTCTTTCCACCGTTTTTAGATTTGGCCGTAGTTGACTCTACAGCGTGAATGTCGGCGGTAAGTTCAGGAGGAGAAGACTCTCCTGTCGGAGAATCAGGCAAAGTGATAATTGGAGTATTGGAGGCCTTGGAAGACTTCTTTTTACTCTTCGTAGTCACGATACCGATCATACCATCAGCGGCATGAGATCCCGAAGGAGCAGCAGCGATTTGGTTTGACCTGGGAAGATCCGGAATTTTTTCATGTAACGTACCTGACTGAGTATAAACCAAGTCAAGGTACTGCGCCTGAGCAATGACTTGCTCCTCAGTAACTACTCCGGCCTTAGCGACATCTTCAGTAATTCTAGGTAATAATGATTTGACAAACCATTCAGCTAAGATTTGGTCTGGGATAAAAACTTTCACTAATCTCCTTCGACGTCTCCACTCATGAATGTGATCAGAAATGTACGTGGACGTCGATTGTTTTAGCGAAGTTAATAACTCAGTACCATTATCGTATCTGACTGGTAACTGAAAATGCGTTAAGAACGAGGTAGCTAACTGACTAAAATTGTAAAAAGAGGCCCGTGGTAACTCAATGTACCACTTGGCCGCGAGACCAATGAGTGTACGCTGGAAAAGACGTAAACGGATAGAATCATCTATGATGGAATTTGATGCACACCAGAGGTGGTAAGTCATCACGTGATTAGACGGATCCTCTCCAGACTTCCCCTCGAACTTGGGTATATCGCTGGGCAACTTATTTGGCATTGGCGGCCAAAACGGAAGATATTGAATTGGATCGTTCGTTAGGCGCGTCAAGTCGGGTAAATCTAAAGTTGCAATAAATGGTAACTGCCGGTTAGGATCTCTGAAACTCTGAGTCACAATACCAGCCCCAGGAGGAGGATATCCAGGATAACTAGGAACAGGATTCGCATTGGGGATATTATATCCTCCTGGAAAACCAGGATTAACCGGACCGTACTGGGGTTGTTGAGGTGGTTGATAATTGTACCCAGGATACGGTTGATACTGGTAAACCGGTTGTTGGGCAGCTTGCCCAGGTTGATACTGTCCCTGGTACGGAGGTTGAACAAATTGAGGTTGAGTAGTAACAACCGTACTAGTACCAGGTTGGCCTACAGGCATCTGGACTGTGGTTTGAACCGTGGGTCCAGACAACGGTACAGATATCTGAGGAGTGGTTACAGGGACAGTAGGAACTGGAGCTGCCGATACTCCAGAAGTAAACATGGTAGATGAAGCGGTAGTTGCTACAGCCGTGTGAGGTGGAGTACCTGGTGCAATTGGCGGCTGAGTAACTACCGAAGTTACAGGAGTCTGAACACTTGACTGGACAGGTTGCGGTTGCTGGGATGGACCAGGAACTGCAGGTTGTCCTGCTTGAGGTACCGACTGCATACTTGGTTGCAACATCTGTTGACCCTGTGACGGATCCCATGTTAACATTCCAGGGTATTGACTCGTAACAGGTTGAGGATACTGAGAGCCATAGCCGTATTGAGGATAGGGTTGATAACTGTAAGGTGCAGTCCCATATGATTGCCCTTGAGGTGGTTGATAACCTTGACCAGGGTATTGACCCGTAGGTTGATAACCTTGGGTAAATACGAATACTGGGGTTGACCTTGACCTTGAGGTTGGTAACCTTGAGGTTGATACCCTTGGGGTTGATACCCTTGGGGTTGCCATCCTTGAGGTTGCCATCCTTGAGGTGGATACTGATACTGAGGTTGACTTTGGGGTACAAATTGAGGCTGGGGTTGATACCCCTGGGGTTGCCCCCCAGTCGCAAATGAAGTACCTTGAGGTTGCCCCCCAGGCATAAACGAAGGTTGCCCCCCAGGCGGTAATTGGCCACCTGAAGGTTGGTTAATGGGAGTTGAACCTGACATCATATAAACGTCACCTATACTCAATGGTACATTACCACTGTTTCCAAGTAATAACCCATGATCAACAGGTTTAGGAGATGCTCCCACAAAAGTACCAGAAAGTGATTGATACCCAGTAGGAACAGAAGGACCGCCATGTAAAAATGATTCAGGACTTTGTGAAAACACAGATGACTGACCAGACATATTTACAGGAGAATGTATACCTCTAGGTGGAACCGGAGTACGAGGTGTAGAAAAACCTACTGAGTTGTCTAACAAATTGGTTAATGCAAGGTACCAAGGCTCAGTTCTAGGAGGACTGTAGAATATGGATTCACGCTCCCTTAAATCAAGGGTAATTAGATCTTCAGAATTAGAAACGCCTATTTCTTCCTCTGGAACGAGTTCTTCTATGGCAATTAATCCAACAGGAAGATTTTCGGTGATAATTCTTTCTATTCTTGGTGAATCAGGAACACTAGGAGTTGGAGTAACAGGTTCTGAAATCTCAGGTTCTTCGCCTGTTTCACTGGCAGATGAAAAACTACCAGCAAGCTCGGAAACTTCGACAGCTTCGGGATTGTAACCTGTTTCTAAACTTTGGTAATACGGATGGACTACCAAGGAAGATTCTCCTTCTTCCGGTGATCCTACTCTACTGCCACTAGGAGGAGTTACAAGGACCTTTAACCCTTCTAAATGACCTGGGTCGTCTCGAGGAGGGGATCCCCTAAGTCTACGGGATCTTCTCAACAATTCGGCCACAGACACAACTTCAGGAGACTGGCCCGCAATTCGACGGGACCTTCTCGGTGATTCCGCCACAATTAAAGATTTTAACTACAACACACGAAAACAAAATAAAAAAGTTCAAATCAAACCACCTAAAGTCTTCTAAAGAACCAATCAATTTGAAGCATACGCCTAAATAATCTAGAGCGTCAAACCATACACAAACAGTAGTCTTCCGGACCAAAAACGCTAGTTGGTGATGAAGCCCAACGTCGCAGGATTCAGTACAGAAATAGTGGGTGGAACAGTTACCCCGGCAACCTGCTTAATGAATAGACTGGACCAAGTTCCTCCACTTTAACCGTCTCGAAGTGAAGCGAACCCCCCAGAAAATCCAAGTGAGTATAACCGACGTCTGCTCCAGGTACAGTGGGACCTTCCCTCCACCGTCACCTTGGGTAGAATCCTAGATATTATAGCCACTAAGGTTACCAATCACAACAATTACACCTGGGGGAACAGTCTAGGCTCCAACAGCACGCAAGGGCAGAGTAGCAAGCTCCAATCCCCTTACCGGCTCCTTGATAACAATCCAAGGTTTACCGATAAGTGACCCCAGGCTCCTCGACAATGGTTAATCCGAGGTTTACCGTTTGTAATACGTACTGTCTGGCGTCGTTCCCAACGAGGGAGGAATGATCCCCTCACTGGTTCGGACACGAGCTCGTGCTTCTCCTTTAAGAGGAGCTTTCCCAGAATGTAACTGAAACAATTGGATTTGTTCTACTCAAGATAGACTATCTGTTTGGTTTTGTAGTCTTGGAGAGTTAAGTACTCACCTACTCCAAGACCCTAGCCTAAGCTATGTTGGTGCTTCAAAGCCCTAGAAAAATAAAGATTACTAGATTGATTTTAATTTAAGCGTTACTTTTAAGGTTGTTTCTTACGTCAAAAGGTGATGGAAGTGAAACTAGTGGTGTGTTGACTCGACTCGAAACCACTACAAAATGCACCTAGAATGATTTATCCACTACTTTACTTTTCGATGAATTGCTTTAACTAAAAAGTTGAGAGAATGCAAACTTTTATAAAAGCAACCTTTTAAGTGAAAACAATCAAAGAAATATTTCGTTTGTCTTTTCCAAGCATAAAAACATAACCTCTCTTTACATGCACGAAAAAACTCTTTCCTTCGTTTGAAAACAAAAAGCTACTTGAAACAAGACTCTTAAGAATGTTTTTGTATTTTTCTTTTAATAAAGCAAATAAATCTAATTTAAACAAAAAATCAATCTTAATAACTCTTAAAATCTATGAAAATGCACTCATAAGCAAACTAAAAGTAAATTTACCCTAAGCAATCTTAATGAGGTCAAGACTAACAATGATAATTTCTAAGGTGTTTTACTTGATTACAATCAAATCAAGGGCTAGCTTATTGCAGAATCAATATCTAGCCAAAACAAAATTCTAATCTTTTTGTTCTTTTTTAAAATGGAAATCAATACTTTAAACAAGTAATTCGAAAATTGACCCAACACAACTCAAATGACAAGTTGCACATAAAGGAGACTTTACGACAGGCCAGACTTCTAAGAAGGTTGACTAACCAGAAATATCTAAGGCTGGACAACTTTCTAATAACAAAGTCACTACAAAGCCTTTGCAAAAATCAAACCCTAGGTCAAAACTTCGTTGAAAACCACTAAAACACTCAAAGCTCACAAAACTAGCTTAGGTGAAAATTCTTGACAGGGTACTAAAGGATCTGGGCGGAAAACACTAAGGAAAAACAAAATCTAAGAGCAATTTGAAGCAAAAATGGAATTTTCTCAAGTTCTACAGGAAGACGCAGGCAACCAGTTGTCACAGGTGCGGCCCCGCTCTGTGCAGACGGCAACAGCGCGTCCAAAGACGCACTGTGCAGTACTAAGAGGGTGCGTCTGTCTGAAAAATAGAGGAAAAACCAAATCTAACTAAATCTAAAGCTAAGCCACCCAAATACTAATTCTCACAGTCAAAAACCAGAAAACAAAAATGATTTTCTCAAAGTCAAATTCATAAAAAGGAAAAGACTTTCTCATTAATGGCTCCCCAGCGGAGTCGCCAATTTGTCACACGGAAACTGTCAAGGGTGCGGACACGACTGACCTTCCTAGAAGTCTAAGACATTCTAATGACAAACAAGACAAAAAGGAGTGATCTTTCTCTAAATACACCTTTCATAACATGAAAACTACAAGTGTTTAGGTTTACCTCATTCCAAAACGCTGTTGGTGAGTCCGTTCTTGACGATCCGGATGAGCTCCTCCTTCAAGTCAATTCCTGCAACCACAAACAATCAAACAATTACCAAGCACTTGCATTTCATATAATAAAACATATATTTAACATGCAGACCAAGGAACACATGAAATAACTCATTAACATAAGCTATTGAGAAAAATAAACCAGTTTGTATTAATAACGAAACAAAGAAACTCTTACAACCTGGCCTTGGTGTTGTGCAAGTTCCTCCCAGGGTCCATCAAGGGTTTTCCTCTTCTTTGACAAAGCTCACCCTCTCCCAAGTAGAATCAAGTGAAGACAATCTCTCCTCACAAAGGCTCTAATGGAAGACCTAAATCCTGCAGCATTTACCCAAAGAAAATGTATAGCTCCAACCTCCTTTCCTCCTGGCCCAATACCTTTATTTATAGTGCTGTAAAGAGGTTATTCTGGTCCACCATCAATGGGATCATCCTCCTCTTTGGGTGGGATAGCTCCCTTATTGATGGGATAAGACTCCCCTTAATAGAGATACATGAACCAACTGGAGGCGAATCCATTTCATCAAACCGACCTCTAGAATGTTCTAGAAGTAACCACAAGTAACTTTTTCAAGATAAAACTCGCGCATTTTGTCTTTTACAGAGGGACGCACCTGTCCCTTTACATACAGAGCGTCTATGGACGCAGTTTTTGTGAACAAGGTCCGCGTCCCCGCAGGTAAGACTAGAGAGAACCTGCGACCCCAGAGATAAACATGATTTTTACAAGATTTTCTCTCTATTTTGAGTTTGAGATGGATAACAGAGGCATAGACTTGCCTAAGAGGGTAGCATGACTGTTGATTTGAGCCATACTAACTGTAAGTTGTCAAGGTGACATTTTTTAGTGTAACACCTACATCAAAACATTTTTCACTACAATGTTGATCTACCTGTTGTTTCATTCAATTTTGCACCAAAGTGGCATTATCCTTTAAAAGTTGGAGAACTTGTTGTTGATGCTCGATGTGATATTTCACTAGTTGAACCTTTTTCTTCTTCATATGTGCTTCTATCTTGAGAGTTTGAGGAGTGGTAATTTCTTCCAATGCTTTACAAGATATGGTAGGATTCATTTCGTGATGCTCGATGTGATCTTTCACTTCTTGAACATTTTTCTTCTTGATATGTCCTTCTATCTTGATAATTTGAGGAGTGGTAATTCCAGCCAATGCATTACAAGATATGGTTGGATTCATTTCTTCTTTCTCGATGTGATCTTTCACTTCTTGAACCTTTTTCTTCTTGATATGTCCTTCTATATTGAGAGTTTGAGGAGTGGTAATTCTTGCCAATGCTTTACAAGATATGGTTGGATTCATTTCTTCTTTCTCTAGGGTTGGTTCTTGGTGTATATACTCTTCTTTTGATGTTTCTTGATCCTTTTCTTCCTCCTCTTCATAATCTATGTAAAATAATTTCTTCTTAGCACACTTATGACCTTTAGTGCATTTTCTATCACAATTGCAACAAAGCCTTTTTTCTCTTTTCTCTTGCAATTGTTGTGGTGTAACCCTTGTAGGTTGTGGAAGGCTAGGAGAAACAACACTTCCATTACTATAGTTGTGAGGGGTAGACTTTCTTGTTGCCATAATTTCACTTTCCACTCTGTAACAAAGCTTTTTTACTCTTTCCAATTGTTGTGGTGTTGCTCTTTGTATCCTCATAATGTTCTATCATTTCCTCCATGAAAATTGACCATGTAACAAGTTGTTTATGAGAACAAATCCCTTTATACCATAAAAATTGATCCGGTTCTAAATATGAAGATGAAATACATACCTTTTGTAATAGTGGTACACCATGTAGATCAAAATATTGCTCCATTTGAAGTATCCAATTTACTGGATCCTTGCCATCAAACTTCCTCATATCATCTTTTCTTGATTTTAGGAGCTCAATCTTGAAATGACTATAACTCTGTAATTTCGGTTCTTCTAGTTTTGAATTTGCGACCTATAGTAGCCCTCTATGTCCTCTTTACAATGCTACCAGTCTGATCCAAATTGGATTCTCCAAGGAAGAGTTATGTCAAATCTCCCACGGTGACATGATTATAGACTAGTTCAGTAGAGCGAAATTGTGCAATGTGCCAAGTGTCACTGTATCGACCTTTGGATCTGAAAAATGTATACAAGAAACTACAATCTGTCCTCGTCCTATAACTTCTTACGAAATTTCAATCTGATGCTCAAAACAAAAGTTATGATTATTTTCCCCAGGTCACCTATTTGGAATGTAATTCGGGAGTCTGCAAAAGGGCCAACTTCCTCAGATCATATCTCCTCAAATATAGCACAAAAAGCTCTGTTTTTACCCAAATGGGCTTTTTTATTAGCGTCTAAAACGTCGCAGAAAAAAATTTATAGCGCAAATGCCACGATGACCTGTTTAGAGTAGCGAAACCCTAGAATCGAAAGCTCTGATACCAAATGTTATGAAACCAGCTCACAAAAAGATAGAAAAGATAGAACAACGCCTTAGAATTTGGCCTCTTCGAGGGGGCAACCTCCTCTACATTACACAAATGAACAATTCTTTGATGATACAAATGACAAGACCTCCTTTCTATATATAGGAGTCCAAGGAGTCATAATATACAATCAGAGCTGACATAACAATAATAATGTAAGGGCACAATAATAACAATAGTGGGCTCTTATGGGGCACAACAGTAACAATATGGGGACTACATGGGTACAAAAATATAATAAGGGGGTTGTAATAATAACAATAACAGGTTACACTAGTAGTATAGGGGCCTAACAATATTGCGTAATGGTGAAGGCCTCACTAATCCATGGTTGGATGCACACTTTGAGAAGTGCCTCTTTTTGTCTTGCGGCACCCACCTGCTCTTTCAGTGCCCTTGCTTGTTGCATATTTGCCAGTTGTTGGGTGAGGATGACTGTCTGCACAATTCCCCTTACTTTATCATACTGCTCCTTAATCTCGCGCACCTTTGTTTCCAAGCGCTATATGTTGGAGTCCTCCTGCAAGGATGTGAGGACGCCAAAGGCTTGGTCCAACATGCTGGTACAGTCCTACACTGTCTGTCCAATTTCTTCCAATCCTTTTTGAATAGCGCTAGCGTGCTGCTCTCTAACTTCTGGAGGAGTGGAAGGTTGCACATTCAACCGCAGCTCGGCAATTTGGAGATTTAGCTCCAACTACACACGTGTTGTTTCTTTGCATGCGTTTTGGCCTCCACTTTCTAGATTGTGGATCCACATCTTTGTTGGTAGTTCTACGGTGATGGAAAAATCTGGGACTTGCCGATATGCTTCATAATTTGTTTGCACAATCTACTGTTTTTGTGACACCAGTTCGTCATGCTGCAGGCTGAGCTATTCAATGTTGATCTTTTGCTCACTCATCACCTAAATCACGTGGACCTCCCTAGCACAGAGCTCTGCTGTTATGCCATCCTGCAGTTGGTATATGTCTCGTGGAAGGGCAGCCAAATTAAGGCCAAGTCCCTTGATCCTGCCCATCGCATCTCTATTGTCCTCTTTCTCTACTATTAGCGCTCCTTCCGGTAGCACTATGGTGTTGGCCATCTTTGCACGTAGCAGTTACTCAACTATTGATGTGCCTACTGCACCGTAGGTGGCTACGGTTCCTTCCTGTGGGGACCGCACCTGTAGTTCTTGCAGCTGCGCCCTAAGGGCCTGTCACACGGAATAAGTCGATCTTGCGGACAAGATAGACCTTCCTAGAATCTAAAGAAGATCTAATGACAAGCAAACCAACTAGACACTATCTTTCTTTAAATATGCTTTAATAAACAATAGAAAACAAGTGTTTTTAGGGCCTACCTTAGGTCCAACGCTAGCTTGTGGATGCCCTCGGTCCTTCGATCCAAATGAGCTCATTTTCACGAATCTGCAAACACAAACAAGGCAAACAAATTAAATAGCACCTGAAAAGCCAATTGCATAAAACATATTTAACATGAAAGTCAAGGAGTCCATGAAACAAATAACATAAGATACTTGTTGAGAAAAATGAGTTTGATTATATTAATTCAAAAGAAGAAGAACCTTACAACCTTTGCCTTGATGTTGTACAAGCTCCTCCCAGGGTCCAGCAAGAAGTCTCCTCTACTTTGACAAGTTTCACTCACTCCCCAATGAAACCAAAAAGGTATGTGATTTCTCCTCTTTAGGCTTAACTAGGAAGTCTTGATTTCACTAGCATTTACCCTAAAAAATGTTCAGCTTCTAACCTCTCTAGTCCTCACCCCAATGCCTGTATTTATAGTGCAATGGAGGGAAGTTACTAGGTCCTCCTTCAAAGGGATAAAGCCCTCCTTCAAAGGGATAGCTCCTTTAGTCAAGGGATTAGCTCCTTCTCTTTTGGGATGCATGAACCACCTCAGAGCGAACAATCCATGTCAAAATTCCTTCTAGAATCCTCTAGAATTAACCCAAAGTGAGTTTTTTAAGATAAACTTTGCGCCTTTTGACTTTCACAGGGGTACGCACCCACCCCTTTACATACAGAGTGTGCAGATACACAGTTTACACGAACAAAGGGTGCGGGCCCGCAGGTGACAGTGAGAGAAAGTGCGGAACCAGAGTTTTTATTGATTTTCAATGTCTTTCTCTTATTTTCAAAGCTTGACTTAAAGAGCTAAGGTCTGAGACTTGCTTAGGAGGACAATACAAGTGATGATAGACCCATATTGACTGCAAATAATCATGATGACGATATTTTTGTGTAACAGATTTCCCCCTAAAGTGCGAAGTCTGTAATAGATGAGGATTTCTTATCATTTACGAAGAGTGAAGTACTTTATCATTTCGAGGATCATCTCGTGGAGAATCTGGTTGGAACCTGTAAAAACATTCAATGCAAAATATATATATGAGATCATATCATCGCTGAGGTAGGCATTCCCATACTCAGATCAAAAATGACTAGAAAAACTAACTACTGCTCTGATACAGGAATGATCTTGTAAAACATCACAAGTAAAGACTCATGTGGACACAGTATGGACGCATCCATCTGTTTATGAATAGTCCATTATATAATGAATATAAAATTCCTCGCAGCCTGGATTGTGGAAACTAGATCCAGGGTCTTCATTTCTACTTCCCAAAATAGTACGATTCTATCCATGCGAATGAATGTGTTGATGTCGAACATGGTAGAAACCACTTGATTACCAGTCAATGATGTAAATTGTCGTCAAAGGTGAGAAACCTGCCATTGATGCATGCAGATCTCAAGGTACTGACGATTCCTAGATCATCTTTCTAGATAATGAGCTGATGTCGATAGAAAGCGATCCGTCGTAGGCAAGCCCACAACACGAAACCATAGATCAAGTTGAAGAAATTTAGTTGCAAGAACTGACTCAGGGATGGTCAAGATGAATGACAGATATTTTGCAGATGAATGGCTTATTGGCAGTGACCTCTTGAACACATACGACAGATGGTTTGGTGACAATTGACCTAAAGTTAATACCCAGAAACAGGCTGAAGACTTTCAATGTGGTTTGGTCAACTGTTAGGTAAAGGATTTCCCAACCCAGGTGAATAAAAGTCTCGTGTTCAAGAGTGGTTATAAAGTATGACAAACAGGCTCATTTTTCTCTCTTTTCCCCCACCATTTCTGGCAAGTACCTCTTTATTTTTGACAAGCTTGAGGAGGATAACATTTGCTTGATTATAAGCTCATCCTTCGGATGAGTCCAACTTAGTTTAAATTCGAACCCTAAGAAGGAGTGGTTCGTTCCTGTTTGTAATTGAACAGGTCCTTTACTGTGAAATTTTAACGAGTCCAGTATAGGAGAAACTCGGCGTTTTCAATTTTAGAGATTCTGAAAAAACTTAAGAAGACTTCAGGGTTGAACTTTTTCGTAAAGTTGTGTCTCCCAAGCCCGAAAAAGTATAAAATAATACTTGAGAGAACTGCTTGATCTTTTACGACCAAGGAGTACTTTTCATAATTAGTGCCACTGATCCGAAAAAGTAAAAAAGCAATCAACGACACGTCGTTTTATAACCAATATCGAATTTGAAACGACAAAAATCCGGCAATCTTTTCATGTTTTTACAGTTGGAAAAGAGCTGTAAGTGGACCGTCTTTTAATTCCATTTTAACGAGTTTAAAAGAAACACTCAGCAATCTTTTCATGTTTTAGGAGTCAGAAAAGAGCTCAAAGATGACTCTACATGTTTTTCTGTTGAAAATGGTAGATTTCGCCTGAATAATCCTTTATTCTACACAAAAACACAAACATTATTCATACCTGTTTGAAATGGATAAAAATGTCGCAAAATACCTTTTCAAAGTGAAACATAAACAAATTTGCGATTTATTTACTCAAAAAACTTATAAAAAGGGCCTTTTCCAATTCATTTTTACCGTTTGAATTTGGGTGAGAAAATAGTGCTTTTGCTTAGAAAAATTCCCATGAAGATTTCGGAAAATCCAACCGTCGAAATCGAGCGCCGTCTTCTCCGGGTAATCCATATCATCCTACTCTTCATTTTCAACCGTTTAGTTTTTTGTTTTAGTCCTTAATTTCATTTTTGGGAGGGTTTTTAGGCGCAAAACCCGCGTGCGGGGGCCCGCAGGTTTACCATTGCGGACCCGCGGACCCCTACTTTTTCTCCATTGGGAAAAAACTCGGGGTCCGCATCTTCCATGTAGACAAAGTGCGGTCCCATGCACTTTGTCTAACCTGGAGGGTGTGAACCCCGCCGCAAGGGTTTTGAACCCAAAAATTCTCAAAAATGGACCAACCAAAATATTTTCTAGCAATTTAATTAATCTTTATACTTGATGCAGAGAGTACATCATGCTAGATTGGCGTGAACAAGAGCATGAGGACGTGGATGCTGCCGCATGGAATCATCAGCCTTCACTTGATGCTTTGAGGGCGTGCAGACTGTACAAATTTTGGGTCATTCCTGGCATGAGGGCTCAGGTGGATTTCTTACAGTGGCTGGTTGACAGATGGAGCATACAGAACCAGTGTTTCTTCATTGGCAGCCACTAGCTCGAAGTCGAGCTGGCGGACATATATTTCTTAAATAGTTTGCCTAAGAGAGGAAAAGACTTGACTCTGCACAGGACTAGGCCAGGTGGCCAGTCTGTCGATAGCCTCTGGCTAGAGTACTGCAATAACCAGGCTAGAGACAAAGGGATAGACATAAAGACGATATCCCGTCCTGAACTCATGGTGATTGTGTTTACTGTCACCAGACTTTATGGAGCTGCCGCATTACATATTTCCACTTGACCCCAGATGCGTATGGCAGTTGATTGCTTTCGAGGCACCATATTCAACTGGTGTGATGCCGTGTTGGCCAATGTTAAAGGCCAACTGACCAGGGCCAAGAACAGATGACTAAAGATCTTTGGTTATGGGGGCTTTTGTCGTGAGTTTTGGCCTGGAGAGGGTTCCTATTGTTGTTGGTAAAAGTATCCAATTCGGAACGCCCCTATCCCACTCTAAGGTGTGATAGTGCCTTAGCAACAAACAAGGTAAACTAATTGAGTATTCTTCTTTATGAAATGTAAATGAGGAGAAAGGATGTAACTAACCTGTGTCTTCCGCTAGTTTGTCGATCAAAATCACTCCTCTCTTCAGTAGCTCCCAGCTTCTTGCTCCTTCACGGGCCCAGCTTCACCGAATTCCTGCAAGATCATAAGAGAGAGAAACTACACAAAGATACAGATATACATTCATAAAAAGCTCAAGATCAGATTAAGCTAAACATGTAAGCATAACAAAACATCATTGGTACACAGCATGTAGGAGAAACTCAAATAGTTTATTGATAGAATAAGAAAGTCCAAGAGGAGATACAACCAAGTGAGTTCCAATCCAGCATCTACCTCCCAACAAAGGAATCCCTTCCTCTCCTCCAACAAAGCATAAATCACCCAATGTACTAATCTCAATCTCAAACCAACAGCAATTCTCTGCAAAGTACAAAATTCCAGCCTCCTGAACCTCTGGGTGAGAGATCCATATATAGATGTAAGCAGAGAGGATGAGTCAGCTTATGTTTTGACTTGTGGCTTCTCTCTGTCAGTTCTTGCTTCCACTTGGAGGTTGAGAGCCTCTTACTCATCACTAGTCGAATTCATTGAGGCAAGTGTCATTGTAGAAGATTCTGGAAGCTTCCAGGGTCTTTCCACCTCGTTGCATGAGTTTTCCATTTGTCATTTCCCGCTCAGCGCACCCTGGTAGTGCTTCCACTTGCATTTCAGTGCACCTAGCCAGTGTAGCCTTTGCATTTCAACGCAGGCAGCTAGTGGAGCCTCTGAATTGATCCTGAATGGACTGTTTCTGAGTGGTTTTTGGTGGAGAACTTCTGGGAGAAGCTGTCATTGGTTGACCTTGTTCCTTTAGGAGCTGTAACAACATCTTTAGGGACTTTGGATCCCTTGAATTATGGAAATTTCATGCTTATAGCTGTAAGGCACAAAAATGTCTATAACAGTTGCCCCCTAAAGTATGAGGTCGTTTATCGGGTGAAATTCTTTATTAGGAGGATCTGAAGTTCATTCAATGCGGGAGGAGACCTGTAATAAGATACAATACAATACATTATTTTTCATACTGTTTTCATGATCTAGCCGAGGCGGGTATTCCCATGCTCAGCTTTATAAATTCATTTTTATGTACATAGGACAGACAATTGTCTGATGATAGACTGATGATCCTGCTGAAATCATCATCCTTTGGTGGGATGATTGTCTGTGCTGCAATGTTGTACATGTCAATGTCTTTATTTATCCTGAATATATATCGCAGCCCGGATGGATGAAACTAGATCCGAGGTCTTCAAACTCGTTCGATCTTCACTCTAAGTACAAGTCGATCCATGTGAGAAATGTTCTGAAGTCAAACATGGAAAGACATCGCTTGATTACCAGTCAATGATGTAAACTGTTAACAAGCGCGAGAGGAATCACCGATAATGATAATGACCCTTAAGGTACTGCAGTACAATTCATGTGGTGTGAATAAAGGACTTGGCATCGAACACCACACAAAATCTTTCGGTCGAAGGTCATTGATGTATACCTGTCGCCGGAAGTGAGAAACTTGCCATTGAGGCATGCAAGCTTCAAAGTACTGAAGGGGGTGTCCCTAGATCAACTTCTTGGATAATGAGCTGATGTCGACAAGAAGCGATCCGTCAAAGGAGGGCCTTAATGTATCCCACATCAGTGACACGGAACGGAGCAAATTATTTTGATGGAGGTGAAAATGATCTGATGATATATGGTTCAGGGTGGCGGTCATGAAAGAATGAAGGATAATGTATGGTAGTGGATGGGACACGGTTAACTTCTCTGGATGACTTCTCTTGAACATATCAGTGACACTTATGTGATGGATTGGTAGCATTTACCCCAAAGATGGATGGTATGGCGAGACCATGGCGATGTGACCGGTGAATGAAACAACCCAACCCGACTCAGGCACGGAGTGGAAGTGTCATGTTCAAGAGTGACTTGCTACCAATAAAGTTCTTTGATTTTCTTCCCAATTTTTCCCCAGTCATTGCTGACCAGTACCTCTTTATTTTTGTCAAGCTTGAGGAGGATAACATATGCTTGTTCTATAATTTTCCCTTCGGGCAAACCCATCGCTATGTTTTAACGAGCCTAGCGATAGTGAAACTCGTTCTCGTCTAAAGACAAGTTTGTCGCTATTTAATGTTTTTAACGAGTCTAACGACAAAGATAACTCGGTCCTTTTCATTTTTAGAGAGTCTGAAAAGGTACATAAAGTCAACTCTGAAGGTCCTTTTTCGTCATCTAATCCCTTAAGTCCGAAAAAGTATAAAACAATATAGAAGGGATGAATTTTCGATAGTTTTAACGAGCCGAACAAAACAAGCGCTCGATCTTTTTGTGCAATAATCCCTCAGGTCCATAAAGATTAAAATCTAGAGGAGGGATAGCACTTCTGGTTGCTTTAACGAGCTGGAAGGCCAAAACTCGGCAATCTTTTCATATTTTACGAGTTAGATGAAAAGAGCTTAAAGAAGACTCATCTTCTAGGGAATGAGTGATAAAACGGGTTAGCAGCTGATTCCAGGTAAGGGTTGGAATTTTCCAATCACGACAGTGTCACAAGGATGGCTAGTGAAATCACTCTTCACAGCTGTTCCTCAAAACGGGTAAACAATCAAATGGAAGTGAATGATCGGCCAATGGAAAAGTGGAGGTGACGGTGCAAACACGACCAAGGCTTTAATGGCTGATAATGTTACATTCACGGTGGTTATTTATTGGAGGGTAGTTCATTTTTTAACGAGCTTAAACGCGGAAAAACAATGCTTGGTCTTATGTTTATTTTTTAACGAGCATGAACTATGTGCTAAAACTGCTCGATTAATCCAGTCATATGATAAGAATGTCTCATGTAAGATGCCATTTTTTATGGAGCTTGCGCCTTACAAAGCTTTGCCCCACATCCTTTCGTTATGCAAGTTCGGGAATGACTAATCCTACGAGTTTAAAGGGTTAGACCTACGGGTTTAAAGGGAGGACCTAAAAATTTAAAAAATAAATAGCCGCCCCTTGCTTGCACTCCGAAAGGTTTGCATGCCCCCAGGTATAAAACAGAGTTTCAAGGTTACCTCTCAATTTGCAGATAAAACATTTGTTCTACCAGGAAAGGCCTACCTCTTTCAGGTTACCAAAGATTGTCTCATTTGCGCAGCAAACAAAACATTTCCTCGGCGATGTCTACCGAGATAGACAAAGGTGAATGACAACGAGCGCCAAACACATAACTTTGACAAGAGAATCTTATTCTAGAATAACCCCTCTTCCAAGACAGACGAGGTACAGACTAGTCATATTCTCCCACGGAAACCTACCCTATACCCGAAGTTTTCCTGCCGAGGCAGACCAGGACGCATGCCCCCTGGGTTCCAGTCATATCCTTCCGAATTACTCGTGCTCATCAATAGGACAGACCGTGGGTTGAGACATTTCTTGCGTGAAAAGACCATTTAGGGAAGGTATATGACTATTTGCGATGCGTGATCCGGGAAATGAAAGCTGGTCCACGAGCTTGACCACTCTTCCTTCGTGCGGAAAACACATTACTCTAAAGAGTGAGGAGACGATGTCTCCCATGCAATATATATAGTCTCGTCCAAGGAGTAGGTTATAATCCAAGGTTCCTTGAACGACCATCACGTTCATTTGAATGGTCTTCCCTTTCAATGTTACGGGCACATTGGGGAGGATCCCTAAAGGTCGACTGGTTCCTTTATCAAAGCCTGTTAGATTTCTCATTTCAGGCAAAAGCGCTGGCAAACCAACCGATTTCCAAGCAATAGAGGAAAGGATACTCATAGATGCCCCCTCATCAATGATGGTGCCAGCTGTTTGGTCAATTTAGTGTTTTCTAAATTGCTATCATTAATTGTCAACCCGGGGCTCGTAAGCTGATGAAGTGATATGTACAGTATGTACTTAAGTAACCTTTCCTAGTTCTTTTTCTCGTTTTTAGATGATGTTTGTGGTTGATTTAACTTCCTAAGATGGAGTGATGGATTTATAAACAGATGAGTGTGTGTGTGTGTGTATGGTGATTACTAAATGCTCCTAAAACTTTTTAAAGAGAAAGCTTGAAAAATGACTTGCAATGGAATTGAAACTTCGAATGAAAGCAAAGCATTAAACAAAATGACTAATGGCACTAGTCCACTATCTATGCTGCTGATAGGAACAAGAATAGCATCTATGTTAACTCAATGGAAAGTGAAAAACACTACTTTAACTGCGAAACTTAAATAACAAATCATAACACTTCATTCTTTCTTAACACTCTGCCTCTAGCTATAATTGTTCATGTGAAAAACAGTTAATAAGAAATCAGTAATATGAGTCAAAAAGCTAATCAAACCAAGCTACCACTCAATGATATTCTGGTCCAATAAAAGTTAGATAATTATGATAAGAAGACCATCAAAAAGTTAGTAAGAAACTTGTCAAAACTTTAGAAAGTAAACTAGCAATGAAACTGCGTAAGGAAAGTAAAAATCAGCAGCTAAGACAAGACAACTTCAAATACCATCAGTGAAATAAAAACACACTATCCCGGGCTCTAACACACCTGCATAAACAAACTGATCAGTTCTGAAAAGTGCTGGAAATGTAAAGGCATGAAATCAAACTGTACATTATTATACATGATCAAAGAAATGAAAAATTGCAGAAATCAAACTATACATTATTGTACATGTGAAAATGAAAACAAAGAAAGGCAGGAAAATAAAATTAAATGCTACTGTACATAGGTTGTGATAGATGGGGGCCCTCCATCCACTCAACCAGCTAAAGATCAGCTACGCAGAGGTGAGCAGAAACAGTCTTCTTCTATTAATTCAACATGTCAAAATACAGTGAAAAAGTGTTGTAACAGCAGTCTTTAAAACAAAGTTTTACAACCAAAATGATTACGTAAATTACAATAATAAGAGCTAATCTTTAAGCGTTGGAGAATGCTTTATTTATAGGCACAGGGAAAAACTGTCCTCTGCGTAAACTAAGCAACTACAGGCCTAACTAATTAACTACGCAGCAACACGCAGGCAGCTCCGTGAACATTTAGAGGAAACGGTCATCATGGGGAGTAAATCTATGGTTAGATCCTGTCCCTTGATGTCTTCGTGGCGTGGAGGAAGTGCCAGCTGTGATTCCGTGTCTCAGTTGCTCACGCAGAGCCATGCCACTGTCTGGAACTTAACTGTTTGACTGTGGGTACTCCTGCGTTGACCGGGGGCATACGTGACTGATTTGGCCCAACCAATAGCATACGATCCATGTAGACATCCATACCAACATGCCCATGTGGCTCGTTCCTGGAGAAGACACGTGGAGTATAGAAAACAACAAAAAGGCTGTGGAATCTCTGAACAGCTGCGGAATTACTGAGTAGCTGTGGAATCTCTAAACAGCTGCGGAATTGCTGAACATGTACCAAAATTCTAAACAAACAATCAATCATTAGCATAGTCAATCAAATCATGTTAAAAGATATATAATGCAATGAATTGAACAAGTTGATGGAGGAAATGATGTCAGAAGAGAGAAGTGAATATGGAAAAGCTATTGGGAGGACAGGTAAATGAGTGCAAGGTTGAGGCTCAACATACCCCCACTGCGAGGGTGTTTCATGTCCTCATGCAACCAAAATTTTATCATAATATTTCAGTTCACATGTTTGGATGCCTCTGCCAAGACATCCAACCTTCTCCTTTTCCTTCCTGTTGCCACATTTGTTCTTGGTTTCTTAACCAATCATCTGAATTTCAAGTTGACCAAGGCTCTGCTCAATTTCCTGCATTTCCTCTTCAATTTCCTGTTCTTTCTTTGCCAAAGACCCAGAGGAAGCATTGTATTATCGTGGATCATCTTGTCCACGTTTCTCTATTCTTTCAGTGCTTCATTTTCCTGTTTGATGTGACGGTTTAGGACCTCTAGCTCAAATACTTCTTGCTTCAAAGATTGAACCTGATGTTCAAGGGGCAAGACAGTACTAGGGCCAACAACAGATTGCTCTAATGTTTCCAAATAATCATATGCCTCCTGTTGGACAGGGTCAATGTCAGGTGTTTGTCTTGGCCTAAATTCAAATCCTTGAAAACTGCTTTCTCTCTCTTGCTGGTCAGGACTTTCCTCTCTTGGAGGACTTAGCTCAATAGCTAGCTGAATTGGAGTCTTCTTAGGTGTGCCCAAATCAATGAAATGAGACTGTTTCTCTTTAATCACACTCTTCTTCTGTATAAGTCTACTGCTTCTCCTTATTTGTAGGCTCGTACTTTTTGGTTCTTGCTATTTTTGCTTTTGTTTCTTTTTGGAGCTAGCAGTTTCATGAAGCTGAGCAAGCCTATGAGCTAATGTTTGGGTATCTTCTTCACTTGAAGGTTCAGGTGAAGGGTATGACTCTTGCAAAATAGCTTTTCCTTTATCCTCCTTTTGTCTTTTTGTTTTGCTTCCCTTTTTCTTTTCCTTTTGAATAGTTTCTTGAGCAGTTTCTTGGGCAATTTCTTGAAGAGTTTTTGTAACAATTTCTTGGGCAGTTTCTTCAACTTCTACAACAGTATCTTGGGCAGCAGGCTCTTCTTGGGTGACTATTTCTTTCCCTTTTCTTCTACTTCTTTTTGGCACCTTTGGAGAGATACTAGAGGCTTCTGCTGCCTCTTGAAAATGGTTTCTAACAAGGAATTTCTCCCATGTATCCTTTCTGATTTTTAGCTGCTCCTCAATCAAGATTTTAATGAGTCCATGGTGATATAGGTGGAGCTCAATGTTTCCCACATTTTTCTGAACAGTGGCACTCATTTTTTTCAGACTAGCCAGCAAGAAATAAGGAAGATTGATGGTATGTTCACCCATAAAATGCATCATTATCTTTGTATGATAAACATACATTATACCAAATCTGCCTTCACATGTTAAAAATTTCCGAACTAGCAAAAGTAAGGCAGTCCATTCCTTTTTAATGACACTTACAGGTATTCCTTTGGTGAAGATAGTGGTATCCATACCTAGATTTTTCAACATGTCTTTCCACTCCTGGCCTTCAACAGTTCGATTTTTGAACCAACGTTCCCCAGTACGAGGCAAAGCAGTTGCTTGAGCCATGCTGCTCTCAGTGACAGTGAATTGTAGGTCTCCAATCTCCACAGTATTTGTTTTTCCATCAAACGACCGAGCAAAAGCCTTGGTGACTTCCTTGTGATATCCTTTGAACTTCTGAATAAATTTTAACCACTTGGCCTTCTGTAGGGCATTTTTCGTTTGTGGGTAATCGTCTAAAAACTTAGAACCTTCCGGCTCTGCTCTTAATAACTTGCCCATTTCGGTTACCAGCTCTCTTGCTGCTCTGACAGTGTTGTTTGAATACGGGAGAGAGAGCTTATACGGGAAAAACAATGCTCAGCAGTGGGTATTACGGCTACAGCAGAATGGTGAGCAGTGGTTTTACGGCTACAGCAGAATGGCCGTGATGCAATTACGAAACTGGTGGTCAGGGTTTTGAGCGGAGAGGTGAGGAATAGAACAGAGTATGTTCACGGTGAAATAGCGTGATGAATGAAACCAGAAGTGAAAACGGTGAGGGCGTAGATAACAATGCGAAGATGAGGTTATGCATGTGAGAAGCGGAGTTATGGGTAGAGGATACAACGGCCGAATCCCTGAACGTCGGGTGGCTACGTACACTTGGCTACGGAATAACCAATTGGAGAGCCATGGTACAACAGTACACGTCAATATGGTACGAAGAATTGATGAGAGAGCAGGCCGTATTAAGTTCAAATCACAATGATTAGGGAACCGTTAGGAAGGCAGTGAGGTGGATTACGCAGCGTAATGGTTGAGGATTATGAGGAGTGGACGGGGATCTTGTCAATCATTACATTACATGCCTCCTACCACAATCCGAAAACCATACATAAATGATATAACTGTTAGTTAGAAATTTTGAACATACCTTCGTATAATTGCATTTTGATCCCTAACCTTTGATTTATTGTTGCCTTTGTATATGCCATGTGTCCTTGCTCTTTTAATGATGCTGGTACTTTTGACTGCAGATTTTTTTTTTTTTTTTGAAACAGAGTTTGTTTTCATTGCAGGAACATAGTGTATTAGCTTCAGAATCTTGATATCAGCTGCGGAATTGGCTCCTAGCTGTGGAAATTGCAGCAACACTTTTCTGCCTGCACAAAGAGGATTAAAACAACTTGACTGAATGGAATAGTCCTGAGAGGGACTTTATTGGTGAAAATGAGATGGAATGAATGGACTGAAATAAAATGAGGTGGAATAAAAATGATGAGATGGATGAGATGGATGAGATGGACAGGAAAACAAAAGAGAAAATATAAAGCGTCAGGTGACCCTGCTTTTCACTTCATATTTTCTACATAAGACTGCCAATCCAAGATTGGTTTTTAGGCTTACACAAGAGATTTTTTTTTTTTTTTAACTGAAAGAAACAAAGATCAGGCTGATGGAGGAGAAGAATTCTTATCCACTAGCCTCATTTCAGAATCTTCTTGGAACAACTTAACAAATTCCTCTCTTGAGAGTGGCTTATGGTAGACTTTCAATCTATGGCCATTCACAATGAGAGGAGTCTGAAGCTCATCAATGGTCTTCACTCGAACTGCTCCATTTTGAAAGACTTCATCAATCTCATATGGCCCAAGCCAATGAGTTTGAAATTTTCCTTTGAAGTCCTTAAACTTGGAATCAAACAATAGTGCCCAATCTCCTTTCTGAAACTTTCTTCCTTTGATGTGTCGATCATGCCATTTAGTTCTTTAGTGCTGAACTAGATCGGTCCTTAGAATTGCATCTTGTCTCATTTCATCTAGCTCATTTAGCTAGTCCATTCTATGTTTTTGAGCTTCCGATAGGCTCATCCCCAATTGAACTGCCATCTTGAAGGTCTTGATTTGGAACTCAATGGGGAGCAAGACTTCCTTCCCATAAACAAGTTCATAGGGAGAATGTCCTGTTGTGTTTCTCCATGTAGTTCTATAGGCCCATAAGGCTTCAGGAAGCCTTTCCGCCCAATCTCTTCTATGAAGATGAACAGTCTTGGTGATAATGCCTTCAAGGACTTTATTTGTAGATTCCACTTGACCATTTGATTGCGGATGGTATGGAGTAGATGTTCTATGCTTGATCTTGTATTCCTCCATCAGCTTCTCCATCAATTTAGATGTAAATTGGCTTCCTTGATCTGTCACAATTTCTCTTGGGACACCAAAACGAGTAAAAATATCCTTAAAAAGAAATTGAACAACTGAATTTCCAGTGGCAGAAGGCAATGCCTTGGCTTCTACCCACTTAGTAACATAATCAGTGCAAACCAATATATACTTCTTTTGCCTAGATGGTGGATTAATAGGTCCAATGAAATCTAGAGCCCATTTCTTAAAGGGTTCGATGCATACCTGTGGCTGTAGTGGCATTTCATTTGAAGGAGTTGGTCTCCCAACTCTTTGGCAGCTGTCACACCTTCTAACATACTGCTTTTCATCTTTAAAGAGAGAAGGCCAATAATATCCCAAAGAAAGGATTTTATAGGCTGTCCTCTTGTCAGCAAAGTGTCCGCCGCATGGTTCATCATGACATGCCTTAAGGATGTCAGGCATTTCATCTTCCCGAACACACCTTCTGATCATACAATCTGGCCCTGTTTTGAACAATTCATTAGAAATCCAAGAATAATGTGAACTCTCCTGAATGATTTTCCTTTTATCATTAGGAAATAAGTGTGGAGGTAGCTTCCCTGTAACTAGATAATTAGCAATATCTGCATACCAAGGAGTCTTGGTAGTTACTGCAAACAAGTATTCATCTGGAAACTTATCCTCTACAGGAGAATCTTCGTTAGTGTTTTGGATTCTAGACAAGAAATCAGCTACTGTGTTTTGTTTTCCTGGTCTATCTAACACAGTAATGTTGAATTCTTGTAAAAGTAAAAGCCATCTTGTAACTCTGCCATTAGTAATAGGTTTGTTCATGAGATATCTAATTGCGGAGTGATCAGTATGGACAAAAGTTTCATAGCCAGTTCTGTAGTGTCTAAACTTGTTGATTGCATGAACAATGGCTAAGAATTCTTTTTCAGTCACAGTGTAATTTAACTCAGTGGGAGTCAAATTTTTACTGGTGTAATAAATGGCATAAGGGACCAAATATTTTGTCCCAAAACAGCTCCTAGAGCTGTATCTGAAGCATCAGTAGAAATGTGAAAAGGGAGTTTCCAATTTGGCCCTCTCAAAATGGGTGCTTCAGATATTCTAGTCTTTAAAGTTTCAAAGGCAGACTGACATTCAGGATCCCATTTGAACTCACAGTCTTTGGTAAGTAATTTGAAAAGAGGAGATGCTATCTTAGTGAAGTTTTCAATAAATCTTTTGTAATATCTGGTAAACCCAAGAAAACTTCTAACATCTCTTTGGCAATTTGGAACAGGTAACTTGGAGATGACTTCTACTTTGGATCTATCAACTTTAATTCCATCTCCCGAAATATGATGTCCTAAAAAAATTCCGTCAGTAAACATCATAAAACACTTTTCATGACTTAATGAAAGATTTGTTTCTTTACATCTAATTAGAACTTTTTCCAAATTTTCTAATGCTTCTTCAAATGTATTACCATATACTGTGAAATCATCCATGTAGACCTCTACACAATCATGAATTAGATCTGAAAAAATTCCTATCACAACCCTTTGAAATGTAGCGGGTGCATTGCATAATCCAAAAGGAAGTACTTGGTAAGCAAAAGTTCCCCAAGGACAAGTAAATGTGGTTTTGTCTTGATCTTCAGGTGCTACCTAAATTTGATTGTAACCACTAAAACCATCCAAAAATGAGAAAAACTTTTTACCTGCTAAAGTATCTAATACTTGATCAATAAAGGGCAAAGGAAAGTGATCCTTCAAGGTTGCTTTGTTTAATTCTCTGTAATCAATGCAAACCCTCCATTTACCGTTCTTTTTAGGTACTATGACCAAGGGAGAAACCCATTGGCTATCTGAAATAGGGTAAATGAAGTTTACATTGAGTAACTTCTGGAGCTCTTCTTTCACTATCTCCCTAAGATTTGGATTCATCCTCCTTTGAGGTTGTCTGATTGGTCTACTGTTTTCCTCAATGTAGATATGATGAATGCAAGTCTTAGGGTCAATACCTTTCATGTCGGTATACTCCCATGCAAAAGCAGTAGAATGTCTTTGCAAGACTTTGGTTAGCTCTTCCTGTTGGAATTTTTCCAAGTTTTTGTTAATGTTTAATGTTTTTCCTGGAAAGATTTCAATGGCAGAACTACCAAATTCTTCCATAGAGAAAAGAGACATTTGTCTAGATGATAGACACTCTATGTCAGAATCCAACTGAAATTGTGTAGAGTCATATTCTGAAGATGGTTCGAAATTTTCTAATGTATTCAGAATTTGACTGTCTTCACTAATCTCAGAAATGGTAAAGACAGGTTGTATAGTATCTTCATCATCAACGCACTCATTCTCTCCTATTTCTGTAATTGCTTTCGCTGGAGGATATAAATTGAACTTCTTTGTTGAATTGCCATCAGAAATATACATGTCCCCAGACCTACAACTTATGAAAGCATCAGCTGTGGCCAGCCAAGGTCTTCCTAAAATAAGAGGATGTCCTCCTAGATTGTTCTTGGGAGTTAAAATCATAAAATCAACTGGATATTCCCAAGAGTCTAGGGAGACTGGAATTTCTTCCAATACACCATTAGGTTTAATGATCGATCTATCTGCAAGCTGCAGTAAAGTAGGTGTAAAGAGAAGGTTAGGAAGTTTTAACTGGTCCATGGTCTGTCTACTCATAATGTTGATAGCAGCCCCTAAATCAATCAAAGTATTTGGTATTTCTACCCCATTGATATGTGTTTTGACAATTGGACTACCGGGGTCTACATATTTCTGCATGGTAATCTTTCCCATCATAATGTCTGCAATTTTTCCTACCAGGTGGATCTTTCTGGTATCTCTCGGTTTCCTTCCTGGTCTCTTAAGGCTTAACTCCTTTATTGTTTTTGCTAGAATGGGAATCTCTTTAATGGATTGTAACAAGGGAATCTTGATACAAACATTCTTCAATTCATCTAAAAAATTATAGTCAGGCAACCAAATTTTCTTTTCCACTCCTTTGTCGATTTGTAACCTTTCAGGAAAAGGAGGTGTGGCCACAGATGTAGGTTTCTCAACTATGGGAGTTGTGGGGGTTGATTCTTTTTATTTTTCTGTTTGAATGTTTGGGTGTTGAAGGGATGCTTTAGAACCCTTATTAGCTCTAAGAGATTCTTCCTCAGAAATGCTTGGTTGTTGAACATTTATAGAAGGTTGATCTAAGATTTTACCTGATCTGATTGTACTTCATTGAGAGGAATAATCATATAGGTAGGGAATGGTTGACCTTCCATCATGTAGGCATTTTGAGGGTTTCTATTATTGGGGTTTGGCAATGGCTGAGATGGAAGTTGATTTGATTTTTGTTGGGACTGGAGCAAGAGTTGAGAGTTTTGATTTTGTGGAGAAGGTTGTTGTTGTTGAGGGAATGGTAATGATAGTTGTTGACTTTGATTTGGGAGTTGTGGAGCTTGCTGATTCTAAAAAGATTGAGGATATTGATAGAATTGAGCAAATCTCCCATAAGGATTTTGCATGCTTTGCATCCATGCTTGAAAAGGATTTTGAGGTTGAGGCCAAGGTTGTTGCCAAGGATTCCAATTTGGTTGGGGTTGAAAATTCATAGAGTTGTTAAACCCTTGAGTTTGTTGCCCCTGCCATGGTCTCCTTGCAACAAAACAGAGAGATTCAAGTGTATTTGGATCTTCTTGAAAGACTGCTTTGAGTCCAGGGATTGAAGGACATACCTTGGTCTCATGGTTTTCTGAGAAAATTACACATGTTTCCACAACTTGTGCTTCTAAGGGACATTCCCTTAAAGCATGTTTCTTCCTACATTTCAGACAAAAGATGGTCAAGGCCTCGGCTTCTGCTTTCTGTTTATTGTGGATCTTAAGGGTGTCTAATTGTTCACTAAGACTCCCTAAGATATCAGTTTTGAATTCATCAAGCATATTGCCGATTTCAGCCCTACTTACTGATCCGGTTGCAGATTTATTTGCTCTGAGGAGTGAAGGATCCCTAGGCCCTTTTTGAGTTTTTGATTTGCCCCTTGAGAGATGGACACATAATTCTGCTATATCAGAAAGTGGAAGCTGAGATATATCTCCCTTCCCCATCATATTCAAAAGATCTATCCATTCATCTCTAATGGCTTTTAGTAATAGGGCTTTCAAGGTCTCTTCATCCAAGTTACTCATTTTTGCTCTTTTCAAATTATATTGAAATCTTTCAATCAGTTCCTCCAAATTCTCATCCTCTTTTTGTACCATTTTAAATACCTCATCCTTGTGGTTGGTGGGCATACAATAGTCCAGGTACCTATCCAAAAATGTCTGTTTCATATCATTCCAAGACCTAATGGATTGAGTGACTAACCCCATGAACCATTTCAAAGCTTGTCCTTTCAATGTGGAAGGGAACAATTTGAGTTTTTGAGTGTCATCCAAATAGTCATAAGTTCTACATACGACTTCAAACTCAAATAAGAATGTTTCAGGGTCCTCATTCCTTGATCCATGAAAGTTTGGGAGGACAGATGGTGAGATGTTCTTCATGGTGGCTCGGGAATCCTCATCAACTATAGGGAATCCGAATGAGTTATCCCCATCCCTATTTCCTCCAATATTACCTCTACCTCCTCCATTGTTTCCTCCTCCTCCTCTACCTCTACCTCTACCGAATCCAGGTGCTTCTTCCTCTGCCATGGTAGTTTCCCCAGAGACTTCAAAGTCTTCTGGTTCTTCTACTAAGGGTGTATGAGAAGGATTCCCTCCTTCTTCTTCAGGTGTTTCTACTTCTTCAATTATAATTTGCCTTTCTGGAGAAAGAAGGAAAGGATCCCTTTCAGACTCGATGGAAGGTATGGGAGATTCAACTCCTGCTTCCTGAATTTCGGGAACCCTAGGGCTAGGAGTATCAGTTGGAGATAAAGGAGGTGTCTCTTTTCTATCCCTTGGAGTAGATGGACTTGTAAAAATCGAACTTTTAGCTCTAGCTAAAAAGCTTCCCCTAGAATCTCTAGCTCTATGCATGTCATTTTTTTTTATTTTTCTTCAAGTCAGGTTAATAATTCTTTTTCTGATCTTCCAGGTCACTCTAGGTGCAAGAAGAGAGCATACCTGAGAAACTATTAAACCAATAACTTTCTCTTTTCTGATCCTCCAGATCACTCTAGGTGCAAGAGGAGAGCATACTTTGAGAGGTTATCAATTTCCCTTGCTTGAAATTTAAATAATTTTTTTTTTTTAGAATTGGCTACCTAATTTCACTTCCCCGGCAGTGGCGCCAAAATGTTTGGTCAATTTAGTGTTGTCTAAATTGCTATCATTAATTATCAACCCGGGGCTCGTAAGCTGATGAAGTGATATGTACAGTATGTACTTAAGTAACCTTTCCTAGTTATTTTTGTCGTTTTTAGATGATGTTTGTGGTTGATTTAACTTCCTAAGATGGAGTGATGGATTTATAAACAGATGAGTGTGTGTGTGTGTGTGTATGGTAATTACTAAATGCTCCTAAAACTTTTTAAAGAGAAAGCTTGAAAAATGACTTGCAACGGAATTGAAACTTCGAATGAAAGCAAGGCATTAAACAAAATGACTAATGACACTAGTCCACTATCTATGCTGCTGATAGGAACAAGAATAGCATCTATGTTAACTCAATGGAAAGTGAAAAACAATACTTTAACTGCGAAACTTAAATAACAAATCATAACACTTCATTCTTTCTTAACACTCTGCCTCTAGCTGTAATTGTTCATGTGAAAAACAGTTAAGAAGAAATCAGTAATATGAGTCAAAAAGCTAATCAAACCAAGTTGCCACTCAATGATATTCTGGTCCAATAAAAGTTAGATAATTATGATAAGAAGACCATCAAAAAGTTAGTAAGCAACTTGTCAAAACTTTAGAAAGTAAACTAGCAATGAAACTGCGTAAGCAAAGTAAAAATCAACAGCTAAGACAAGACAACTTCAAATACCATCAGTGAAATAAAAACACACTATCCCGGGCTCTAACACACCTGCATAAACAAACTGATCAGTTCTGAAAAGTGCTGGAAATGTAAAGGCATGAAATCAAACTGTACATTATTATACATGATCAAAGAAATGAAAAATTGCAGAAATCAAACTATACATTATTGTACATGTGAAAATGAAAACAAAGAAAGGCAGGAAAATAAAATTAAATGCTACTGTACATAGGTTGTGATAGATGGGGGCCCTCCATCCACTCAACCAGCTAAAGATCAGCTACGCAGAGGTGAGCAGAAACAGCCTTCTTCTATTAATTCAACATGTCAAAATACAGTGAAAAAGTGCTGTAACAACAGCCTTTAAAACAGAGTTTTACAACCAAAATGATTACGGCAATTACAATAATAAGAGCTAATCTTTAAGCGTTGGAGAACGCTTTATTTATAGGCACAGTGACAAACTGTCCTCTGCGTAAACTAAGCAACTACAGGCCTAACTAATTAACTACGCAACAACACGCAGGCAGCTCCGTGCACATTTAGAGGAAACGGTCATCACGGGGAGTAAATCTATGGTTAGATCATGTCCCTTGCTGTCTTCGTGGCGCGGAGGAAGTGCCAGTTGTGATTCCGTGTCTCAGATGCTCACGCAGAGCCATGCCACCGTCTGGAACTTAACTGTTTGACCGTGGGTACTCGTGCGTTGACCGGGGGCATACGTGACTGATTTGGCCCAACCAATAGCAGACGATCCATGTAGACATCCATACCAACATGCCCATGTGGCTCGTTCCTGGAGAAGACACGTGGAGTATAGCAAACAACAAAAAGGCTGTGGAATCTCTGAACAGCTGCGGAATTACTGAGTAGCTTCGGAATCTCTAAACAGCTGCGGAATTGCTGAACATGTACCAAACTTCTAAACAAACAATCAATCATTAGCACAGTCAATCAAATCATGTTAAAAGATATATAATGCAATGAATTGAACAAGTTGATGGAGGAAATGATGTCAGAAGAGAGAAGTGAATATGGAAAAGCTATTGGGAGGACAGGTAAATGAGTGCAAGGTTGAGGCTCAACATACCCCCACTGCGAGGGTGTTTCATGTCCTCATGCAACCAAAATTTTATCATAATATTTCAGTTCACATGTTCGGATGCCTCTGCCAAGACATCCAACCTTCTCCTTTTCCTTCCTGTTGCCACATTTGTTCTTGGTTTCTTAACCAAGCATCTGAATTTCAAGTTGACCAAGGCTCTGCTCAATTTCCTGCATTTCCTCTTCAATTTCCTGTTCTTTCTTTGCCAAAGACCCAGAGGAAGCATTGTATTATTGTGGATCATCTTGTCCACGTTTCTCTATTCTTTCAGTGCTTCATTTTCCTGTTTGATGTGACGGTTTAGGACCTCTAGCTCAAATACTTCTTGCTTCAAAGATTGAACCTGTTGTTCAAGGGGCAAGACAGTACTAGGGCCAGCAACAGATTGCTCTAATGTTTCCAAATAATCATATGCCTCCTGCTGGATAGGGTCAATGTCAGGTGTTTGTCTTGGCCTAAATTCAAATCCTTGAAAACTGCTTTCTCTCTCTTGTTGGTCAGGACTTTCCTCTCTTGGAGGACTTAGCTCAATAGCTAGCTGAATTGGAGTCTTCTCAGGTGTGCCCAAATCAATGAAATGAGACTGTTTCTCTTTAATCACACTCTTCTTCTGTATAAGTCTACTGCTTCTCCTTATTTGTAGGCTCGTACTTTTTGGTTCTTGCTGTTTTTGCTTTTGTTTCTTTTTGGAGCTGGCAGTTTCATGAAGCTGAGCAAGCCTATGAGCTAATGTTTGGGTATCTTCTTCACTTGAAGGTTCAGGTGAAGGGTATGACTCTTGCAAAATAGCTTTTCCTTTATCCTCCTTTTGTCTTTTTGTTCTGCTTCCCTTTTTCTTTTCCTTTTGAATAGTTTCTTGAACAGTTTCTTGGGCAATTTCTTGAAGAGTTTTTGTAACAATTTCTTGGGCAGTTTCTTCAACTTCTACAGCAGTATCTTGGGCAGCAGTCTCTTCTTGGGTGACTATTTATTTCCCTTTTCTTCTACTTCTTTTTGGCACCCTAGGAGAGCTACTAGAGGCTTCTGCTACCTCTTGAAAATGGTTTCTAAAAAGGAATTTCTCCCATGTATCCTTTCTGATTTTTAGCTGCTCCTCAATCAAGATTTTAATGAGTCCATGGTGATATAGGTGGGGCTCAATGTTTCCCACATTTTTCTGAACAGTGGCACTCATTTTTTTCAGACTAGCCAGCAAGAAATAAGGAAGATTGATGGTATGTTCACCCATAAAATGCATCATTATCTTTGTATGATAAACATACATTATACCAAATCTGCCTTCACATGTTAAAAATTTCTGAACTAGCAAAAGTAAGGCAGTCCATTCCTTTTTAATGACACTTACAGGTATTCCTTTGGTGAAGATAGTGGTATCCATACCTGGATTTTTCAACATGTCTTTCCACTCCTGGCCCTCAACAGTTCGATTTTTGAACCAACGTTCCCCAGTACGAGGCAAAGCAGTTGCTTGAGCCAGGCTGCTCTCAGTGACAGTGAATTGTAGGTCTCCAATCTCCACAGTATTTGTTTTTCCATCAAACAACCGAGCAAAAACCTTGGTGACTTCCTTGTGATATCCTTTGAACTTCTGAATAAATTTTAACCACTTGGCCTTCTGCAGGGCATTTTTCGTTTGTGGGTAACCGTCTAAAAACTTAGAACCTTCCGGCTCTGCTCTTAATAACTTGCCCATTTCGGTTACCAGCTCTCTTGCTGCTCTGACAGCGTTGTTTGAATATGGGAGAGAGAGCTTATACGGGAAAAACAGTGCTCAGCAGTGGGTATTACGGCTACAACAGAATGGTCAGCAGTGGTTTTACGGCTACAGCAGAATGGCCGTGATGCAATTACGAAACTGGTGGTCAGGGTTTTGAGCGGAGAGGTGAGGAATAGAACAGAGTATGTTCACGGTGAAACAGCGTGATGAATGAAACCGGAAGTGAAAACGGTGAGGGCGTAGATAACAATGCGAAGATGAGGTTATGCATGCGAGAAGCGGAGTTATGGGTAGAGGATACAACGGCCGAATCCCTGAACGTCGGGTGGCTGCGTACACTTGGCTGCGGAATAACCAATTGGAGAGCCGTGGTACAATAGTACACGTCACTCTGGTACGAAGAATTGATGAGAGAGAGCAGGCCGTATTAAGTTCAAATCACAATGATTAGGGAACTGTTAGGAAGGTAGTGAGGTGGATTACGCAGCGTAATGGTTGAGGATTATGAGGAGTGGACGGGGATCTTGTCAATCATTACATTACATGCCTCCTACCACAATCCGAAAACCATACATAAATGATATAACTGTTAGTTAGAAATTTTGAACATACCTTCGTATAATTGCATTTTGATCCCTAACCTTTGATTTATTGTTGCCTTTGTATATGCCATGTGTCCTTGCTCTTTTAATGATGCTGGTGCTTTTGACTGCAGATTTTTTTTTTCTTTTTGAAACAGAGTTTGTTTTCGTTGCGGGAACATAGTGTATTAGCTGCGGAATCTTGATATCAGCTGCGGAATTGGCTCCTAGCTGTGGAAATTGCAGCAACACTTTTTTGCCTGCACAAAGAGGATTAAAACAACTTGACTGAATGGAATAGTCCTGAGACGGACTTTATTGGTGAAAATGAGATGGAATGAATGGACTGAAAGAAAATGAGGTGGAATAAAAATGATGAGATGGATGAGATGGATGAGATGGACAGGAAAACAAAAGAGAAAATATAAAGCGTCAGGTGACCCTGATTTTCACTTCATATTTTCTGCATAAGACTGCCAATCCAAGATTGGTTTTCAGGCTTATACAAGAGATTTTTTTTTTTTTTTTTTTAACTGAAAGAAACAAAGATCAGGCTGATGGAGGAGAAGAATTCTTCTCCACTAGCCTCATTGCAGAATCTTCTTGGAACAACTTAACAAATTCCTCTCTTGAGAGTGGCTTATGGTAGACTTTCAATCTATGGCCATTCACAATGAGAGGAGTCTGAAGCTCATCAATGGTCTTCACTCGAACTGCTCCATTTTTAAAGACTTCATCAATCTCATATGGCCCAAGCCAATGAGTTTGAAATTTTCCTTTGAAGTCCTTAAACTTGGAATCAAACAATAGTGCCCAATCTCCTTTCTGAAACTTTCTTTCTTTGATGTGTCGATCATGCCATTTAGTTCTTTGGTGCTGAACTAGATCGGTCCTTAGAATTGCATCTTGTCTCATTTCATCTAGCTCATTTAGCTGGTCCATTCTGTGTTTTTGAGCTTCCGATAGGCTCATCCCCAATTGAACTGCCATCTTGAAGGTCTTGATTTGGAACTCAATGGGGAGCAGGACTTCCTTCCCATAAACAAGTTCATAGGGAGAATGTCCTGTTGTGTTTCTCCATGTAGTTCTATAGGCCCATAAGGCTTCAGGAAGCCTTTCCGCCCAATCTCTTCTATGAAGATGAACAGTCTTGGTGATAATGCCTTCAAGGACTTTATTTGTAGATTCCACTTGACCATTTGATTGCGGATGGTATGGAGTAGATGTTCTATGCTTGATCTTGTATTCCTCCATCAGCTTCTCCATCAATTTAGATGTAAATTGGCTTCCTTGATCTGTCACAATTTCTCTTGGGACACCAAAACGAGTAAAAATATCCTCAAAAAGAAATTGAACAACTGAATTTTCAGTGGCAGAAGGCAATTCCTTGGCTTCTACCCACTTAGTAACATAATCAGTGCAAACCAATATATACTTCTTTTGCCTAGATGGTGGATTAATAGGTCCAACGAAATCTAGAGCCCATTTCTCAAAGGGTTCGATGCATACCTGTGGCTGTAGTGGGATTTCATTTGAAGGAGTTGGTCTCCCAACTCTTTGGCAGCTGTCACACCTTCTAACATACTGCTTTGCATCTTTAAAGAGAGAAGGCCAATAGTATCCCAAAGAAAGGATTTTATAGGCTGTCATCTTGTCAGCAAAGTGTCCGCCGCATGGTTCATCATGACAGGCCTTAAGGATGTCAGGCATTTCATCTTCCCGAACACACCTTCTGATCATACAATCTGGCCCTGTTTTGAACAATTCATTACAAATCCAAGAATAATGTGAACTCTCCTGAATGATTTTCCTTTTCTCATTAGGAAATAAGTGTGGAGGTAGCTTCCCTGTAACTAGATAATTAGCAATATCTGCATACCAAGGAGTCTTGGTAGTTACTGCAAAAAAGTATTCATGTGGAAACTTATCCTCTACAGGAGAATCTTCGTTAGTGTTTTGGATTCTAGACAAGAAATCAGCTACTGTGTTTTGTTTTCCTGGTCTATCTAACACAGTAATGTTGAATTCTTGTAAAAGTAAAAGCCATCTTGTAACTCTGCCATTAGTAATAGGTTTGTTCATGAGATATCTAATTGCGGAGTGATCAGTATGGACAAAAGTTTCATAGCCATTTATGTAGTGTCTAAACTTGTTGATTGCATGAACAACGGCTAAGAATTCTTTTTCAGTCACAGTGTAATTTAACTCGGTGGGAGTCAAATTTTTACTGGTGTAATAAATGGCATAAGGGACCAAATATTTTTGTCCCAAAACAGCTCCTAGAGCTGTATCTGAAGCATCAGTAGAAATGTGAAAAGGTAGTTTCCAATTTGGCCCTCTCAAAATGGGTGCTTCAAATATTCTAGTCTTTAAAGTTTCAAAGGCAGACTGACATTCAGGATCCCATTTGAACTCACAGTCTTTGGTAAGTAATTTGAAAAGAGGAGATGCTATCTTAGTGAAGTTTTCAATAAATCTTCTGTAATATCCGGTAAACCCAAGAAAACTTCTAACATCTCTTTGGAAATTTGGAACAGGTAACTTGGAGATGACTTCTACTTTGGATCTATCAACTTTAATTCCATCTCCCGAAATATGATGTCCTAAAACAATTCTGTCAGTAAACATCATAAAACACTTTTCATGACTTAATGAGAGATTTGTTTCTTTACATCTAATTAGAACTTTTTCCAAATTTTCTAATGCTTCTTCAAATGTATTACCATATACTGTGAAATCATCCATGTAGACCTCTACACAATCATGAATTAGATCTGAAAAAATTCCTAGCACAGCCCTTTGAAATGTAGCGGGTGCATTGCATAATCCAAAAGGAAGTACTCGGTAAGCAAAAGTTCCCCAAGGACAAGTAAATGTGGTTTTGTCTTGATCTTCAGGTGCTACCTGAATTTGATTGTAACCACTAAAACCATCCAAAAATGAGAAAAACTTTTTACCTGCTAAAGTATCTAATACTTGATCAATAAAGGGAAAAGGAAAGTGATCCTTCAAGGTTGCTTTGTTTAATTCTCTGTAATCAATGCAAACCCTCCATTTACCGTTCTTTTTAGGTACTATGACCAAGGGAGAAACCCATTGGCTATCTGAAATAGGGTAAATGAAGTTTACATTGAGTAACTTCTGGAGCTCTTCTTTCACTATCTCCCTAAGATTTGGATTCATCAAATATATACTCAACGGGGGTCTCCCAATATATACTCGACGGTACGTGGGAGCACAATCCGTACTGGCGCTATCGTCTCTCAGGAGGAATCACCCAACCATCAGTGAGATCGACAGCCACCAGGTTTTACGACGCCGGAACACGTCTCTAGCCTAGACCTCTATGTTGTGCGTTAAGTTACAAAGCGTTGTTAAGTTCCTTCAATTTATTTTAGGTTGATCTTTCTTAGAAGTTTTCCTTTTTGGATCACCATGAGATGTATGATACAATTCCTAAATGCAGTCTAAAGATGATAAGCAAGCCTTTATATCTTTTCAACAATGAAAATCCTAGCTACAAGGGGAAAAGAAAGACACAATCTTTTCTCAAAGAGCATAGAGCACACTGTAAATGCACTTTTCTTAAATCAAAGCATGCAAACTATCAAATGAGAATGCACATATGCATGTATTTGTTTTCGCTTTCTTAATATTGATGCCTAAAAAGAAAGCTGTTGTACAAATTTGAATTCGATTTCAAGTGAAAACATAAACAAGTTTCTTTTTGAAAACAAAAAGACGATTACGACACTTTATGATTTTGAAGTAAACACTTGTTTCGACACTAGAAATGCATAAATTCAAACCAAAAGAAAAATGTAAAAGCGTAATCAACTGTGAACAGCAAACAAATTCACTCCTAAGATCAAAACGACACTTACAACAGGTCCAGATCTAAGGGCGACAATATGACTAGTTTACTTTTGTAATGGGAAACTGCAAATGATGTAACAAATACACAAAGAACAAATACAGTTTCTTTATACAACTGAGGCGGAATTGAGGCAAAGAAAAGGGGTTTCAGATAGGTACACTGACTGATAACAGGCTGCAAAAAAACAGAGATAAAACTGAGCAAAAGGAAGTAGGGAACCACAGCTGCACAAGGCAAAGGCTGATCAGCGCACCCTCAACACAGAGAAACTGAAATTCAGCGCAGGTATCCTTCACGGGACCTGCGTTGAAATGCAGAACCTCTTCACAGAGTCTGCGCTGAAGCAGAAACGAGAATTGTCTCTGGGTTCTGGGTCACGGTTTGCAGTTTAATCTACAGTTTTTGGCCGGATAAAAGCTATCAATTAGGTACAATTAGGAGGATGATTTAAAGGAGTACTAAGATCTATCACAAAGGGCTATTAGAGCACTTGTGGATCAGTTTGTTCAGATCATAAAAACAGGCCCAGTGAGTGGACTAGAATGACAGATCTCTACTTTGCATTCGAAAATGGCAAATGCATTTCGATTCGACACTCCCCAGCGGAGTTGCCAATTTGTTGTTGGGAAAAGTATCCAATTCGGAATACCCCTATCCCACTCTAAGGTGTGATAGTGCCTTAGCAACAAACAAGGTAAACTAATTGAGTATTCTTCTTTATGAAATGTAAATGAGGAGAAAGGGTGTAACTAACCTGTGTCTTCCTCTAGTTTGTCGATCCAAATCACTCCTCTCTTCAGTAGCTCCCAACTTCTTGCTCCTTCACCGGCCCAACTTCACCGAATTCCTGTAAGATCACAAGAGAGAGAAACTACACAAAGATACAGATATACATTCATAAAAAGCTCAAGATCAGATTAAGCTAAACATGTAAGCATAACAAAACGTCATTGGTACACATCATGTAGGAGAAACTCAAATAGTTTATTGATAGAATAAGAAAGTCCAAGAGGAGATACAACCAAGTGAGTTCTGATCCAGCATCTACCTCCCAGCAAAGGAATCCCTTCCTCTCCTCCAACAAAGCATAAATCACCCAATGTACTAATCTCAATCTCAAACCAATAGCAATTCTCTACAAAGTACAAAATTCCAGCCTCCTGAACCTCTGGGTAAGAGATCCATATATAGATGTAAGCAGAGAGGATGAGTCAGCTTATGTTTTGACTTGTGGCTTCTCTCTGTCAGTTCTTGCTTCCACTTGGAGGTTGAGAGCCTCTTACTCATCATTAGTCGAATTCATTGAGGCAAGTGTCATTGGGTAAGATTTTGGAAGCTTCCAGGGTCTTTCCAACTCATTGCATGAGTTTGCCATTTGTCATTTCCCGCTCAGAGCACCATGGTAGTGCTTCCACCTGCGTTGCAGTGCACCTAGCCAGTGTAGCCTTTGCATTTCAACGCAGGCAGCTAGTGGAGCCTCTGAATTGATCCTAAATTGACTGTTTCTGAGTGGTTTTTGGTGGAGAACTTTTGGGAGAAGCTGTCATTGGTTGACCTTGTTCCTTTAGGAGCTGTAACAACATCTTTAGGGACTTTGGATCCCTTGAATTATGGACATTTCATGCTTATAGCTGTAAGGCACAAAAATGTCTATAACACCTATGTTGATCCCACAGAACCTTACTGTTGGAGTTAGGCTTCCTCGAGAGCCCAAACTGATGCGATGGGTCACAGTCATGGCTCGTCACCCGGACGAGAGGACAGAGGTTGCTCGCTTCAAATCTGAGTATTTCCAATGGTTGGAAAACCAGGTTTTTCCATTCAGGACTTCCCTTACGCTGGGATAGATTTTTGTGGTGACCCAGACATGGCTCTTCCACCAGGAGAGCAGTGGGACGAGTCAGGTAAAATCCTTTCCAACATTTTCCTATTTTTATTTTTATTTTATTTTTCCATCGTCTCAAAACTGATAGTAAAAATTTTAAAATGCAGATGTGGGTCCACAGCGACAAGCTGCTCTCCGGCCTTTCGAGAGGAAACAACCAGTTGCACCCACGCCAGCCCCACAGGACGAGTCAGCAGAGGTTTTGGCCGAGTTAGAGGGTCATCTCGAGCGCTTGACAGGAGATATTCCTAAGACCACTATAGACGACATTCCTCGTCGACTTCAGCGCTATGTGATTGGAGTCCCGGGACCTTTTAGGAGGTTTCTTTGCAAGGTGGCCCGTGTAGTGATTTCTTATAGAGATCATCACCAGTGATAGGATGATCGCCTATTGTGGGCACATGTGACATTTTTGTTTTTTGTACTTATCATTTTTGCCGACCATAAGGTGTTTTTCAACCGATGATCGAAGACGATGTATTTTTTGACACACTCCTATATACATATATCACTATTACCGGCTTTATATTGTTAATAATGTTATGGAATGATTTTAAATTTACATGTATGATTATTGCAAATGTCTATTTAACATTCGAGAAGAAATTGCATCTGCTAATGTATTTAAAGACCTTGGAATATGTTGATATTCAATGTAATCAAACTCACGTTCCAAGAGACGCACTCTCAAAAATAATCTTAATAACACTGGATTTCTAATGGCATACACTCTATTAAGCTGTAATACAATGAGTTCAGAATCTAACCTCACTATCAAAATCCGAATCCCAAATGAAATAGATTCAGACAATAACTCAATCACTGCACTATACTCGGCAATGTTGTTTGTTGTTTGAACAAGGCTTACGCTATGCATAGATACTAACTCGTCAGAGGGCGAATAGATAACCCAAGCTGCGGAAGATATATTCCATGTATTACGACAAGCACCATCAGTGAAACCAATGTATGTTTGGAGAGGCATCGACATCTGCAATATCAAAAGTAAAACCAAGATAAGCAGGAATAATGACGAAAAACACTCTCTAAGCTAAGCACACTGTTTAAACTAGAACACACTAGCTAGAAAGAAAAACTATCCTAACTAAAAATCTACATACCCATTCTTTTAGGCATAATACCTCTTCAAGTAAAGGCCATTTTTGGGTTTACCCAAAGAGTCCCCATCAAAGTCTACCAATTCATAAGCCCCTTTGGCTAGCTTTCACTTGACAACATAGGGACCATGCCACATAGGAATGAATTTTCCAGTGCCTAATTTATCATTAGCTTGATCATAAACTAAGACTAGATCTCCTCTCGAAAAATTTCAAGGGGTCACATTTCGATCATACTGAGCTTTCATTCGTTTTGCGTGAGTCTCGATCGCCAATGCAGCATCACGTCGATTCTCATCTAATTGAGCTAAGTATAACAAACGCTTTTCCTCTTCGGAAGTGGCTGGAAGTAACTCGATGGCCATTTGCAGTGATGGGATTTCGCATTCAATGGGTAACACGGCTTCTAAACCATAGACTAGTTGGAAAGGCGTGAACCCTGTTGATGTTTTTACTGAAGTTCGGTAAGCCCAAAGCGCTGAAAATAGCATGTTGTGCCAATTCGACCGATGAATCCCAATGATTCGTCGTATCATGATAACTAAAACTTTGTTGATGGATTCAACCAGACCATTCGCTTGTGGATAATAAGGGGTTGAACTATCATGACGTAAACCAAGTTGGCCTGTAAGTTCGGTCATCATAACGTTTCAAAAATGACGCCCATGATCAGTGATTATCGCTTGCGGGACACCAAACCTAGCAATTATATGATTGAACATGAAAATTGCAGCTGTCTTGCCGTCTACCTCGAATGTAGGCATCGCCTCGGCCCACTTAATAAAATAATCTACCGCAAGGATGATATATGCATGCCCCCCCGGCCGAGTCAGGGTTACATGTAATAAAATCGATACCCCATTTGGCAAAAGCACCAATGGAAATTATAGGGTGGAGAGGAGCAGGTGGAGCGCACATCTTACGATAAAAAATCTGGCAGTTGTGGCATTTTCGGACCGCTGCAATACAATCTTTAAATAAAGACGGCCAGAAGTAGCCAACGTGCAATATCTTTTGGGTTGTGGCAAACCCAAACATATGACCGCCACACGCTCCAGAGTGATAGTCATTTAGAACCCTTTCAGCTTCCTTGTGAGTTAAGCAACATCAAAAAACAGAGTTCGCCCCACGGCGATAAAGGGTATCTCCAATAATCCTGAATTTTTGGGACTGGAATCGGATTTTCCGACATTTTGACCTTGAAATTTCTGGTCGAAAGGATTGGGTCTAGAGATAAACAATGATATCCCCATACCACGGATCTAAAGTGTTGATTAGAAACAAGGATTCGTCCACATTGGGCTCTTCCGCCATAGTTTCTGTGTCAGCACGTGGAAGTCACACATTAACTCCGCAAAAACTAAAGATTTCTTAGACTTAGATTTCTCAAAGTCCAAGTCAAACTCTTGCAGAATAATGATCCATTTAGAGTACTTTCCCCCTAGCAATTGCTTGGTCAAAATGTAGATCATAGGGTTGCAATCCGAAATTACCGTAGTTTTACGTAGTAGAATGTAGTGACGGAAATGTTGGACAGCTTGCACAACTACCAATGCTAATTTCTCCACATGTGAGTATTTTAGCTCGGTTGGATTTAGCGTGTGACTGAGGTAATATATCACATGTTCCATTCTTGATTCATCTTCCTGAACTAAGACCATTCCAATGTTGGAATGAGAAGTGGCGAGATACAAGAAGTAATCTTGGTTGTAGTTGGGAGGATGCAACAACGGTGCATGGGTCAACACGTGTTTGAGTGCATCAAAAGATTTCTGAGCTATCGCATCCCAATAGAATTGAGTGTTTTGATTCAACAATAGGGTAAATCCCTTTGTAACCTCGGTGTAGTTAGGAATGAATCGTCGTAAAAAGTTTTCTTTCCCCTGCAAACTTTGGAGTTGGCGAAGACTTGAAGGAGGAGGCAATTTGATGATAGCTTCGACCTTCGAGGGATAAACGCGAATGCCGGCTTTCGAAACTACAAACCCCAGCAATCGACCCGTTTCTAAAAAAAAGACACATTTGTGTGGGTTCAACCGAATACGATAATGCCTACACCTCATAAAGATTGCTCGTAAATGGACAAGGTGATCAGCTCGATGTAATGAATGAGCAGGCAAGTCATCGAGATAGGTTTGCACAATGTGCTTGATGTCATGAAACGCATAAGACATCGCCCTTTGAAAAGTTGCTCCGGCATTATTAAGCCAAAAAGGTAATTTGCAATAAGCAAATGTCCCCCATGGACAAATGAAAGCCGTTTTTGGTTGATCGGCAAGTAGAATGTTGATTTGATTGTATCCGGAAAAACCGTCCATAAAGGAAAATATTTTGCTACCAGCACAATCATCAATGGTTTGATCGATATAGGGGGTTGGGTAATTGTCCTTTGGACAGGCTCGATTAATGTCCCTATAGTCGATGCATATTCTTATTGTTCCCTACTTTTTGTTAACCGAAACAATATTCGATACTCAATCTGTTAACGGGATCAGATAAATGAAACCTGCTTTCAACAGTTTTTCAACTTCTGCTTTAATTGCAGTAGCTTTTCGTGGGTGAATCTGACGCAAATGTTGCCGGACAGTTTTAGCATCCAGGTTAGTCATGATCTCATGAAAAACAATTGCGGGATCAATTCGTGGCATTTCCTCATAGGACCAGGCAAACACGTCGCGGAATTCTTGAAATAGGGTCTTATATAATTGAATTTCGTTATCTGAACACGAGGCACCTATATGAATGTTCTCAACAATCCCAGGCTTAACCGAAATATCAATAGGAATAGTTCGAGAGATGTTCCCCAAATTTGACTCTGAATCGGGATGTTTCATTGGATTCTGAGGTTCCTTGACATATTCAGTTGTAAAAATTGATGAGAAATCAATTTCAAAATGATCATCCTCAGGTAAAAACGAAGATCTGTGATGGAGATCTTCCCATGGTAAATCATCTACACATAGGATTTCAAGAATTTTCTCATCGGAGTGAACAAGTTTAGAAAACGTAGTTAAATCCGAGGTTGATGTGAAAAGTGATTCCTCACGGACCACATTCATTAAGTCATTTTTGGTTGAATACGAGTCGGCAAAAGACTGCATGGCTTCATAGGCAATTTCATATGGACTCAAAGGCATGGAATCACCAAATGAGTCTATCTCAGATTCAAAATGAATGATCCAAGGATTATCATAAACAATGGTGTTTGATGTAATCATATGAATGGTTGCAAATGAAGATGATGCGTTGATTGGAGGAAAAGGAAAAGTTCCCAATAAACCGGCATCTTTAACTAATCCTACTCCAACATCCTTATATGGGATAGTCGTTTCACCAACATGCTGAATACTCTCCGAAGAGGTTGGGTCAGATGAAAAGTAAGCCAGCTAGTCTATTGTTACGATCTTTCCATTGTGTGGAAATTTTATTACTCGAAAGACCGATGAAACGACCGTTGTCATAGCGTAAGACCAACTTTGACCCAAGAGAAGGTTGTAGTCTAGAGGGGCATCAACCACCTCCACTTCTAGACTAACGGTTTTTCCTTCAACCCCTATAGGCAAATCCTGTAGAATGCCAAAAGGATGAAACCCACGACCATCAAAGGCCTTTAGAATCGTTGGGGATTGATTTAGTGAAGGAGAACCAAGCGATTTCCAACACTGTATCGACATAATACATGTTGAGGCTCCCTCATCAATTACAGTCCGATGAATAGGCCTGTTTTTTACTATCACTAGTATCTGGAAAGCCATTTGATGAGGCAAACGTGGTGTACTATTTTCTAGATCGAAAATTATTACGTTCGGGTCCTGAATATCAACAGCTCCTATAGCCTACAAAAGTAATTTACGTTGTGCTAGGCATGATTGCAGCACTTCCAAAGTTGACATTGCTGAGGGTGAAACAACTAAATCCTCAACAATGTTATAATTCTGGGCCGCTCTCGCATGTGGAGTGAAAGTTGACTTTCGAAGTATACCCTTGGCGGGCGGTTTGATTACTAAGTCTGGATTAGGTTTCTTGATCTGTAGTGGATCAGAACCGAGAACTGAGGCTAATGGATTAGAATGAGAAGATTCTGCTTCTTTACCATCAACAAGACTCTTACTACCATAATCTTGTGATCGAGTCGCAATCCTAACATGGGACATCATCAGTATGGGTTCTTCATTGGCACTCGAGGATGAACCTATCATCTTTTGTCTTGAGCCAGAAAAGGATCCTTCAAAACAGCAGGAGTTTGGGAACCCTTGACAATCTTCGCAACCTCTGCACGATGAGGGCAGTCTCTTGTAAAATGTTCATCATCACAAATGAGACAAGGATAACAAGGTTTGCGCTTTTCGTCATTGGATTCTGCCTTTTCAGGTTTCTCCTTGGAAATTTTGTCCGTTTTATTCTTCTTCTTTCCTTTCTTCCCACCGGATTTTGATTTGGCTGTAGATGACTCTACAACGTGAATATCAGTGGAAATCTCTGCAGAAGAATCTCCTGTGTGGGAATCAGGCAAGGTTATGATAGGGGAAGAATTCATGGAAGACTTCTTCTTAATTTTAGTGTTAACCATGCCAATCATACCATCGGTGGCATGAGATCCCGAAGGAGCTGCAGCGATTTGATTTGACTTGGGAAGATCGGGGATTTTTTCATGTAACGTACCTGACTGAGTATAGACCAAGTCAAGGTACTGTGCTTGAGAAATGACTTGCTCCTCAGTAACAACTCCGGCTTTAGCAACATCTTCAGTGATCTTTGGCAACAAAGATTTTACAAACCACTCAGCCAAGATTTGATCTGGAATAAATACCTTCACTAAACGGCGTCGACGTCTCCACTCGTGAATATGATCTGAAATGTATGTGGATGTCGATTGTTTTAGTGAAGTTAACAATTCCGTGCCATTGTCATATCGGACTGGCAACTGGAAATGAGTTAAAAACGAGGTAGCTAACTGACTAAAATTATAAAAAGTGCCTCGCGGTAACTCAATGTACCACTTGGCCGCGAGACCAATCAAAGTGAGCTGGAAAAGTCTAAGATAGATCAAATCATCTGTGATGGAGTTAGATGCACACCAGAGGTGATAGGTCATCACATGGTTCGACGGGTCCTCTCCTGATTTACCTTAGAACTTGGGAATGTCACTGGGCAACTTATTCGGCATTGGCGGCCAAAACGGAAGATAATTAATGGGATCGTTCATTAAGCGCGACAAGTCAGGTAAGTCCAAAGTTGCGATAAATGGTAACTGCCGATTAGGATCCCTAAAACTCTGGGTCATGAGACCAGCCCCAGGAGGAGGATATCCAGGATAACTAGGAATAGGAATCGCGTTCGGGATATTGTATCCTCCTAGAAAACCAGGATTAACCAGACCGTACTGGGGTTGTTGATAAGTGTACCCAAGATACGGTTGATACTGATAAACTGGCTACTGGACAGCAGGACCGAATTGGTACTATCCCTGGTATGGTTGATAGGTGAATTGTGGTTGACTTGTGACAACCGTACTTAAACCAAATTGTCATACAGGCATCTGAACCGAAGTTTGAATTGTGGATCCAGACGGTGGTAAAGATGTCTGAGGAGTAGATACAGGAACAGTAGAAACCGGAGCTGTCGATACTCCAAAAGTAGGTGGGGTAGATTGAACAGATGTTGCGGCAGTTGTAGCAGTCGTCTGAGGTAGAGTACGAGGTGTATTAGGCCCAGGCTGAGAAACTACCGAAGGTACAAAAGTTTGAATGTTAGACTGGACTGGTTGCTGGGGTGTACCAGAAACTAAAGGTTGTCCAGTTTGAGATGACAACTGTACACTTGGCTGCAACACCTGTTGGGTTTGCGATGGATCCCACACTATATTCATTCCGGGGTACTAACCCATAACTGGTTGAGAATATTGAGGACCATAACCGGGTTGAGGGTAGGATTGATAATTGAAAGGTACATTTCCCGTTCCTTGAACAAATGTTTGACCTTTGGGTGGTTGGAAACCTTGGTTCGAGTATTGACATTGGGGTTGATAACCTTGAGGCACATACTGATACTGGCGTTGACCTTGAGGTATAAATTAATACTGGGGTTGACCTTGGGGTACATATTGAGTCTGGGGTTGACCTTGAGGAACGTACTGTCCCGTAGGTATGTACTGTCCTTGAGGTTGTCCCCCAGATGCAAATTGTGTACCTTGAGGTTGCCCCCCAGGCATTAATTGAGGCTGCCCCCCAGGCGGTAACTGGCCACCTTGAGGTTGAGGATTGGGAATAGAACCTGACATCATAATAATGTCTTCTACGCTCAATGGCTTTGTACCATTGCTTCCAGTTAATAACCCTTGCTCAATGGGTTGAGGAGATGCTCCCAAAAAAGTACCAGAAAGAGACTGATACCCAGAGGGAACAGATGGACCGTCGTACAAATAGGATTTGGGAGATTGAGTAAACATGGACGACTGTCCTGCCATATTGACGGGGGTGTAAAAACCTCTAGGTGTTGAGTGATAAGGAGCACGAGGTGGTGAAAAACTTAACCCTGAGTTTTCTAAATAATTAGTCAAAGAAAGATACCAAGAACTACTCCTAGGCGGACTGTAAAAAAATGATTCACGCTCCCTTAATTCAATAACAGGTTTATTTTTAGGGATAGGGATGCCTAATTCTTCTTCTTCCGGAGCAAGTTCTTCAATAGAAATCAGTCCAGAAGGAAGATCTTGAGTGATTACTCTTTCTACCCTAGGTGAACTAGGACCACTAAAAGATGGAGAAACAAACCCCGATGTCGGAGTAGCAGCAAATTCACTTTCAAGCTGGATATTTCGGGTTCTTCACCTATATCACTAGTAGACGAAAAGCTAGCAGCGATTTTGGAGACAGACACTGACTGTGAATTATATTCTGCTACTAGTGTTTGAAAATCAGGATGTACGATCAAAGAATATTCTCCTTCTTCCGGTGACCCAACTCTACTGTCTCTAGGAGTTACGAGGACTTTTAAGCCTTCAAGTTGGCTTGGTACTTCCTCAGGAGGTTGGCCCCGAAGTCTACCGGACTTCTTCAGTAACTCAGCCACGTTTATAATCTCAGGAGACTGGCCCCAAAGTCTACGGGACTGTCTTGGTAATTCAGCCATAGTTAAAGACTTTTAACTACTTCACACACAAACAAAGTAAAATCTCAATGAAAAGCACCTAAGGTCTCTAAAGAACCAAACAACTTTGAATCACATGCCTAAAGAATCTAGGAGATCAAACACACACAAACAGTAACTTTCCGGACCGAAAACACTAGTTGGTAATGAAATCCAACGTCGCAGAGTTCAGTACAGAAATGGTGGTTGGAACAGTTACCCCGGCAACCTGCTTAATGAATAGACTGGCACAAGTTCCTCCACTTAACCGTCTCGAGTGAAGTGAACCCCCCAGAAAATCCAAGTGAGTCTAGCCGACATCTGCTCCAGGTACAGTGGGATCTTCCCACCACTGTCACCTCAGGAAGAGTCCTAAAGAATATGGCCACTAAGGTTACCAACTGAAACAAATACACCTGGGGGAATAGTATACGATTCGATATGCATGCAAGGGCAGAGTAGCAAGCTCAATCCCCTTGAAGGCTCCTTGACATAATCCAAGGTTTACCAACAAGTGACCCCAGGATCCTCGACAATGGTTAATCTGAGGTTTACCGTTTTTAATACGTGAATATCTGGCGTCGTTCCCAATGAGGAAGGATTGATTCCCACACTGGTTCAGACACGATCTCGTGCTTCTCCTTTAAGAGGAGCTTTCCAGAGCATAAATGCAACAATTGGATTTCTTCCCTACCACAAGATACAGCTACTTGTTTATTTTTACTGTCTTGGAGAGTTAATTACTCTCCTACTCCAAGACACTAGCCTAAGCTAAGTTGGTGTATCAGAGCCCTAGAAATAAAAATGTTACTAGGTGAACTTTACTTTAAGCGTTAATTTTAGTGGTTTTTGTTTAAGTCCAAAGGTGCGGAGATGAAACTCGTGGTATGAAGACTCGACTCAAAATCACTAAAAATGCACCTAAGATGATCTAAACAATCTTTTTCTCTTCGATGAACTTCTAAACTAAGAAAGAGTTTGAGAATGCAAATACTTTGTAAACACAAATCTTTCTCAATTAAACAAATTAAAAGAAGAGCTTTTCCTTTCCAAAGCACTCAAAACAAGACAACTAATTATTTCACAAAAATTTCCCTTTTTCGTTTCAAAGTACTCAATCACTACAAAAAACAAACTTTTTTTTTTCAAAAGAGATTTTTTTATATTTTGTAAATAAAATACTCAAAACTAATGAAAATGACTAATTTTGAGAGCTACAAACAATAAAAACCTATTTGAAGTCAAAGCCTACTAAAAGTCCTTTTTAAGGATGTTTTACTCAGCTAGATGCAAGCTAAGGACTAATTTATGCAGAATCACAAATCAATCAAGAACAACCAATTTCGTTTTCTTTTTGAAAATGAAAATCCAAACTCTCAAACACAAGCTTTTCGAAGTTTTGAAATGAGAAAATACAAAGCAGATTCCTCAACAAGGGGAGATTTCATACATGGTCAGAGTCATAAGAAAGCTGGTAGACACTAAGGTGATCTGAAGTCCCTACAGCCTCTAAGCTCAGAGCCACTACACAACCAAAATGAAAAACAAACCCAACAAGCAAAACTCCTAGGAATTTCACCTAAAACCCTAACACTAGTGAAATTAAACCAAGGAAAGTTTTTGACAGGGTACAAGCAGGTCTGGGCAATGGCTAAAACCTATAAACAAATTCTAAACTGATAAAAAAGAGAAAAATTTAAAATTTCTCAAAATTTTGACAAGGTACGTAGGCAACCTGTTTACACAGGTGCGTTCACGCTCTGTGCACAAAGCAAAAGTGCATACAGGTACGCACTGTGCTTAACTCAGAGGGTGCGTACTTCTCCCAAAACTATGAAAAATAAAAACTAACTCCAAATTAACTAAATCCACCCAATCCCACAATCATCAAGTCAAAAACAGAAACAAAAATAGAGTTTCTCAGGTCAAAGTAAAAACAAGGAAAACAATCAAGTCCCCAGCGGAGTCGCCATTTTGTCACACGGAATAAGTCGATCTTGCGGACAAGATAGACCTTCCTAGAATCTAAAGAAGACCTAATGACAAGCAAACCAACCAGACACTATCTTTCTCTAAATATGCTTTAATAAACAATAACAAACAAGTGTTTTTAGGGCCTACCTTAGGTCCAACGCTAGCTTGTGGATGCCCTCGCTCCTTCGATCTAAATGAGCTCCTTTTCATGAATCTGCAAACAAAAAAAAGGAAAACAAGTTAAATAGCACCTGAAAAGCCAATTGCATAAAACATATTTAACATGAAAGTCAAGGAGTCCATGAAACAAATAACATAAGATACTTGTTGAGAAAAATGAGTTTGATTGTATTAATTCAAAAGAAGAAGAACCTTACAACCTTTGCCTTGAAGTTGTACAAGCTCCTCCCAGGGTCCAGCAAGAAGTCTCCTATACTTTGACAATTTTCACTCACTCCCCAATGAAACCAAAAATGTATGTGATCTCTCCTCTTTAGGATTAACTAGGAAGTCTTGATTTCACCAGCATTTACCCTCAAAAATGTTTAGCTTCTAACCTCTCTAGTCCTCACCCCAATGCCTGTATTTATAGTGCAATGGAGGGAAGTTACTGGGTTCTCCTTCAAAGGGATACCTCCTTTAGTCAAGGGATTAGCTCCTTCTCTTTTGGGATGTATGAACCACCTCAGAGCGAACAATCCACGTCAAAATTCCTTCTAGAATCCTCTAGAATTAACCCAAAGTGAGTTTTTTAAGATAAACTTTGCGCCTTTTGACTTTCACAGGGTTACACACCCACCCCTTTACAGACAGAGCGTGCAGATACGCAGTTTACACGAACAAAGGGTGCGGGCCCACAGGTGACAGTGAGAGAAAGTGCGGAACCAGAGTTTTTATTGATTTTCAATGTCTTTCTCTTATTTTCAAAACTTGACTTAAAGAGCTGAGGTATGAGACTTGCTTAGGAGGACAGTACAAGTGATGATAGACCCATACTGACTGTAAATAATCATGATGAAGATATTTTTGTGTAATAGGGCCCCTAACACAATCTTTTGCTTTGACATGGCTTCCTGGAGCGCTTCCTTGGTGACCTCGTGAACTGTGTCATAGAGGTCACCTTCTGTTAACGTGATTAGGTCGATGGCCAATTTGGATGCCTTGGCCTTTTTTCGTGGACCTGATCTCTCTTTGATGTGCGGCGTTTTCAGTTGGGTGGAAGTTGTGCTTGCGTCCGTGCCTTCTTCTGCGAGGTTTGTGTCCTCTGCTTCCTATCCTGTAGACAGGTCCTGGCCCTCCTCATCCAGCATTGTGGTGGCCCCTGTTGCCTGTGCTGCTGCTTCTACTTTGGAAGCCTTTGCCTTCTCTGCGGCTTCCCTTGCTACCTCGCGGATAGCCCTTACCTCCATGTCTACTTTTTCATTACGACTCTTCTCAGCTAGTTGCGTGACATGCAGCTTGGCCTCATCCTTTCTTTTTTGTGTTATGGTCCTATCCAACTCCACCAAATCCCGGGCATGCCACTTGGGAGGCCATGATTCTAAAACTGTAAAAATTGCATCATCAGTGGTGATGAAGGGGAGCTTGGTCTGCTGCTGTGCCGGATCCTTTCGTGACCCTTGTGACATGCTGATTCTGCACGTACCTCCCTCATCGCACAGCTCCCAAATAGACTCTTTTATAGTCTCGCTCTCTCCTTCAACTGCATGGAGCGTTGAGACTATGCTCCCTATGGCTAGTCAAGTGGTCGTATCACCTGTGCGAGACTTCAACTCGCCTAGTGTAGTATGCTAAAACTCCTAAATTTCCTTCACGACAGCCGGCGCCACGCGTTCTACTGTATGTAGTGCACTCCCCTGGTTACTGCGTTTGGTGATGTGCGATCGTAGCCATCGTAGCAAAGTCATAAATTCCTGGTGACAATCTTCTAATCCAATGGTATGATCATCCGCACCTTGTCTTGTTATCCTTGGTTGATCGATGAGACATGCTTGCTTGATCTCGTTTTCTAACCTTTTGATCTCGATGTCCATCAAAATGCTTTTCTTCTGCAGTCGTACCCGGTCCTTTTCGAGTTCGTGAAGTCTAAGGTTCCCTCACCGAATGGCTTCCTGAATCTCTATGTGTTCGATGTTGGGTCCCTATAATACTAGTGATTACCCCATTACTATTGTAGTTATACCCCTTATTTATATTGTTGTGCCCCTTATTCCCATATTGTTATTATTGTGCCCCATAGAATCCCTCTATTGTTATTTTTGTGGCTTTAATATTATTGTTAGGTCGGCTGGATTATATTGTGACTCCTTAGACTCCTATATATAGAAAGGAGGTTTTGTCATTTGTATCATCCAAGAATTGTTCATTTATGTAATGTAAAGGAGGTTGCCCCCTCGAAGAGGCTGAATTCTAAGGCGTTGATCTATCTTTTCTATCTTTTCTTGAGCTGGTTTCATAACATTTGGTATCAGAGCTTTGGATTCTAGGGTTTCGCTGCTCCAAACAGGTCATCGTGGCATTTTCGCTATAACTTTTTTTCTGTGACGTTTCAGAAGTCGCAAAAAAAACCCATTTGAGAAGAAATCGCGCTGAACCTTGGGTCCGAATTTCAGAGCTTTTCGCGCGATATTTTCGGAGATATGATCTGAGGAAGTTGGTCTTTTTGCAGACTCCTGAATTACATTCAAAACAGGTGACCTGGGGAAAATCGTCATAACTTTCTCTCTGAGGATCGGATTGAAATTTCGTAAGAAGGTACAGAAAGAGGACGGACTGTAGTTTCTTGTATGTGTTTTTCAGATCCAAAGGTTGAAACAGTGACTCGTGGCACGTCGTACAAGTTCGCTCTACTGAACCAGTCTAAAAGCAAGTCACTGTGGGAGATTTCACATAACTCTTCCTTGGAGAATCCAATTTGGCTCAGACTTGTGGCATTGGAAAGAGGACGCAGAAGGCTACTACAGGTAGCAATTTCAGAACTGGATGATCCGAAATTACAGAGATACATCAGATTCAATATCAGGCTTCTATAAAGTGAAAAAAGGTGTGTAGTTTTTTTTTAAATTTTTGTGTAAGCTTGGTTTAACGGAATTCAAAGGGCATAGTAAAGCATTATTATCGGTAACTGATGCCCCGAGGAAAGAAAATGCAAACACCTAGTAAGGAACCTGAAAGCTCTAGCATGACTCATGAAGAAGAGGAAGAAATGCTACATGATATATCAAAATTACAAGAACAAGTGCAACAAATGTCACGCTCACAAAAGCTAACAGAAGCTAAGATAAGTGGCGTGGAATCTAAGATAAATGGCGTGGAATCTAAGATAAAGGGCATGGAAGCTAAGATGGAGGATTCGATGGCAAATTTGAAGATAGATTTGAAGACAAACATGGAAGAATTGAAGAAGTTGCTACAAGAAAGGGTCACTAATGGTGAAAAGGTAGTAAAGGAAACTCATGATGAGAACAAAAGAAATGTTAATCATGATTCCATAGACTCTAATGTTGGATCGAAGACTCACCATATTCCAAAAATCGATATGAGGAAGTTTGATGGCAAGGATCCCGCCACATGGATATTACAGATGGAGCAATTCTTCGATCTCAATAATGTGCAAAACACACAAAAGGTACGTATGGCAACTTTATATTTGGAACCAAATCAGTTTGTATGGTATCAATGGCTTTGTTCTCGTAAACAATTTATCACTTGGGCAATTTTTACGGAAGAATTGATAGCACATTATGAGGATACAAAAAGCAACACTTTTTTTAGCCAATTGATAAGTCTCAAACAAAAGGGTTCAATAATGGAGCACATTGAGGAGTTCCAAAAATTGAACATAAGGGTAAAAGATATTCCAGAGGAGCATAGGATTGATGTGTTCATAGGGTCTTTAAAGGATAATATCCAACATGATGTTCGCCTTTGGGAACCTGATTCATTAGAGAAGGCATTCAGGTTAGCAAGAAAAATGGAAAGCAAAATTATGGCAACTAGGAAGCATACCACTCACAACTATAAAGACGGAAGTGTTGTTGCCCATAGTCTTCCACAACCTACAAGGTTGACACCACAACAATTGGAAGAAAAAAGAGCAAAAGGGCTTTGTTACAATTGTGATAGCAAATACACAAAAGGTCATAAGTGTGCTGAGAAGAAATTATTCTACATAGATTGTGAAGAGGAAGAAGAAAAGGAGCAAGAAAGGTCAAAAGAAGAGGATATATTCCAGGAACAAAGCCTAGATGAAGAACAAATAAATCCGACCATATCTTGTAATGCATTGGCGGGAATTACCACTCCTCAAACCATCAAGATAGAAGGACAAATCAAGAAGAAAAAGGTAATAGTGTTGATTGATTCAGGAAGCACCCACAATTTTATTCATTGTAGGGTAGCAAAAGAATTGAATTGCTTCCTATATCCAGCACCAGAGTGTCAAGTGATGATTGCAAATGGAGGAACAATAAATTGCTCTGGAAAGTGCCATAATATCAAGCTATCCATGGGAGAATATGTATTGACTAGCCCAATGCTTTCCATTCCAATGGGAGGTGCTGATGTTGTACTAGGAGTCCAATGGCTACAATCCTTGGGTACAATAGCTTTTAATTTTCAAGAACTTTTCATGAAATTTTCTGTGGAAGGAAAGGAAGTTGAATTAAGGGGTATTGCAGGGAAACCAGGAAAGATAATCAGCTCTAATGGTATGACAAAGCTTCTAAAAAAGGAGCAAAGAGGTGTAATTGCACAATTATGTTCGCTAGATGTTTCCACATTGGAATCATCTATTTCTCCAGATCTCCAAAAAGTCCTGGACAATCATTCCAAGGTATTTGAGACTCCCAAAGGTCTCCCACCTATGCGTGATCATGATCATGCTATTCATCTGATTCCAGGAAGTGTTCCTCCAAACATCAGGCCGTACAGATATCCCTATGTCCAAAAAAGTGAAATTGAACGTATGGTTGCAGAAATGCTAGAGGCTGGTATAATTCAACCGAGTCAAAGTTCTTTCTCAGCTCCAGTAGTATTGGTGCACAAGAAGGATGGATCATGGCGCATGTGTCCAGATTATAGGGAGCTCAACAAGCTCACTATTAAAGATAAGTTCCCCATTCCTGTCATTGATGAATTACTGGATGAATTGCATGGATCAATTTACTTCACCAAGTTGGATCTTCGTTCGGGATATCATCAAATCAGAATGAAGATTGAAGACATTCCGAAAACGGCATTTAGAACTCATGAGGGTCATTATGAATTTTTGGTCATGCCTTTTGGCCTTACCAATGCACCTTCAACATTTCAAGGTTTGATGAATTCAATTTTCAAACCATTCCTTAGAAAATTTGTGTTAGTATTTTTTGATGATATACTAATCTACAGCAAGTCTTGGAAGGATCATGTTGAACATGTTGACAGGGTGCTACAACTATTGGAGGAGAAACAATTATATGCAAAAAGATCCAAATGTTTCTTTGGAGTCCAGGAGGTGGAATATTTGGGTCATATTGTATCTCATGAAGGAGTTAAGGTAGACCCTAGCAAAATTAAAGCCATTAAGGAATGGAAAATCCCCACATCCATAAAGCATCTGCGAGGATTTCTTGGGTTGACAGGGTATTATCGCAAGTTTGTTAAGAATTATGGGAGAATAGCAGCACCTCTAACAACATTATTGAAGAAAGATTCATTTTCATGGACTCCGGAAGCAACAAAGGCCTTTGAACATCTTAAAGAGGCAATGTGCCAAGCACCGGTCTTAGCTACACCGGACTTCACAAAAACCTTTATTGTGGAATGTGATGCTTCAGGAAATGGAATTGGTGCTGTTCTAATGCAAGATGAAAGACCCATTGCTTTTGAAAGTCGTCCAATCAAGGGAAAGTTTTTAAGCAAAGCTATTTATGAGAAGGAAATGTTGGCAATACTCCATGCACTTAAGAAATGGCGACCCTACCTAATGGGAAGACACTTCAAGGTAAAAACGGATCATGATAGCCTTAAATACTTTTTAGAACAAAGATTATCCTCTGAAGAGCAACAAAAGTGGGTCACAAAGATGTTGGGTTATGACTTTGAAATCATCTACAAAAAAGGGAAGCAAAATGTGGTGGCAGATGCACTCTCAAGAAAGGATGAGGATGTGGAAGCATTGTTGTGTGCCATTTCTATTATCCAACCAGATTGGATAAACGAAGCAAGGGAGGAATGGAAGAATGACGAAGAAGTGTGGGCACTTATTCGAAAGCTACAACAAGATTCCAGTACTTCTGATACATTTAGCTGGAAAAATGATTCGTTATGGTACAAAGATCGCTTATACCTCTGTAAGAATTCCCAGCTAAAACAAAAGATTCTTATGGAATTGCACACTTCTCCCTTAGGAGGGCACTCAGGATTTTTAAAAACTTACCACAGGGTTAAGAAGGAATTTTTTTGGGATGGCCTTAAATCAGATATTCAAAAGTTTGTGGCGGAATGTTTGGTTTGCCAACAAAATAAAGTTGAAACAATTAAGACACCGGGTCTATTACAACCTTTATCCATTCCAAGCCAACGTTGGGAGGAGGTTTCAATGGATTTTATCACAGGTTTACCCAAGTCTGAGGGAAAGAGTGTCATCATGGTGGTAGTTGACAGACTTACCAAGTATGCACACTTTTGTGCATTATCACATCCATTTAAAGCCAGTACAGTTTCTACTGCATTTATGGAAACAGTTCAAAAGCTACATGGAAACCCAAAGATTATTGTAAGTGACAGAGATCCCATTTTCACTGGAAATTTTTGGACAGAATTATTTTCTTGTCTTGGTACTCAGTTAGCTCATAGCTCATCTTATCATCCTCAATCTGATGGGCAAACTGAGATAGTAAACAAATGTTTGGAAGGATATCTTCGTTGCTTTGTATCTGATAAACAGACACAATGGGTCAAATGGTTGCCTCTGGCTGAATGGTGGTATAACACTTCCTTCCATACAGCAACAAAAATGACCCCATTTATGGCACTTTATGGGTATCAACCACCATCCATCACATCATATTTAAGAGAAAATTCTAAGGTTCAGGCAGTGGAACATCACATCGAACATCAACAACAAGTCCTCCAACTCTTAAAGGATAACCTCGTGTTGGCACAAAATAGAATGAAACAACAGGCAGATCAACATCGCAGTGAAAGAAGTTTTGATGTAGGTGATTGGGTATTCCTACGGCTACAACCATATAAGCAAATGTCCCTAAAGCAAGCTAAGAAGGATAATAAATTATCACCAAAGTATTATGGTCCGTACAAGGTGTTGCAAAAGATTGGTACTATGGCATACAAATTGGAGCTTCCTGCAGCTTCTCGATTGCACCCAGTTTTCCATGTTTCATGTTTAAAGAAGGTTATAGGCGACAAGCTCCCAGTTCAAACAATATTGCCAGAACTTGACGAGGAAGGAAAAATTATATTGGAACCGGAAGCAGTCACAGAAACAAGAACTCGACAGCTACGAAATCGATCAATTTCAGAGTATCTTATCAAGTGGAAGAACTTATCCGCTGAAGATTCCACATGGGAGGATGAGAATTTTATGCAGAAGTATCCAGAACTACTCAAGCGTTGAGGACAACACTTTTTTGAAGGAGAGGGGCATGTTGGGTCCCTATAATACTAGTGATTACCCCATTACTATTGTAGTTATACCCCTTATTTATATTGTTGTGCCCCTATTACCCCCATATTGTTATTTTGTGCCCCATAGAATCCCTCTATTGTTATTTTTGTGGCTTTATATTATTATTGTTAGGTCGGCTGGATTATATTGTGACTCCTTAGACTCCTATATATAGAAAGGAGGTTTTGTCATTTGTATCATCCAAGAATTGTTCATTTATGTAATGTAAAGGAGGTTGCCCCCTCGAAGAGGCTGAATTCTAAGGCGTTGATCTTTCTTTTCTATCTTTTCTTGAGCTGGTTTCATAACATTCGACCTCACATAGTCGTGTGATTTCTTCATCCTGGTCTTCGTGTACTATCACAACTATGGGAGATATTACGTGCAAATCCATAGTTGCATTCTCTTCAGAAATTATGGTCCCTACTATGTTTCGCACCTTCAAAATCTTTTCCACGGTCAGGGTTTTGCACATGGTCCTATAGGCCCATCGAACCACTGGTCCATGCAGGTCCCAATCAGTGCATCTTCCCTAGTGAACCTTGTTCATTACTTTGCACACCCTATCGAATGCTTCGTCATGGATAATTGGTAGTGCACGCCATATTTCGTGCTGCTGCTATTTGTTCTGATTCTCTATTTTGCGGGTGGTGTGCGCTTGTGTGGGCTGTATAGCATATGTCTATACCCATCGAGAAAGGTGGGCGCGCAAGTTGTTCCGCCCCTGCTGATTGGCTCTTGTTCGGAGCTTGGGTTTTCCAAAATGTAGGTGCATCATCCTTTTGCATCCACCCCAGTCCTGAAAATTTCCTTGATGCGTACCCCACCATCATGCGGGCGTTGTGTGCAGTGCCCACTTCAACACATCGAACCATTTCTGTTCTAGTACTGCACTTTCAAATTTTCTCAGGAATTCATCCACTGCTGACAATCCATCATATGTTGGTAGATCCCTTGCTTCTATTGTCACGCAACACAGTGATCTAACCATCATGTTGTAATTAAGTGTTATTACTTCGTGCAGCCGATTTTGCCATCATTCTATCTCTTCATCTGAATCCGAAGTGCAGGAGCTTTCATGCTCCCATGAAATCCTTCCATCTGCAATCGGATTCACCCAATCATCTTCTCACGCAGTTATATTATAAATACAATTGAGATTGTCATCACTATCATCGTCGTGCACCGGTTCAGTGTATTGCGCGCCTTCGGCTAGATCTAGTGGTACTACTACACATGATGAATTTTTCTCAAAGATCATTTTGTCCTCCTTCATATTTATGACTCCGTTCATGTTATTGGCCCAGTCTATTCCTAGTAGTGTGGGATAGGGATTACTATCATCGACAATCTCTATCACTTCAAAATCCTCCTGTGCGGTCACACCTTCAATATCCACTGTTACCCCTTGCAATCTTCCCATGGGCAAGACCTTCTGTTGGTTCACCATTCATAATTGAACAGGAGACCACTGTAGCATGGGTCTACCCATGCATTCCCATGTTTGTTTTGACAATACATTCGCGTCTGATTCGAGATCCATGATTACCTGATCCATTTCATACTCACCGATTTTCGCAATCAACCTCATTTCCCTTCCTGTGCGCAATGCATGCTTTCCATGTTTCCGGACCACGCGCGGTTCTCCTGACCCTGCGCACCTAGTGATAAGTTCCTGTAGTCCTTTGACTACATCTATATCATGTAGCAGTTTCATGAATGTCTCTAGAAAGGTAGTGAGCATTGAAGGATCCATCCCTAGTTCTAGTTGATCCTTACTACCTGATGTGGAGGCCTCCGTGAAGCTCTTCTTAGCTTCCATGAATGTCTCCTTCGCGCATTCTAAATCAAATTCGGGTTCCTTTGTAGGAGCCTTGCGAACCGATGCACTTTCTTCTGGCTATTTCACTTTATCATCACCCGTGGTCATACCGCTCTTGAGCATCATGTTTACATTTGGGTCTTCTTCGCACGACTCAGACCTCATCATTTGCAAATTCTAAGTTGAAGGGGGCTATGGTTGAAGGGAAAGTACCCCTAGGGTCTGTTAACACCTAGGTTGTTCCCTATGACTCCCAAGGGAATACGGCCGGGGTAACCACTAACCAATCTTTGGATCACTGTTTCTAGCCGAACTGTGATCAGAGAGGGCTCTCTCTTTATGATTTGTAACTGTTTATGATAGCGTTTTAGGCTAGCTATTATGCACTGGTTTTTGTTTATGTTTTGGTTGATGAAACTCCTTTTAGGTTCTAGTGAAGTAGTTTTCAGAGAGGTTGAGTACCATTGGGCAATGGAGTCTGTGGCTATATGTGTTCGGAACTTTGAGATGAAAGATGGAACTTACAGGGCCAGTTGAGTGTTTAATAAAACAGATTTTTGATTAAATGACTGGAAACTGTTAACACAAACAGTGAAAGCATTTAAGAATTTTCACTTGTTATCTATATGTTCCCAACAGACAGCTTTAAGAGGAGAAAACAGAGGTCTTAGGGGCAAAAATTGAATCCCTGAGAATGACTGTCACAGTAAAAGACACAGTTTTGAAATGCAGCAATTAAGAATTACAATTCTGTCACTGTATCTGAGGAAAACATGTATAATAGCTCAGTTTGAGTCCAGGGTAAACATGGTTAAATCCTGGGACTATCCTTTCACCTTGCTATCAAGTGTAAAACATTTGAACAACAAAAGAGAACAAAAGACTCGAAAACATATAACAAAGAGATTCGAGAATACTTGCTGTTTTATGCAACACCCTGGAATCCTGTAACATTCATCTTTAACCACAATACATCAAAGAACACCAAGCCTTGGAAATTCCATTCTTCCTTTGTATTACTTCTCTGAAAATATTACAACGAGCTAGAGCTCTTCAAAGGAAAATAACAACAACCCCTTCAACTGCTGTGAAGGGTGAATATATACTTGCGGTCATTTACAAAATATCTGAGTCCTGAGTTATCTCAGATTTTACTTTCTTACCAACTACTTAAGATATTATGGCCAAAATTTAGTGCAGCATTGATTACAGAGTACAGGCATTTTAATGCTCTGTCAGAAGATATTTTAGCCTTTGGAGACAGCTAAGTCGGTCGAGATATTCTGAGTAAATGCTGGAAAATCTGTCTTTAATGCTTTGTACGCTATGTCTTGGACTTGTCACCTGTGATTGTGACTGTTGCTTGTGGTGAGTCAATGGTCCTGCTGAGTCGGCTCAGCCTCTGCCTCTTCCCTGTATATATCTTTCCTCAAAACTGTGCCTGCGCATGTATGCTTATTTACCTGTAGAAATGGCGCTACTGATTCTGGCCTGACAGAACTGTTTGTGTTAAATTTCTCCAGGCATCCTGTGTGGGCAGTTGGTGTGCTAGGATTGCACCCAGAGTTTCATCTGCTTCTGTGAATTTGAAGAAGTTAGGTGGTGTATCAAACAGATGGTCAACTTCATTCATTAGGAAAAACAGGTTCTCCACCCTGTCATACATACTCTGCCCGGTGGCTGGCCCTGGCTCTGCTGAAGTGCTGGGTGGTTGTGCAATCTCTGCCACTGCATGGGCATCAATCCTCTTATTGTAATTGTCCAGGGTGAGCAGTCTTCCTACACTGCTTAAGATGCTGGGGAGGCCTCTGTTCTGTAGTGTCACGAATTTTTCCAGGAATCTATTGATTTCAGTCTGCATATCCTGGGTCCTCCTCTCCAATGTTCCAACCAAGTTCCTCAATGTAATGACTCTCTTTGCTACATCAATTGTTTCTGTTCTATTAGTGATTCCCATGACAGCTAATTGAGAGCTAGTCTTATAGTTCAGAGTATTGATTATCCTAGTAGCAGCTTCTGGCATGTGTCCAAGACTTGCCCTGGCTCTCTGTATTTCTCTGTTTGCTTTAGTGATGAGCACCATTTGCTCATCCATGGTCTCAATATATTGCCACTGTTTGGCAATGGACCGGCCAATGTTGCTCCATAGCACTGCTTTCATTTCAGCTGTCACCTTTTCTAGTGCAAGCTCCTTCTCTAGTTCAGCAATTCTCCTCTTAAGAGCTTTCACCTCTCTGTCCTTGGCTGCCTCATTCTGTTTGCTCTTGTCAAACCTTTCATTTACCTTAGTCAAGGTTTTCTTAAGCTCATCCAGCTCTTTCATTTGAGATTCCATGGCTTGGATCTCAGCTTGCAGCTTTTGCATGTCTAAGCTAGCAGCCTGTTCTGATGTTGTAGTTGTTGCTGCTGTGGATGGTGCTGTAGTTGGTGTTGTAGTTGGTGCTGTAGCTTCTGTTTGCTGAGGAGGAGGAGTAGTCTTTGGAGGGATTTCCTCAAGATTTATTATCACAGGATGAGGCTGGGAGGGTTGGCCCTCTTCTCTTTGCTTCAGTGTTACTAGGTTGATCTGTCCCCTTTTCCTGCTGCAAGGGCTGTTCACTGGACTATGCTTTTTCTTGTTGCTGCCCCAGTTCTTGCTGTTCCATTTCTTCTTGCTGCTGCAGCAAGGTGTCAACTTGTTCCTCTGTCAATATAGGTGGTTGTTCCACCTGTTTACCTTTGTCTTTGCTTGCTGCCTGGGATGTCTTCTCAGTGGTTTGCTGCTGTGCTGCTGAAGATCTAGCAGCTGTTCCAATTTGCTTTCTGTAAGAGAGGGGCACCTGTCCACAAGTTTCCAAGTCAGCTTCCTTTTGCACATTCCTAGCTTCTTTCTCAAGTAATTCTACCTCAGTGACTTGTTCTACTAGTGTACCCTCTTCCCAATCTAGTGCATTGGCATACTTTTCAATTTCAGGTTGTCTTTTGTGTGCATAGTTGCCCAGTTTGTATCTAATTCTCCTGAGGGAGATAGAATGATTGGGGTCATAGGGAATCCATTCAAAACTGGTCTGCAATCTGAGGCCTTCCAGGATGCTGTGTGCCTCTTTCCACCCTTCCTCTTTCTTGTTATATAGGAAGGAACCTAGCTGACTTCTTACCTTCAATTGTGACTTCTTGTTTCTACTTTGAAAGTGAAGGTAATCTGAGTTCCCAAACTGCCTGAAATACTCTAAGGCAAAAAGCTTCATGGGGACATATCTTGGCAACCTAAATGGGTTCAATTCACAGCCATATATCCTAATGACTGTGTGGTTCTGGTAGAAGTACCAGTTGCCAATATTGTAAGATTTGTTCAAATGTAGAATCCTCCTCATTTCATCGGTTAATCTAGGAGGAGGAGTACCTTGCAGAGCTGTTAGGGCTGGATGAACAAATAAATCAATAAACTCACAGTATGTATAGGGTGATACTGAGGTAGAATGAAAAACAGAGGTCCAGAAAACAACTGATCTTGGGATCCCTTGGGCATTGAGTGGCCTCAAAGGAACAGAGAAGGTAGCTGGCTGGTAGAAAAGGAATAAATGATATATATAGGATGTGTACCTGAACAGTTTCTCCCTTTTCAGATTCATGAACTGATCATGGATTTTCTCTGCTATGTAAGTTGCATAATCATACTGCACAGCTGGAGGCTTACCAGGGGCAAATATGGACAGCATTGCCATTATGCTTTCATCTACATCTTCCAGCCCCCTGAACCCTAGGACATAGCCAATTAGATCCACCAGCATTCTGCCCAACTCATTCAGATAGTGGTACCCAATAGGAGGGGTTCTGACTGTTTCAGAGCCTGGTGTGACAAACAGTTGGTTGATTTTGACAATCTGGTCACTGGACAGCTTGATCCCTGTGTTAATCAGATTCTGCATGGACAGAGGGGTCAATTTCTTGGCTGTATTGAAGCACAGCATCTGGTTTATGCTCTCTGGGGTGATCTGGAACAGGACTAGGCCTGTGGGGCTTATGACTGCCCTTTGGCTGGGGTCATAGCATTCCTGGCAGCTATAAATAAGCTCTGGCATTGGATTGACTTGGGGAAGGTTGTATATGGGCAAATTTGACTCCCAAATCCCCAAGATATCTGCCCCACTGAGGTGCTGGGCTCTTAGTTCATTCAACATTAGCACATTATACTTGGTTCCCATGGGGAACCAATCCAGCATTTGGTAGTCCATGTCCCCCAGGGCTTTCCATGCTAGTTCTTGGTGAGGTGCATTGATGGGTTTAATATTTAGTGCAATAGGGGTCTCCATAGCTCTCCAAGTTGCAAGAATTGTAAATAGACAGGTGGAATGGTGAAAACACAGTCTGGAGGCAGTCTTCTGTGGAAACAGTTGAGGTTTTGAGTATTCAAGGGGAATTCTCTCAGTAGCAATTGAAATACTACTGGAGTCTAGTGATAGAACCTTTTGGTGGTGTAACTGAACTCTCTAACAGGGTGAATTATGTCCTATTAGCAATTCTGCCGGGAAAACGCAGAATTACAGAGGTTTAATGGGAATTGCAGGTTTCTAGAGCTCTGCAGGTACTTCTTGGCCCTCACATGACAATGGTGGGATGAGTGAAGGGAAATGAACGGTGTAAATATAGTTTTTATGGTTCTGTTATCCCTCTGAGCAAATTTAAGCTTAATGAAGGTCGTATGGAGGGCGAAATGGTCTAAATACCTGTAATTCGACGAGCAGAGGTTGAGGCAAAGGTGCACAGTCGCGTTTTGAGGAGGTCGCCCGGGCTAATCGACTGGTTGGCGAAAATTTGAGTTCAAACGGTCGTGCAGAGCGTTCAGCAGAGATTACAGTAAAAATGGTAAAAACACGGGTAAAATTGGTAATTATGGGTTATTTTACCAATTTGGCGCTTTTTTCTGCTGACGTCAGCATGACGTCATTGGGCGACGTGGCAGTGGGTGATTGGTCAAAGGGGCGGCGAGGTGGCAGCCCAGTCAGCAGTGAGGTGGATTAATAAGAGATGCAGGTACGAGCAGGCAATGACGTGGCGGCGAGTCAGCGGCGGGTAGGTGGCGGTCAAACGGCAGCGGTCACGGTTAAGGCCTTAACCGCCGCGGTTTCTCGGGGCGGTTTAGGTACGGCGCTGAGGATGTCAGAGCGGGCTCCGAGATGGTTCAACGTTTGACGCGTGGAGGAGGCGTGACAAGGCGCAACGTCATTTTCCCGGAAGTTAACGTGCCGCCACAGTATGCGCTCCGATATTGCTGTGGGCCGTCGGATCTGATGGGCTTGATCCGACGGCTGGCGGAGGGGAAACATGCGCCTTTAATACTGCGGGCGGAAAAATCAAACTTTATGAGTTTTATGTGGGTTTTTGCAAATGTTTTGATTAACCAACCATGCGGTAGGATTGGGAAACATGCCAGAGGCGGGTATTAACCTTTGCAAAGGTTTTATAGGCAAAATGGGTTTGGAAAGGGGGTTTTAGCAATGCAGAGGTGATTTGAGGGCAAATTGACTTGCAGCAAAGGGGAAATAGGGTGGAATAGGTTCACCAAAGTGGCCAGATGCCATTTGGTCGCCTTTGAAAAATACACGGCTATTATGCCTAGGGGAGGGAATATACATAAGATTTGGGATTTTATACACCTTAGTGTTAATAATATTAGGGGTGGGGGTAAGATAGGGGAGGTTATATAGTAGAATTAGGAGTTAATATGAATGAAGGAGGGGAATTAGAAAGGGGGTGTTAGTGATGGAGTAGAGAGGGAAAGAAAAGAAGTTAGTGATGCTCTTTGCTGTGAGTTCATGGAATTCACCACTTTGTTTGCTGATAGATTTATTGCCTTGGCAAGAGACCTATTGATACTTGTGTAATGGTGATCATATTCTTTCTGCAACCACAACTGCCTACCCAACTATTTTCCTAGCATTTTTTGTTTCTTCTTGGAGGGGCACTTGGACTTGCAACCCTCAATTGCCTTTTCTTTTCTTTGGCTTTTTCCTTTTTTTCTCTATCTACTTCTACCCTTATGTCTTCCAAGGTCCCAGATTAAACTTTTGGGAACCTTTGCTTCTCTACCTGAACTACTTGTCTGCCAAGATTAAGCTGTTTGGACAGACCTATTCTCTATTCTACAACTCAAAATTGAAACATGGCATGATCCAGATTAAACTGTTGAATCATCCACAAAAAATTGAAATAAGGTCCTCAATACTTGAAACACTTTACCCAGCTCTTGCTTTCTAGGAAATATGGGATCTTTGGGATACCAGAGCAGAGCATATTTGGCTTTTCTCTTGCCAATCATGAAATATGAAACCTATTACTATAGGTATCCAACAGTGGCTCCACATGGGGATGGTTTTTCTTTTGAAAGACCAAGAACAGCAGGTCAGATTGCCTTGTTGCTTGACTGCCCATCTTTGTCTTTAAAATCTGCTGCATATAATCTGTCAAAATAGTGTGCTTCTTTCTTGGAGAACCCTCTGATTCTATCTGCCTGTTGCTGCTAGGTGCAGGCATTTGGGGAAAACCTTTATACAATTTAAATCACAAAAAGAATATGTACAATTGCATATATACAATGAACCTTTGAATTTCTATCATAGTGAACAGTCAAAATAGTGCTTCAGCATCCTGCCATTGACAGGACCTTATCATCCATTTCAGTTACAGTCAAACTTTTTAGGAAGTAAGTGTTATTACCTGTACTGCTTGGACAGCAAATGGTCCTTTCCATAAAGAATCAAACTTCCATGTTTTCCTTTCTCTTCTCTTCTTGCATCCCACTTAAAACTTTGTCCCCTACATTGAAATCTTCAGCTTTAGTTCTTCTATCAAAGGCCTTTTT